>CAIGQZ010001313.1:18479337-18538576 GCA_903798205.1 Danio tinwini
ATAATATAATATAATATAATATAATATAATATAATATAATATAATATCATATAATATCATATAATAACTTATAGTCTTATAAGTGGTTTGTCAAGCCCACTCACCTGTGTGAAGCACACTTAGAAATGTACCATGTTTTAGTCAAGCGATATTGAGTGATTGTAAGAAAGAGTCTGGTGCATATGTGCAAACTGATACAATAAAATAAAACAATAAATAAAATAAAATAAAATTAAATTGTCATATCATGAATGCATCAGGGCAGCACTGTGGCGCAATGGGTAGCACAATCGCCTCACAGCAAGAAGGTCGCTGGTTCGAGCCTGGTTCGAGCCATTTCTGTGTGGAGTTTGCATGTTCGCCCCATGTTTGTGTGGGTTTCTTCCGGGTGCTTCGTTTTCCCCCACAAGTCCAAAAACATGTGGTATAGGGGAATTGGATAAGCTAAATCTGTCCGTAGTGTATGTGTGTGAATGAGTGTGTATGGATGTTTCCTAGTGATGGGTTGCAGCTGGAAGGGCATCCGCTGTGTAAAACATATGCTGGATAAGTTGGCGGTTCATTGCTCTGTGGCGACCTCAGATTTATAAATGGACTAAGCCAAAAAGAAAATGAATGAATGAATGAATGAATGAATGCATCAGGGAGTCACTATGTATATGCATGGTAATGAAGTTGCCTTTGAACACCAAGGATCTTCCTCTGGATTTCCTCTCACTATAGTTGTTAAACGTGATTTTTAGTTCATCTTGTCTCTATCTAACGACTCTTTGGTCTTTTGAACATATTACTTGTTCTCAGGTAAAGCATTTTGGCTGAGCACAAAGATAAGTTGATAGGCTTAGGCTATATTGATTTATGTAACCGTGTACACTGATTCTGCACATTTGACTGATTATTTCCTATTTTGTATAAACTTATTGTATGTTCTACTTTTATAATCGCCATTATTGATTATTAAAATATAAAATTGTAATATAAATATAAAATGTATATTAAAATATATTCAGCAAAAGAGACAGGGTATGCTTCGTATTTTTCAAACAAAATTAAAGGAGACAGTTATGTTATCGGCTCTGTTTTATAAATATGCATACAGTGAAGATGACGGTCATAAATATGTAGCTACACGATGCCTACACGAAGGTGTTAATATCAAAATGTAAATAGGCAGCTCCTTATATCATGCTTTCATTTTATTGTTAAGAAAGTGAAACAATGTAGCCAGGGTGATGTGAATGAAAATATAAAGTAGCCTACACTGTTCACTTTGAACATTTTACCCGGCGGGTCCTCGGGAGTTTGTTTTCCATATCAAACATGCTAAGTCTGAACTTAAGCACAGGGTGCAAGACTGAACTTTGTGTACTTATCATTAAGAAAAAGCCCCAATCAGATAGGCAAATGTCTGCAGACATGCCTCCGTTTTCAGATGTCTCTGTTTTCCCCCATCCACACTAACACGGAGCAGCAGTGTTTTAAAGTGAAAATGGCCTCTTCAGAGTTTCCAAAACACACCGTTTTTAAGGCCTGGAAAACTCCAGGGTAGTGTGGACGGAAGGCGTAAACATAGCAAAACTTATGCGTTTTAAAACTAAAACTTATTACTGTAAATGGGGCCTAAGAAAGCCTTGCACAAACTGTAAACCTGTTTAATAACAAATTAATTTAGGTGACTAACTGGTATAACTAAAACTGAAGCCGAGCAATTATGAGGTTTCTATGTTGAGGTTATTAACAACACATCACGCTAATACTATGTTTATCATACTATGATACTATATCATTTGTTGAATAAAACAGAAGATGTATTGGATATCAAATCACAATTGCAATATCAATATTGGTCATTTTCTAAAATGATTTAGCCCTAAACTAACCTTTTATACAATTGTATGTTAGATATAGCCAGAGGCTCCCATACCTTTCTCACAGTACGGCTCACCATCCTCCATATGGAAGAGGCTGTTTCCAAAAGGCTTTCCACAGGCAGCACACACAAAGCATGTGGTGTGCCAGGTCTGCCGCAATGCATGCATCACTTCCTGTTGAGCAGATGTTGAGCAGATTCGTCAGTAACTGTGAAGTGTGTTTACATTTATGTGTGTGTGCGTGAGGCAATGATTATAGGTTTCTGACATACTCCCATGATCTTGGTGCTGCAGCGGGCACAGGTAGGTGCGAAGAACTCTTCATAGCAGTTCTCACAGTAAACATTATTCTGCTCCTCCACAAAACTGACGTCAGCCAGAGATGTGTGGCAGTAATGGCAGTTGAACTCCTCTGGATGCCAGGAACGACCCAATGCCACCAGGAATGGTCCCCTGGGAAGTCAAAAAGACTTATGAAAGACTAATTGTTTTACAAGCACTTAAGTCATTGATATATTTTCTATCATATATCCAATTATGTACCTTTTATTAACATTTGTTGATGAATTATTAATAAATAAATAAATAAAATGGACATATTGTTGGTCTTGCCAAGTCATATTTCACAACTAACATTTTATGAGCTGGTTTTACTAAACGTAATATTAGCGTAATAGCATAAAATGATAAAAGCACAGTTAGGCTGACGATACTGTTAATGCACCACATAAACAACATGTTCAGCAGCTCATTGCATTATATTGTTTCTCATTGAAGAAACTTTATACATGATCTATGTTCAAAGCATGTTTTCTAATGAATTTTGACACAAGTTGCATTATACAAGCCACTACAGAAAAACAAAAATACTTGATGACTAGCTTTAATACTTGACTGACAAAATTTTCCTCATTTTTTCTTTGCTTTGTTTAATCGTCACATAATAGATGTCAAGCTTTTTTTATACTTTTGTTACATTTTACAAGTTGCACTTAAAAAAGTATTATATTGTTTATTATAATTGTTATATTAATTATTAAGGCATTAAAATGATACAAGTTTTATAATTTTATTTTAAATAAATAAATAAATAAACAAATAAATACTGTTAATGTAACTATTAACTAAAATAAAACTACTTGTTTTAAAGGTGCAGTAGGTGATTGTCTTCAGAAACATTTTTTTGTTGTGGTTAAAAGTCTCTTTACACTGCAATAGTAAAGATTAAAGTAAATGATCTAAATGTATTTATATGCATTTTTATATTCTGGGTAAGGCATAAGACTAAAAAATGTTCATCCAATTAAAATTTTTACTTGTCTTATGGAAGACAATTCCCATAATTCTGATAAATAGCCTAAACTGTCTGTCAACAAATGTAGATTTGTACATTTGCGCACCAATTGATGCAGATCTGCCGTTTGCACATGCATGTGCACCACATTCACCTGCACATGAGTGACAGCAGTAAAATCAAATGCTGAATTCAAACTTGAATCAATATTGGAGTTACTTCTGCACGCTGGAGGAAGGATGACACCATATCTGAAGTATTTCTATTTTAGTCACGCAAAGCTGATGTAGATTTTGTTGTTATGAATAGGTTATATGCACAGAAGTTTTGTTCAGCCACTGAAATCCTCCAGTCAACAATTGATTTCATAAGGTACCTTTTACAGCATCGAAAATTTATTCATTTATTCATTTTCAACTGCTTTTCCGGAACTGGGTCACGGGGGCAGCAGTCTTAGGAGAGTACGCCAGACTTCCCTCAACCCAGACACTTCCTGCAGCTCCTCCGGGGGGATCCCGAGGCGTTCCCAGGCCAGCCGAGAGACATAGTCCCTCCAGGGTGTCCTGGATCTTCCCTAAAGCCTCCTCCCTGTGGGACATGCCTGGAACACCTCCCTAGGTAGGCGTCCAGGAGGCATACGAAAAAGATGCCCAAGCCACCTCAGCTGACTTCTCTCGATGTGGAGGAGCAGTGGCTCTTCTCCGAGCTCCTTCCGGGTGACAGAGCTCCTCACCCTATCTATAAGGGTGCACCCTGCCAGCCTTCGAAGAAAACTCCTTTCAGCTGCTTGTATCCGAGATCTTGTCCTTTCGGTCATGACCCAAAGCTCATGACCATAGGTGAGAGTAGGAACGTAGATTGACTGCTAAATCGAGAGCTTTGCCTTTTGGCTCAGCTCCTTCTTTACCACAACGGACCGGTACATCAACCGCAAGCATCGATAATGTAGATTTTAATTTAGTTTAACAACAAAACATCAGTAAATAGAGCTATTCCACCTAGCCTGCTTTACTGAAGTGAAGTGGTTTTATATTCACATCACATTGGTTCATTTTTAAACAATGACAACCTGTGACGCGCTACCTATATTGTTTACCATGCTACTTTGAATATTCGGTCTGAAATAACATGCAAGTATGGCTTAGTAATAAGTGTAATTCCATAGCATAGTATGTATTTGCATAGCATATTCCAAAAGCATAGTCACTTTAGGGCAAAGCCCGTGAGAGAGTGAGACCAGCGATCCTTGCATGCATGAAATATTACACATTATGACAAGTTTTGCTTGCTACACAACTGAAAACGTGCTAGATTTAATACAGTTATTCGTTGGAAATTGTAGTATTTTAAAGTACTGTTAAATTTTCTAACTAGCTAGCTAATGACATGATCTAGTGCAGGGGTCACCAAACTTGTTCCTGTAGGGCAGGTGTCCTGCAGATTTTCTCTCCAACCCTAATCAAACACACCTGAACAAGCTAATCAAGGTCTTACTAGGTATACATGAAACATCCAGGCAGGTGTGTTGAGGCAAGTTGAAGCTAAACCCTGCAGGGACACTGGCCCTCCAGGACCGAGATTGGTGACCCCTGATCTAGTGGGTTGTCTACTGTCATCTTTAAGGTGCTCGTTCGTGATTTCAGGAGACATGGCTTTGGATGGCAGGGGATGGACTGTGTTTTTAAAGCTATTATGCAAACGATTTTGGCAGATCACCTACTGCACCTTAAATAAAAAAGTACTTGTTTTAATTTAAGAAAACAAATAAATAAAAAACAAAATAAAAATGAATTCCCAATTCCAAAAATGAAGTCTTGTGATTGTAAATACCTGATGATATTGTTGCAGGTAGCACACAGAGGTGTCCTGTTGCTGGCTGCAAACCGCTCCGCCCTTTGAGCAACTCCACGAGCCACTGGTGGGAAGGGGGCAGGGTTGAATGGAAGAGGGGCGGGGTTAAATGCAGGACTCTGTGCTGCAGGAACCGGGTTGGAGATGATAGATGGTGGTGGTGGAGCCGCCTGGGGAAGAGGCTGCACTTTGATATTCGTGGTGGGGGTGGGTTTGCTGGGGTCAAATTTCTGAGCAAAGTTATCGTCAGTAACCCAGGGAGGCCTGTTGGAAGATGACGCTGGAGCGGCTGGAGGAGCAGGTGGAGGTGGGGCAGGTTTGTGCACCATTGGAGGAGCTGGTGCTAAAGACGTCCATGAATTAGCACTGAATGTATAGAGCCATGCACATAAATGAGTTACATACAACCACATGTGGAATGGTTACCTGGAGCAGCTGGGTAGGATGCAGGCATAATGGTTGCAGTGCTGACCACTTTGGGTGGTGGTGGACCTACAGGGATCTGGATGGAGCTGTGCTGCATGGGTGGAGGCTGCTGCATAAGTGGAGGTTGCTGCATAGGTGGAGGTTGGTGCATGGGTGGAGGCTGGTGCATTGGTGGAGGCTGCTGCATGAGTGGAGGCTGCTGCATGTGTGGAGGCTGCTGCATAGGCAGAGGCTGGATGTAAGGACTACAGAAAAACAGAACAGAGACTCCGTGACATTTCAGTTCAGAGAAGATCCCCCTGCATCCTACACTTTCATCCAAATTGTTTATACAGAACATAATTGTTCCCTTTCCATGACAATATTTTCAGATTAACATAATGGTTTCTCATATTGTTCCTGGAGTAATGCCAACAGTACACATTGTGGATGTCTTGCTTATTTAAACCATTCATTCAAACATTCATTGTGTGGTGATACACAGGAAAACTTTATGAGCAATGTTGCTGGGACACTTTGGGTAATGATGTCATAAATGAGCAACCAGGTCAGACACCAGGCAGAAAATTAGGGCAATGGGTTACAGATACAATATTGTCACCCATTATTTATTTTTTTTTGTGATCAATTTTTTATTGAACAGTTAAAAATCATCTTTCATACATAGTTATAGACAAGGATACCAACCAAATGCAGTTTCTATTATTACCCCACCCACCACCCCTGGTGAAAATAATAAATAATTAACAAAAAGGAAATAAATCAGAGCAAAAAAATAAATAAATAAACAAACAAATTAAAAAATACATAGATAAATAATATGTAAATAAATAAATTAACCTCTGCATTTAACTTCTTACAAGAACACTTTTAACAAAGGTAGATACATTAGACTTTTAAACATAGGTTAAATAATGCAAGAAAAAAAATCACAACAGCATATGTTTTATCTTAGTTATTGCACAGATCCATAAAGTAATAGTTTTTGTAGAAGCGCCATGCATCCATGCCACAGATAGGCATGGGACGATAACCGTTTTCAATGTATACAGCGGTTTGCAAAAGTCAAGGTTTTAAAACCGCCAACATTTTCTGTAATACTGTTCCAAATGTGTAAGACTTAAATATATATATATATATATATATATATATATATATATATATTTTTTTTTTTTTCTCCAGCAGAGAAAATATCCAAATATGCCATTTTAATTTGTAAAGAAATCTGTGTTTTTGAAACTAATGAAAACAGCAGTCGTCAATGATTCATTTGAATTATTCAGCTTATATTTTTTATCTAAGGCTATCATACCGTCAGAATCTCATTTTTTTCTGAAATAAGGAAAAATTAAAGGAGGAATCATCATTTAAAAGGAAAAGCCTAGGACAACATGGTATGTCTAATTCCAGTATGTCCTTCAAGGTCAGTGACACATTATCCCAAAGGTTATTTACTTCAGGACATTCCCAAAACATATTGTATGTACCTATTGTCACCCATTATTAATAGAAAAGTAACCAAGCAACATACTGTAGCTTTGCAAAATTGGCAGGCAACATTGCTCAAAAAGTTAGTGTGTATCATCAGCATTAGAGTAACTTCTAATGAGCTAAATGAGTTGAGTCTTGTATGCTTAATAATAGACATGTACGTGATAATGCGACATTTGACTCCAGAAACACTAAATTGTCCCTTATCTTGAAGTGGTCATTGTTGAAATAACTAACTGGGTATGGACGCACAGTTGACATCATGTCTTGCATTATTGCATTAAGAGAAAATAAAGACATTAATTGTAATAAGCGTTGATAAGAGTTTAATGTTCTCTTATTTTGAATTTAGAAGTTTCGGAGTTAAGGTTTTGAGTTTTCTACTCTGCAGAAGTTTAGTGCTCATGCTTATGGCCTTGGTGAGATATTAACATCAGCAAAAAGAGCAATAAATGTGCTAATATCAGTTCTAGGATCAGCCTTTAGGAAACTAATGTAGAACTTGAGCAATATAATTTGTTTTAGTCTTGTATGGACCTCAACTAATTTAGTGGAAAAGTTTTCCTTCATTTTATTGCTATTTTGGGAGTACAAGATGGCAAAACATGCAGTCTCTGTTTGTAAAAAAAACTACCCTGGTGTACATTTTTGAAGAAATCAGATAACCTTTCACATGTGTTGTTCTCATGGGTTTTAAAATGCATTAATGTTGTGTTACACTGTAAAAATACTTCAGTAAAAAAGCTGTACAATTCCATAAAGTAAGAGTATTTTTGTTTAATGTCATTTTAATGTCAATGGATAAAAAATAAGTGATCTGTTCTTGCAAATTAAACTTTTCATATGTTAACTATGTTTTTGTTATTTTATGACAAGCACATATTCACAAACGTAACCCATTACTGCCTATATTATTGTCAGTGAGATTAATCATTTAATAATTTTTTGATATTATTTATAATAATTCTAAAGTATTTTACATTTTTATGGGATTTAGAGCAAGGATGCATTAAACGTATTTCAAAATGGTCAGAAACATGTTTTTACAGCTTTTTTCAGGAAGAGACCTACGTTTTTTTTCAGGATATTGAACAGAATTCTTTAAAAACCTTAATACAAACCTTACTGATCCCAAACTTTGTAACTGTAGTGTTTATTCATATAGTTATTAAAGGTAACATATCTCTAATATAAAAGTTTTTATATAAAATCATTCACAAATATTGAGTAGTTAAAAAGTTGTGAGTCTAAACATGCTATTGTTTGAGAGAAGAGCTTGACCATACCTTGAGATGGAGGTTTTATACTGGGAAGTGTAACCCATAGAGGTCTGCAAGCTGTAGCTAAAGTATATAGCAACAAAGACAAAAATGGTGAACAGTCGAAACTATCAATATAATAAACCAAAGAGAGGCCACGTGCACTCATAGTTGTACGGCTGTGAAACTGATCCCAAAATACAAACAGGGTCAGGTTCTTTGGTTTTCCAAATCAAATACATATAAATGAAACAAATATGCAATGACCCTTTAAAGAACTAGTAAGACGGGAATGCAGCACAGTAGCTATGAGTGAACATGGCAATATATATATAACACAAACAAATCATCCTATACCAGCATAAAAACATAAAGTACAAACACAAACAAAACAAATAACAAGCATGAACTTTTAGAGCAAATATATATATACTATTACATACTATATTTCAGTGAATAGTAAAAGAGAATATAATAAAGCACACAATATATGTCATGTTGAAATTTCCTAACAGAAAAGACCTGATCGTAATAGACTTAATGTTGACCAAGTCAGCTAGTCTTAAGTCAACTACATCTGAATTGACAGTTAATATGCTGATGGCTTCTATTAATTTCTGGAGAGTTCTGTGATTATTTGACAAAGTTTAGATCAGCTGAAACTAAAAAGTTCACGTTAGTCTGCACACAGTAATCTAATCTAGTGGACTGCTGGGTAAAATAATCAATGTAGACATGCAAAGAAAAGACAGTCTCTGTCTTAAAAACAATAAACATGAGCATTTGTTGACATGGATTTTAATACCCAGATATGGAAACTCACACTTAGGGTGAAAAGATTGGACATCTAACTTGATATAAGGGTTGAAAGATGAAAAATATTCTAAGCATCAAACCAATAAAAGTGTAATATAATGTTTTTATTCTTTACATTAGAGGATGTGTCTTGTTTATTTATTTATATATGTCTGATGACATATTAAAAGACTCTGGATAGCAGTGCAGCCCTGCACTGTACTGTGCAACAAATTCACTTTTATATGGGGCATCTTGTCTTTGACCCATAAAACATACACTTACACTGGCAGAAACATTTCTAGAAACCCAGCTAGAAAATCTATATTTATTATTATCATCACATATCAAACATATGAAATGAATTTGTACTGACTGGGAATCGATGTAAGAGACTTGTTTAGGGATGTTTAGGGGTGAGATTACAGCACAAGTACTGATGTAGCACCTATTTATTTTAGGGCTCAATGAAGACTTGGAAGATTTTTATTTGGAACAAGTCCTGTTTTGAACAGTGTCGTACTTCCCACTTTAAAGTAGCAGCTGAAAACAAACAAGTGATGATGCTTTGGATTAAATCAAATGCGAGTTTTGTGCTTCCTTTGGGGGAAGATCATTAGCAGTAATAAGTAACATCAAAGGAAGCGGCAGCTGCCGCCAACCTGATTTTACCAAGTAGGACATGTTCCTGGATCAACATCTCTGTTGATCATGGAATAAAATTCCAATCAGTCAATGAGAATTAAGGGATACATTTACCATTTATGTTAGTTTTAGGCTTACGGTTAGGTTTATGCATTTCTACATGACTGTAATCCAACTATTATTCCCCTCTGATTTTGAGGATAATTTACATGGTTGTGTTTAGGGGTAGGGATATGGATTACATTTTCGAACAAAAATGATGTTCCAAGATCAACATAGATGCTAATCCAGGATCGCATTGTACTTGGTAAAATCATGACATGCCGGCAGCTCCATCAAGAAACCTGGTTTAGACAAAAAAGATCATATCAGAAGATTAAAGCCACTGATTGCAATATTAATAATAAGACTCACTGGAGGATCGACTTTGTTTGAGTCTCCAGAATCAATAGAGGATCTCTGTTTTAACACAGTTTACAATGTTAGGCTAAAATCTAAAAGTAATAGTTAAACTTCTAAAACATCTATAATGCTTCCCAAATATAAGTTACTTATTACTGAAATAACGCTAACTGTATTGTATTGCTATATCCAAACAGATGACCATAACCCCACACATACAAACAACAACAACAACAAATAGCAACAACAGTAAACATAAATACAGACTAAGAGACTAACAATATCTGGAAAAATAATTGTGTTTACCAAGGCTGCATTAATCTGATCAAAACCACAATAAAACAGTGACATTGTAAAACAAAATGACAGCTATCAACTATATATAGAAATGTTTTTAATATCTTATCCTTTTATCATAATATAAAATCATTTTAATATGCAGACTTGCAATTTTTATTATGAAAACAGTATTGTTGCTAAATATTTTTGTGCAAGCAGAATTTTTTTTGACTTTTTTTGGTAACATTGCCACTTATATTGTCTCTTTTTGTCAATTTCATGCGTCCTTGGTAGATACAAAATCTTTATAATATTTAAAAAAAATCACTTTTGAATAGTTTTATAATATACCCTTGACAAATACATACCAAAGAGGAAAAAGTAAAGCAAGCCAAAAATGCAAATGCAATGCATGCAACATTACCTGGCGACAGTTGTTTGCTCAGGAATCAGCTCCACATCAGGCTCAGGTGCCTGATTGGCTATCAGCGGCTCCGAAAGGAGCTGACTGGGCAAAGCAGCGATAGTAGGCAGGCAGACAGGTGCAATACTGGTAGAAACTGGAGCATGCTCAGCAGCAGAACTAGATACAATGTTAGGTTGCGGTAAAATCAGAAACTGATGTCAGGCTAAAGACATAAATACAGACAGCAGCCATGTATGTAGATATGTCTTAAAGTATTGTCATAAGCAGCTGCTTCATTTTCATGCACACACTATATTCTGAGCACAATGCAAGGATGTCCATCAAGAGGGACAGGAAATGTCTTCTCATTTCATTGTTGAAGAATTATAGAAACTGTACTATTAATGACTGTTAACTGCTGATTTAATAGAGTCATTAATTGAGCTGTATTTTACTTTGAATGCAATATCTCTGCGACTGAGAGTGCTGTTCTGCAATCAATCACATGCTCGATCAGGGGAAATGAACTGCAGATGCCAGGACCCCATTTTACAGTGACGCAGGCTATGGTACATGGGTTATGTAAACCCTCTTAGTCTGCCCATAAAACACAATTCAGTGGTAAGAGAGCAGTAGATTAGTGTTAAATAATACTCCTCCCTGTGATACAAGCAAAGAAAAGTGCATTATTCGCAGAGCGACATTGCTTGAATAAGTTGGCATCCCCAGTACATAATCAAACACAATCAAATGATGAGGTTATATTGGTGTTGGAGCCGCCCAGGCAGAAGAGAAAAGATGAGAGAGAGGCAGGCATCCAGCAGTAGCAGCAGCAGGCCTGGTGGTGGTGGACTGATGGCTGACCCCCTTCAAACTGACCATCTCACTCGATTTTAACATGTGTAAATATATACCACAGGGAAGCATGAGGTATGATCTTAAATAAAGCAGAAGTGTGTGACTTTTTTTCATTTAATTGAAATTAAGTTTTGAACAAGGGAACTACGCTTTATTTTACTGTCATTTTAATGTCATTTTGTGTGGGTTGGTGACAATAGTTTAGTGGACAGTGCGCTGACATGTAACATCACTGTGCTTTGGGCATCCCAATTTTGAGCTGGCTCGCGAACCATTACCAAACCCATTCCCCTTTACCCGCTCTCTCCAACTTTGCTTCCTGTCCAGCTATTTTTCTTTCATAATAAAGAAGAAAAATGGCAAAAAAAAGTAAAAAAAAAAAAAAATCATAAAAATATGTTAATTGTTAACAAAATGACTTAATTCTAAATTGTAATTCTCTTAAATTTTCAATGTATCTCTATTTAATTGTTTTATGTAGTTTTACATTTATAGTAGGGCATATTACTATACAAAAAGCAAAATATATGAATGCGATTAAACAAACTCTTACAAATTTACCTTTAATTCACAGATGTGAAAGTTATAAATTGCCATGAGTTTAACTTACACTGTAAAAAAATTATGACAAAAATTCAAGTCAACAAATATTTTTACATTGCTTTAACTTATTTTAATAAGTTAATCAGATTTCAACTAAATGTTTTTAAGCTATACAAAGTTTAACTTTATATTTTAGTTACTTTGATTGTTGCAAGTTGAGATGACTAGAAAAGTTCATTTGATTCAACTAAAAAAAGTAAGAATTTAAGGCATGAATTTTTTAAAAGTGTATGGGGTGAGTCTTTGGGGAGGATTGCTTATGTTTTTCTAACAATTTAAATTTGCCAGAAAGAAAACCAGTTAGAAAACAGTTTTTATGTTTACATTTTAAATCACACACACTTCAGCTTTATTGCCATTCTGTGAGTCATACACAGTTGTGGAACAATTATAGCGCTAAAGTAAATGTTGGTTGGAGACATTTAAGAAGCCTTCATGAAGATTGAAAACTGTGGTGAACTTGTATGAATGTTGAATCCTTTTTTGTAGAGTATAATGCAAAACAATCATGCATGCATGTGTGTGTGTGTGTGTGTGTGTGTGTGTGTGTGTGTGTGTGTGTGTGTGTGTGTGTTTGTGTTTGTGTTTGGAGAGGCTTTAGGGAAGATGTGTTGTGGCAAAAAGCAAACACAGATTGGCATTTAAAAGCATTATAAAAGAGACTGAATGTGAAAAAAAAATATTTTACAAAATGATAACTCACTCTCTGTCTCTCTTAAACAAATATACACAAAAATATGATCTTGATGTCCCAATACTGTGGTTTTCAACTGCACACTTAGCTAAATTATAAAATCTTAAATCACAGATTCACAGAACAATGAAATATAGATTACAGAAGCAGACAATGCCTTCAGAAAAAGGGGTTGTATTGTAATCAAAATGGGATCAGTAAGCAAAGAGAGTCAATAAAGCCGCAGAGATACTGCAGTGCCACCTGCTGGCAATATAAGACTGACACATAGGGAAAGAGTATTTTCTCAGCATAATGCGGGTTAGTGCAACAACGTGTCATGAATAGCATCCTAACTTTAGACTATTACTGTTCCTGTCTGTACATTCACGCGTGCAGATCAGCAAACAAAACTGGGGAACATAACAGAGGGTTGCAAAGAATAACCGAATAAATTATGAAATATTCATGCAATAGCAACACATAAAAACATTGAAGGGAGTGTAAAGCTTTGAATGTTTGATTCACTGTTTTCAACCCATGCACTATTAAGCATTTGTTTTCAATCATGTATAATTGTTCTGAGGAAAAGAATGACCTTTTTAGCTTTTTACAGCTTAAATGGGGTAAAACGGGTTATCAAGTTGTTGCTAAATAAATCAGATTTGATAAAGTTCTTCTAAAAACAGGATTTATCTCTTTTTTTATCACACATGACTGGAAACAATTTTTATAATGATGGGTTAAAAACACCAATGCAATCTTTTAATATTGTGACATGGGCTGTGTGTACACTGGCACAAAACAAATCTGACACAGATCAGACATTCTGGCACATGAGAAAAAAAGCACAACAAAAGATTTGATTTATGAGCCTTTCTGAGTCACGTCCAAATGTGTTTTTTAATCAGATAATTTTAATAATGACCTGACCTACATCTAAACAGATGTATATATCTGATTCTCCCTGAAATTTCAAGCCACACAGGCGACACATTCGCCCCATTTAATTTTGTATCATTAAATCTTATATGCACTTGTACTATTGACAAAGAAACTTTATATACTGGAAATATTCAGAAGCATAGCAACTTGTTGAAAACTGCATAAATAAAGCAGCTTTGTAAAGTTATATCATATTCATGTTTATTGTATAGAATTCTACAGTATATCTACATAAACCAAAGATAAAACTATTTACAACATAAAATGAAAGTGAAAAGTTCTGTGCATTAAGACAGTGTAAATCCAGCCAAAGATGATTCAGGCTTTTTAACAAGGGTAGAGAATATTTCTAACAGAAAAATGAGAGTTGTTAAATGCTGATGAAGTAATGCACACTGTATGACTGCAACACACAACATAAGATACAAACTACAGCAGCATAGACTGGTATAACAAACACAACAGCTGCACACACTCTAACTTATGTGAGATACTGAATATGTGAGATATTGTATTACTATTAATAATAATAGCAGTAGTTTTGATTATTATTAATATCATTTAAATGTTAGATGTGGTAAATGTGAGAATTTTGAAACAATTGTGAAGGTAAATAAAACAATACTTAAAATATTTTAACTTATAACAATAACAAAATATCAATATTGGATAAAAAAAACTTAAACTAATGCCTTGGCAACTATAGAATTATAATTATGAGATAAATGAAAGTTATTGAACTAAAACTGAAATAAAAAAGAAAAAAAATGAAAAAAAATGCAATACTGAAATGTATATAGTAGTAAAGACTGCAAATAACAGTCAATAATTATCCACCTCTTTCCTAAACACATTGACTCAAACAAGAATTATTGCTTTTATCATCATTTTCTGATGTTTCTAGTCATGTTAGTAATTTTCCGAGCCAGTAATGTTACTTAAACCTATAGGAAAATGGTTATAAAAGATATGGGTCCGTGCTTTCAGAACGATACAGTGGGACTTAATAATTGTTAAAGTTTAACGAGTGCACAAATGTACAGTAAATATACAGTATATTAAATATTGTGTGATTTTTTTGGTGTTGTTCAGTGTTAAAACTGGAGTACATTTTAATCCACGAGTGGGAAAGAGAGTATATTTAAGAGTTTTTTTTCAGTCTTAAACTTTTAACCCAATATGCAGTATATTTTCCACTATTGGAAGTCCATTTTTTTTTACTCTTTGTTCTTTCAGACAAACAGTGATCAAACCAGTATGTTTTACTTAAACTTGAAACATGTTTGTTGCATGTATTGAAATTATTCCTGAAAAGATTAATGAACATGTAATAAATCAAAACTATTTTCAACATATTTGATCACTGTTATGCCACATACACCAATTGATAATATAGGAAAAAGGTGATATATTAACACTTTGAAGGGTAACACACACTCCAGTTTGATGTAGAATAAACTCTTACTGTGTTAAAATGAACTCTGAGAGTAATGTACAAATTTCACACTTTAGAAAGTGTTATTTTAACTCCAAAATGGAGGGAGTCATATGTACACCTAAGAAAGTTAAACTCAAATTGAGTTAAATGTACACAGATTTTTTTTTTGCTATAGTCAAAAGTTTGGGGTAAGCTTTTTGGGTTTTTTTAACAAAAATTATTCTGTTTATCAAGGCAGCGTTTCCTAAATGTAAAAAATGTTAAATTGTTATATATATATTAAAAAAAGTAATTTTATTATTGCATGTTGTTTTAAATGAATTATTACGTCAGTCATTATTGCTTTTATTACTATTATCAATAATAATAATAATAAATGAATTATATTAGAGTGGTTTCTGAAGGATCATGTGACTCTGAAGACTGGAGTAATAAAGCTGAAAATTCATTTTTAAAATCACTGCACTGGAATCAAGGATTAAATTAAATTATAACCTACTTTTGAACAGTTAACATTCCACAATTTTACAATTTGTACTGTATTTTTAATTAAATAAATGCAGCCTTGGTAAGCAGGAGAAGCTTATTTTAAAACATTTAAAAGTCCTACTGACCCCAAAGTTTTGACTGGTATTGTATAGATTAGGGTGGAAGTATTTCCATAAAAATAAAAACAAAAACACATATACCTTCTTTAGGGATAATTTTAAATTAAGCATAGCAATTTATATCGTTTTCTCAGTTAAACATTATTTCAGATTTACCAGTCAAAAACAGAAAGTAAAAAAGAAAATTTCTCACAAAACAATGTTTTTTTTGTGACCCTTTTTAAAAAGGTGGCACTCCGATAACTTGATAACTTCTGCTTTTAATGTTTTTACGAAGAAAAAAACAAAACAAATAACAGGCGGCACTCTCATTACTTAATAATGAGATAATAAATAAACTTTAAAATCAAAAAGAGAATTACCTGCAGTTTGTTGTGGCAGTTAACAGAAACACATCTTACCTCTGCACCATCTTGCAAAAAGGTATGCAGAAAGAATATCCAGAAAGTTTTGCTTTAATTAATCCAGAAGCTCTTTTAACTCTTTTAACATGGATTCCTACACACTGAAAAAATGATTAATTGGATTAATGTTTTTAAGGTAAGTGGTTGCAAACAATTAAAATGGGCTGAATTTAAACAAACTAATTAAATTTAGTAATGTTTAACTTAATTTGTTTGTTTAAATTCAGCCCATATAAATCGTTTGCAACCACTTACCTTAAAAAAAAAAAAGTTAATCCAATGAATTATTTTTTCCAGTGCAGTATGGAGATCCATCACGGCAGTGCTTGTGAAAAAGGTGGATAGAACTAAAGACTAAGGAAGCATCACTTATACTACTGATACTAATAAAGCTGCAAACTTTCTAAGACATATTAAAGACAAAACGAGCGAAACAAACATATAACTTAACGGACAGCAGGAAACAGCACTGCAGTGATTGGCAATGGAAAAAAAGCAAACGTTTATTCGGTTTCAGTCAAGTTGAGAAATGTCCAATGAAAAACTGGAGATGTGAGGAAAATGACAGAATAACATACAAAAGGGTCGACTGATGCAACCAGGTCTGTGCAACCTAGCATGACGAGTTCATAGAGTTTTTACATGAAGGCAGAGTCTGAATAAATAAGACAAGGATGAAGAGTGAGAGAGGGCCAGCCACCCAGGGCCACAAGCACTCTGGTGTGCAGTCACACAGGCTTCCCAGCATGCACTGTCTGCATGCAAGTGGGAAGCTCAAAAGTGTAGTAAACCAATGGTGAGATGGTATGAGAGATGGTTAGCAGAGGCATTAATCTGTTCTATATAAACAGCCCACAGCAGAGCTAACATCATTTCCCTATGTGACAACCAGACAGGCAGGATTACCTTGAGGAAAAGTCCACGTTTATTGACTCTCTACTCACAGACCTTGATCTCCATCTTGTTCAACTGCTTGAAGTTCTGACGGCTTCATTTGCTTTCGCTCATCCTTCAGACACACAAACCTTGTACCTATCTATCTAAAGCTCTTATTACTTTATGAATATACTCATACATGTACACTGTTCATTCTTACTAACAAGTTTAAAGAGTGGATTCTAACGCAACATTTCTCCAGTTTCACCAAACTGTGATCCTTAGATGACCGACTGACATCTTTATCACCCATAAGCCCTAGCTGCTCTAATATTTTACCACAGACTTAAGACATTTTTTAAAATGATCTAATAGTTGCTTATTCAAAGATTGGTTTAAAGCTGAAGCATTGACGGTCTATCAGGATTTTGTTTTTAAACAGATAATACATGTGCAAAAGATTTCAGTATCTATTTTTTTTATTACATTTTTTTATTAATGTAATCGCTGAAATGTTTATTATAGTGTCAACAAGATTGATAATATATAGGAGACAGATAACATGCCAATCAACCATTTTAGTTAAAATCCCTCAGTGCTCAGCATAACATTGAAATAGTCCCATAATGACGTTTCTTTATATCTTAACTTTCTAATTTGTAAATCCAGAGAATACAACATTCTGATTCAGTATTTGTACAAAATTAATAATAAATAAATAAATAAATAAATAAATAAATAAATAAATAAATAATTTAATATTAATAATAACTGGGTAAAACATATGCTGGATAAGTTGGCGGTCCCAGCTGTGGTGACCCCTGGGGAATAAAGGGACTAAGCTGAAGAAACATGAATGAATGAATGAATGAATAATACTTTATTATTAATGGTTAAAATTTAAAAAGCCAAATGCACTAAAATACTACATATCTTTTAGATATAATTAATAAAGCCACCAACAATCAGCATATTAGGATTAAAATCTAAATAATAAAATTGAGTTTTTTTGTAAATAACTTGTTGATAAGTATTTGTATAACTTGTTGATTTAAAAATAATAATTTACACGTGATTTTATAACCATGACATATATTTAATCATATACATTAAATAATTAAGATTTCACTGAAATATATTATTTGCCTGAGGTAAATGTGATGCAACAAATGTGACGAACACAATCTCATCAGAATACATAACTACATTATGTAAACAGTTTGATTGCCTGATTTGTAAAGTCTGATCACAGCCGATTGAGTTATATTTGGGGAAGCGCCTTCTTTCTAAAAAAAATTTATACACATTTCTATAAAAATGCCACTAATTTGTTAAAATGTATAATAGTTACATTTGATGGTTTGTTATATTTTTAAAAACTGGAATTAAAATATGAATTAAACACTTTAATTAAACCGTTAAATAAGCAACTGTGCCCTCCTCGGATGTCAAGGCCTCCTAATGGTTAAAAACCACTACGCAAATCTAAAAAGCAAAGCAGCTTATTTGTGAATTTAGGCCAAAAATAAAATGAGGATGATTCTTTTTTTAAGTATACAAAGACTTTCCAGCCTTTACTGTATGTGCCATAAGAAAGAAAACCCAAAGTAATATCAAAACTCAATATCAAGATCACTTTTTCCTGTCTAAACATACTGAATCCATGTATACTCTCCTTCAAACAAATGTGCTAAAAAGTCGTACCACATGAGTAGTTTGATCACATTTCTTTTATTTGATGGATCTAAAATACAAGTGCAATGATGTTCTCAACAACCATCAAAACAGCAATCAAGCCAGCACAAAAGAGAGAAGTTAAATGGTGGCTACATTCTCTTCAACTATTCCTAAATCTATACTATAGTGTGAACCACTCAAAACTGTAGTGATTAGCCAAACAACACAACAGACACTCATCTTCATCATCTCTGCTTTCCTCTCACATGCTTTGACTTTCCTCTTATTTCAGAACTGCAGTCTGTCTATGCCACCTTTCTAAACTTTCTCTATATGTCGGGGTGCTTTATTGAGGCACGTTGAGTATTTGTGCCGACAGGCCATTGTGCCAGTTTTTCAGTTTAGCAAAACGGGGGCCTTTGGCTTCAGATTCAAATCTTTCCCTGTGACACCAAAACATAATATATAGGACAACAGGGGAAGGAAAAAGAGAGAAAAGAAAGGGTGGAAAACAGGGTTAGGGTATATTGCCTTTTCTTTCCTGTCCAGTAAATACACAATTAATACATGTGTGAGTGTATTAAAATGTTTGCAGCTGCCTTAAATAAATAGTTCAACAAAAAATTACCATGTTTACTTTGACCTTCAGATCATCCAAGATGCAGGACTATTTTCTTTTGTAGAACATTAAAGAAGATTTTAAGATTAAAACTGTGGTTATTTTATATTCATTAAATGCAAATAAATGACTACTACTCTACCACAAAATATAAAGGTAATAATGCTGTCAATAATGTTTTTTTTTTTTTTTGCATAGAATTATTTAGCTTTTTAAGACAATGGTAAGTTGCCACATGTATTGATTTTGTTTTGCCTGTATGTTTGTTTTTTCACTAAAGAAAAAAATGTCAGTAGCAATTGACATTCATTTTACAAAATCACATCAAGGACAACAGTTTCAGCTTTAAAAGTGTACATTCTAGAGAAGAAAAAAGTAATTTACATCATGGATAGCATGAAGGAGTAAAGTGATAATATTAAATGTTTATTTTTTACTTCAAGTGTTAAACTCTCTTTAAGGCATTGTAAATTTAAACAAATACACATTTGCACAAACTTATTCTCTTCTTCATAAAAGTGTATTATACCAGATGTGTAACAGATGTGTGCATTATTATTTGCAGCTAAATATTTATGAAATATGGTGAAACACTACAGAGCAGGGGTGTAAAGTATTTGAGTAACTACACTTCAATAAGGTATTATTATTAGGATATTCTACTTGTACTTAATGAAAATATTATGAATAATATACATAAAAATATATATATTTTTGCATGTGTGTATTATAAAAAGCTGAATTGTAAGTGCAAACAGAATACTTAAATATTAAAAGAATAAAAAAAATAAAAAATAAAAAAAATATATATATATATATATATATATATATACATATATATATATATATATATATATTAATTTGGATTTCTTGATGAATAAACTTTTAAACAAATAAAGTTTTATTATTTAGTAGCAAAAAAAGCATTTAGACTTCTCTTCTCTGAGACTTGGTTTTTGTTACACAATTTTTATATCAAATTTGATAGATACGTTTGCAAAAAGAAGAATAGTAATGTAGAAAAAAATCTAAGAAAATGCTAACATTCTGATACACAACTATAAATTATATTGACATACTGTATGAGTGCTTTACAAAATATTAATTGCAAAAAAATGCAGTTTCATTATTTTTTACACCCCTGATACAGAATTACTCTAAATGTATCACATGTATTAGACTGATGCATCTAATGTGTGTAAATCAAGTTCAGCACAGTGAGAGAGATCCGATTAAGGGGGTTCGACTGGGAGATCTGATCATGTATCAGCTTTTCCATCAGCCTTTCTCATTTTAAGAGGACTTCAGCACCAGTCAAATATGTGGCCACCAGATGCTGCTGCTGGATGCCTACCTTGACTTTCTCAGAGCTTCCTCATCAGGGTCTTGCACTGCAAAAAAGAAAACAAGAGGAGAGAATGTCAGATTCTTCACTCTGAATTACAATCAACATCAGGCTAAAAGAAATAGACAGTCAGACTCACTGTATTCAGTTCCAGTAATGTGGGCGAGGACGCGGAAGGACTTGGACTGCAGCTGGGCGGCTCTTTTGGCCCAATCAGCGGGCCCAAGTTGATCGATTTCACTGGGGATGACAGCCTGATACACTGGGGAAGCACTGTCTATAACACGCTCTTTAACTGGCAGATTACTGCAACCACAGAAAAAGCCGATCTTGTGAAATACACACTTTCCTTTCAGCATGACGGGGGGGTGGGGGGGTGTTAGGCAAAGTAGTCATTTTAAGTTATGACTGGGATGCAAATGCATTTATTCTGACAAATTTTTAACCAATTTATTGTGTAATAACGCATAACAGATTGTTCATAATATAGATTTTTAAAACACATATATAAATGAACGAATTTGCAGCATACTTCATAATGCACATGTGCTAATAAACAGAGAAGCAAGGGCATTGTGGCCAGAAGCTTGCTTATTACTACTGAATGCACTGTGACAGGATATTTTGAACCAATTATATCTCTTACCCAGAAGAATGACAGAACAGAGCATTCAGAAAGCACTTTGTTGACATCTAAAGTCAACCACTCACAGATTGTCCATTTTCAGACCAGCAGACCCTCCTTCTGTAAACCTAACCATTTAAGCACGCTTCCACCAAATACTGTCAAAGTGACCTATCTGCAAGATTAAGAGCTTCAGAGGAGCATTTAGAACCAATGCATGAGAACTGTCCAGTAGTATGAGGTCATCGTTGCATTCAGTTAAATAGAAAAAGGAAAAAATTCAACCGTTTCAAAAGTCTATGCTCATGAAAACCAGGTGCATTTGTAAATTCCAGATGCGTATCAAAGGGAGGTTAGAGGATGAGATGAGAGGGAAGTGGATAATGTTGTGATCAAGCATGCAATGCGCAAGGGATGAGACGAAAAGAGAGTGCTTATATCAAACAGATGGATCAGGCTACTTACGATAGCTGTGAGTCAGTTTCATTGCTGCCAGGCAGAGCCATTGAGATTGGACGCAGGTAGAGCGGGGACAGGGTATGGGATGGATGGACGGATGAAGCGATGAATAGTTGGGAATGGAGCGAGAGAGGGAAAATTAGAGAAAGCTTCTATGTTATGCGTTTGAGAGTGGCTTCTAATACAAGAACGAAAGCCTAATCTCTCATTTTCAAAGCAGAATACTGACACCAGAAACATAGAAATATGCAGATCACTGCTAAAACATATTCTCCAAGTGGACACTGATGAGGAAAAAAGTAGACGTATACACAACTCGGAGTAGTACAGATTTTCAAACGTACTATAAAAATGTATACACTACTGTTCAAAAGCATTTGGTCGGGAAGAATTCATAATAGGAATTCATCATTTTTTTAAAGGATTGTATTTAAAAATTCTTTATTTTTTAAAGGCTCAACAGCTGCATGCAGTTGATCATAAAATGCAGTTAAAATTCCACAGCCATTACTCCAGTCTACAATATCATATGATCCTTCAGAAATCATTTAAATATGCTGATTTGGTGCCCAATAAACAGTTTCCTACCAACACTGAAAACAGATGTGCTGCTCATTTTTTATGGAAGGTGTGCTACACTTGTACTTTTACTTTGATAAATATAAAGTTAAAATCAATACAATTATTTGAAATAGAAAAATCCCATTATGATGTAAATGTCTTTATTAGCTCAATCATTAACATTTAATAGTAATCTAAAATTAATACAGTACAACTGGATTATGAGAACATACAGTATATCACTCCATTCAGAGTAAATACAATTAACCAAAGTATCCCATTTACCGACACATGCATCAAATGCTCAGTTGAAAAAGGTCAACTTTTGCACTGTATGTGGGATTGCCCGAAGGTACAGGAATTTTGGAAAGAAGTGGCTATGTTTATTTTTGAAACTACCCAAGAAACCAGAAATGTTTATTTTGGGAATTACTTGTGAAAATATGGATTGCCACAGCAGCACTCGTAAACATATCAATATAAGTATATTCCAAGCAAAGCGTCTAATAGCTTTGTACTGGAGGAATATGGAAAGGCCATCTATTGTACAGTGGATCTATAATATGTCCTTCTGTTTAGCTATGGAAAAGATTTCATACATGTTAAAAAGTAAACTTGTGAGAAAATGTGGACACCGTTTATATATCTTATTTCAAATTAAAATTTCAGCTATTTATTAAATGAAACAGGAAAAGATTAAATAAATGGACACTGACTTATTCCCCCTATTTCCAAAGATTTATTTAAACAAACTATCATCATATTAATGGTCTGGTGCATGCCTTCTTTAGATGATTTGTATTTTCAACATTTTTTTCCCAATGTTTTTTTCTAGAATAATCTGTTACTAATTTAAATAATGCGTGCCCTCCCCCCTTTTTTCTTTTTATTTAATTTCTTTTTTAATCCCTTTTTTGTTTCAGATGTTTTATTATTATTGTTGTTGTTTTTTCCTCTAAATTGAAAACAAAGATGTAAAGATGATTGTGATGTTATATTGTCATATTTTTGTAACATCTCAATTCAAAAAGATTGTTACAAATGCCTTTAATGCTATTTTTGATCAAATAAATGCATCCTTGATGAATACAAATGACCCAAAACATTTGAACAGTACTTTATCCATTTACCCTGCCTTATACAACTGAGGATTGCCATCATCTTTCCACATCAAAAATACAACTAGCTCCACAAAAAGTAAACATACCTTATGTTAACATAAAAAAAACCTTCCTTCTGCTTCTATACAGCAACATGTTCACATCATTCTATTTATGCTACTATTAAATGAATGATGTTAAATTGACAATATATCCAAACTATGATCAGACATCCTTGGGAAGTCTTTAGCCTGTTGAGCATTAGCATTAGCTTGGCCCAGTCAAGCATGGCATTAAGGCAAACGTGTATCATGCAGGTGATGGGAGGAGAAGGGAGGTGCAGCGGGTCTTACCCGGACATTTCGCTACCCCTGGCCTGGGACTGACCAGCGATGGCATCCATTATAGCATCCTGGGAGTACATGCTGATGGGGGTGTTGTACTGGGCATGGATGATGGTGGCCTTTCCTCCAGGCCCCTTCACCTCGATGGGCTTGTTGGTGGAAAGGGCAGTGTCCTTTAGTGCTATAGGGTTGAAGCTGGGCAGGAACTCATTGCTGTGCAAGTGAGGAAGTGAGGATAAGGGATGGATATATGTAGAACAAAAACAAGAGAGATCAAATGGAGGTCAGTGAGAGAGAGAGAGTGGGTGGAAAGTGAACAGGGAAAAGTGAAAGGTAAGAAACCAGTTGATGATACCAGCATACTGTATGTCTTGATGCTGGCATTTCAACAAAGCTTCTTGAATTCGATTAGCTGCCAGAAAAACCATGCTGGAGTGCGTTTGCCAAAACCATTGTTAGCCAACTAAGGTCGCAAGTTGTGTCGTTACAAACATAGTTTGTTGATTTGGTGTTTCCCAAACCCGTCGTTCCAACAAACATTCGCAAACTGCATCGCAAACTAGTAGTAATTAGAAACATAGTTCATGGCTGTGTGCTATTCCCAGTCATCCCCCCTATGCCCTATTCATTTAGACGATTCTAACATTCAAACTTGAAATGATTTTTTTTTAAAGCATTAAAGTCATCACTCTTAGGTGTAATTTGCTTTCAAAGTATTTTTTACAGTTCAGTTTTAGCGCTCTTCATGTTTACAATTGCGCTCCCTAAAACAATATAATTTGCACAAATAAATTATGGGGTTCTTCTCTAAAGAAGTTGTTACCACCCCGTTTAGAGCATTATTATGGGCGTTTTTTTGTTATAACTAATGTGGTTTAAATGATGAATCTGTGACTGAGAAACTACGGGTTTTGGCAAACACTCGTCACTACATCGTTCTTTTCCCAAATGATGCATCATACTATGATAGTTCAGCTACGAGTTACGTCGTTGTTTGGGAAACGCACCCCTGGTCGATCAGTTCTGCTAGCTAACAGCATGTTTATATTAAACCAGTCTTGACTGACATGGAAATTCATGACAGAAGGTGAGACAAAATGAGTTAAATTGAAGAATGATGGTAATTAAAGACAAACATATAAATAAAAGGCTAAGCAAAAACATTGCATCAAAAACACATTTACACAGCAAAACATTGCTATTGCACGCTACAGCAGGTAGTGCAACATAACATACTAAGCATGGATGGGAATCGGAAAGAATTTTACAAATCTGGTTTTGATTCTTAAGCTGTGTTCACTCTGAGAGTTTAAATCTGATTATTTGTGTATCTGATTTCATTTTTCTGTAAATGATTAAATCATCATTCTGTATTCCAACAGCAATACTATTATGTTGGCATGCATAAAAAAAAGCATTGGTTTCCAATACAGATGTTGTCTTGACAATGTGTGTCATTGCTCTTTAGCAATATTATGTTAATGATGTGAGGCACCAACAGTAAATTGCATGGTTTAATTCAATGCTGCAATCTCCACAATTCTTAAAATTTAAATTAGATTTTAAATAAATGATTAAAAAAATAAATAAATTCAGCATTTTGTTTACAAACAGCATCTCATGTATACTGTAGCATATGCAACAAACCTGTGCACAACCCAATCTGAAAAAAAGGATTTAAAATGGATTGCAAACCACATATAATGGTAGCTTGAAATTGAGTTGTAAAACTGTATTCTATCTGTAAATCTATTAATTTCACCACGGTGTGAATTCAACATAAGAACCAATTTTTGATTCCCAACCCAAATACTAAAAACATTGTCACAAAATAAATTACGACAAACACATTCTCTACACTAAGCAAGGCAAACCTCTGTCCTCCTGAAACACACACACACAAACACTCACAACATCACAGTGCCAGCTTCCTCATAAATACATATACCAAAGCAGTACGTTTATATATACCCAGCACAGATTCTGTTTCACTGTGTTGTAGTATAGGTTTACATTAAGCATTAGTGGACCATTAAAGCAAGCTCTGTTTGCACTGGAAGACAAATCTCACTAACCACACTTCATTGTTGATAAGACACCACAAAGGCAGTTCCAAACAATTCCATGCATGTATACCACACAGAGCACTACAATGCTATGCCAGGAGGCTGTTACTAACTTGGCAGGAGCGTGGGTAATAACCTACAAGGGGCAAAAGGAAAAAGAAACAAGTGCAATGGTTAGCAACTCATTTTAGGTTTAAAATGGAAGGGTTGTGCTGATCAATTCTCAATTTGTGGAATATTCTAAGATGTAATGTGTATTTTCTGTGACAGTAATTAAAACAAAACTGTAAAACAATTAGTTGACAAACATTCCCCATTTTCCCCAGGTTATCTAACAAATACGTGACTCTGATTAAATTTGTGCAAAACAGCAACAATGTAGAATCTACAAACATATTACACACATTGTTTGCATGTGAAACTTGCAGTTGAGGTAATAAAACACTAATAACCTTTGTCCCTTTTCACTCAAATTTGATTTAAGAGGCAGATTATTATACAATGTTATGATCTCAAAATACTCTAACTATAATATGTCATGTATAAACAAATATATGTTAACATATTCATCTTCATAATTCATTAATGAACTTATAACTGTTATGAGAAACAATGTATTTCACTTTTGCAGAAATATAGGGGAAGTCATGCATTTACATTTGCAATAAACCTGGATTTTCATTGACTGAGACAAAGTTTTCCCCTTTGGCTTGCTCAAATATATATTAATTCTGCTTGTAGAACAGAAATGACACAGTTCACACATATTTCGGATCGATAGCTCAGCCAAAAATGAAATATAAGCACTCACACATTTTGCAAATCTACACAAGTTTCTGTCTTAAGTTGAACACAAAAGAAAGAAAATGTGAAAAATGTTGGTAAACAAACAGTTGATCAAATTCACAGACTTCCGTTAAATGTCTGAAGGCCAATATTTTGCAAACTTGAGGATTAGAAAATGATGGCATCTTTTCATTTTTGGATGAACTATCTCTTTAAGAAGAAGTAAAACAATTCTTCAGTTTGAGTGTAAGTGTGTGTCTGTGTTTGACAGACTAAAAACAACATGTTTGTGCACACACAATAGAGAATCATTTTCAAAAGGGCAAATAAACAAACCATTGAAAAATAAAAATTGGTTTTAATATGCCTCCTTATTAGAGTGCCTCCTTGCAAAGATGTGTGAGGAGGGAGTGAGGGGGATGCAGTATCAGGGAAGTTAGGAAACTGAACCCTGACATTCCATAGCCTTTAATAGTGAGCGCTGCAACAGGTGCTCCCTGACCAGTCTCTATAGTGACTGTGTAACCGTATCACTCCACGGCCTGAGATTTCCTCTGTGCTGTGACACACGCGAGACCTTTTTTGACGCATATGAGGAAGAGAGTAAACGGAGAGGGGTACAGGACAATGTCATCCATTCCCCTAATCCACTACAGTACAGCCAAAGTGCATTGCTTTGAGGTTACAAGGTGGAACTGAAACGGTCAAACTGGGAAAGTGATATATAGCCTGCAGAGTTTTTTTAGAACAAAATTTAAAGCAAACAGACTACTGCTCAAAACGATGGGATCTATAAGTCTGTTCTTGAAAGCGGTCTCTTTATTCCAGCATTTGCAAAGCAAAACATATATTACTCCAGTCTTTAGTGTCACGATTCCTCAGAAATCTTTATAAGATGCTGATTATAGCTACCTGAGAAATGCTTGAGTTTTAAATACTTAAAATCCTTCAGTATTTTTATAGTGAATGTTTTTATAAATGATTATCTGACATTTCTGGACTTAACAGGGCTAATGCAAAGTTTTGCTTCTGAATATGTTTGTGGCTTTAATAATTAATATTTATATTTACAATCATTATTTTGGCAGACACTTTTATTTAAAGCAACTTACAAATTATGACACAAAAAGAAAACTTGTAGGAAAGTCAGAGCAGGGTTTCTTTTAGAAGAAGGAAAAGACAATAAAAAACATAATAACTTAAAGAACCAGAGCAACATTTTCATGTAAAAAATATACAATAAAAAATAGATAGAAAAAGATGGTAACTAGAAACTGTTATAGATATGAATATTTAAAAGAACAATATTTATTTGAAACACAAAGCTTTGCAACATTATTAATCCTTTTACTCTTAATCAATTTAATTGATGCTCTCTGAACATAATTTAAAATTACTTTAGAAAGAAACATCTTATTGACCTCAAACTACTGAATAGTGCTTCAAATTCCATTCAGCTAACTTTTCACTTTGAGTCCTCTGGTGGATACATCATCTCCTATACCCCGATCACAGTACCTGAAGGAGGGCCACTGAAGGGACAACTGAAGTGTCAGCTCAAATTTGTCTCGTGCATTCCTTTAGAGGCTTGAAGCCTTAACTAGATCTCTCTCTGGTCTGCAGTGGGGAATAGGGTCAATGTAACAGATGTAACCTCTCTTTTCTGAATGCTGCATGACCGCTGTCATTCTTCTGTCAAATAGTAAAATTAACAACCAGGTGGGCTTGAGTTATAACCACAACAGTGATTGTGTATTATGGCAATGCTTTAGATAGTACAACCTGCAATTTACACGGAAAGTAAACCTGAATTTACAGCATTCTTTTTGTAATAATAACCTATATTTATTAATGTCATATAAGTGCTATATTTACCATACACCATAGCCATTACCATACACCATAAATGCATAAGATGCATTTACAATGTAATATTAAAACAATAAATTTGTGCAATACTTATGTTGAAAATGCTGTTTGCTAATTGTTGTACAATTTTGCCTTGCCTTTTTAAATTTTATATAACATTATAGTAAGGAGAGGGAGAGTTTTGGCTATTTCATGGCAAAACCCGATCATTTTATAAATATCACTTTTCTATAAAAACAATAACACAAAAAAGACATCATCTGCAATTAACAATACATACGATAAAAGTCTAAAACTTGTCTAAGGTTTACTTTTGATAAAAATTCTAGCATTTTGAAGGATTCACATTTAAAAATATTTCCTTTAAATTGTCTCCAAAATCACTGTCTGATAACATTATATTAAAAAAAGTATAGTAGACCTATATAGCACTGAGGTATTTTGTTTTGTGGTAAATTAAAGTGGTTTTCAGTAGCATTGATGGCAAGCAGCAGAATAATGCAAATTCTAAAAGAAATCATAATGGGCTGTAAATTAAAGTGGTGCCTGTTACCTCCTTGTTTCCCCAAAGCTTTTAATATTATTTTAATACTATTATATTTCCTTTTACTTACATGTATGTTCCCTTTAGGTGAACTATTATTACAAAACAAAAACTGTATCTGTACATTTATTAGAAATTCTAAATTCTGTAAACTTGCTCTGTGATTTGCGGGCTGTAATCTGAAGCATTGCCTGTTTAATTAATTTAGCAATTACCAAATTTTTTTTTTTACATAGATTTGGTTATGTTTTACCACACATGGCTGCTAGTGTTAAGTTTCACTCTATGCCTGATTACATACCCGCTAGTCATGCCTGACCCTGAGCCCTTTGCCCTTTCCTGCAACATGGCCATTTCTCTCAGCGTCTCAGCAGAGTACAGGCCGATGGGGGAGTTATACTGCTGGCTTTTCTGTCTGGAGCTGGATTTGTCCCTCGGAGCAGGTAAATGCCTCTGAGCAGGCACAGAAGTCTCTCTGCTACTGCTCAGCACTGAGCTATAGGAGGAGCTGGTATGTTTGCTTGAGTTTGTCTCAGCAGAAGATGAGAGACCCCCATTTATTTGCACAGGCTGATCCTTAAAGGAGACATGTGTATGTGTGTGTGGAGAAAAGTGTTGAAAAGCAAAAGCAGCGAGAAGGAGAGGAAAGCTAAGAATGAGAATCACTAAATCACTCCAAAATTACATTTTTTGTTTTTGCTAATTGTAAAAAGTTCTCATATGGAAAATAGCATCCGGGACATTTTGAAGAATATATATTTTACTATTACATCTTTCTTTTCGTTTTCATTCCTTTAAAACCCGTTGTAACACATTTTAGTCTGTTGTTATCGGTTTCTAATCATTTTTACTTTTCATTTTTAAATTTTCTTTTCTTATCTTTTCTTTTAATACTTTCTTATCTTTTCTTATACATTTCTTTTATTCCTGTTTATGTAAAGCAATTGAATTACCATTGTGTATAAAATGTGCTATATAAATAAACTTGCCTTTCCTAAATAAACTAAATTTCAGAAAACAAACTTTCTATATTATTTTATTTAGACTTATTCACAACAAACCTGCCTTTGTTTACTATAAAAAAATACCATAAAAGTATACCACAGTCATATTTAGAAATATTAAACAATCTTAAAAGAGCGAACACTTTACAATGATTTTCTGTTTTTATACATTTAAATATGTAATTATTGTAAAATGTCATTAGCCCCATCTTCGGTATCGCACAACCCTTTATTTCATATCAAGTTAATTTATTAGCTATTTAATATTTGGGAGACTTTTGATGAATAGGAATGAATACTATACAAAAGTATTTCTTAAAATACTGATCCCAAATGTTTGAATGCTAGCGTACATACACGTCAGGATTCTGAAACAGAAGTTTAATAATTAAAAGAATGGCTCCTTTGAGTGGCTGAAATTGCGTTTGCAATTAAATGCCACTCTACAAATTCTTGGTACACAAAGTAAAAAACAGCAGGGGGCAGCATAAGGCTTTTTATGATAGCAGAACATAAAGAATACCCTAAAGACATTTTCAGCTGAGGGAACCCAAAGTCCAAAATCTATCATTTTAGCCTCTTAAAAAATCGTTACCATAATCCTGTAAAGGAAAAAAGTCAGTTCCAACTTCAGATTTCAACTAAAGCTTGTTCAGAGGCTTAAATTGTAAACAATTTGAATGTAAATGTGAAGTGCTTGATATAAACATTTGAATGGACATACAGTAACATATGCAGAATACAGTTATGCATATTTATTGACAGACCTTCTGATGAGGAATCACAGGCATCGGAGAGTCAATCCTTGGTGTGGCCATTGGAACTGGAGTGGGTCGCTTTGACCTGTTGTAAAATAAAGCAAATAAACATTTGAACAGTGTCTGGATCACAAAATGACTAAATCGCAGCCATGTACAAATATTTTCAGCATTTCTGGTCTCACAACTTTTCTTTAAAATTGGACACTGTCATAATAACAACAATAATGAATCCCATCCACAACAGAAGCAGTTTTTATTGAAGCCATCTGAAAAATACTTTTGTCCAAACAGGCTTTGTAGCAAATTGAAGCTTTTCAGAAGAAAAATAGCTGTACTTGTACACAAAGAGGTAAAGCAAACCAACTTTATAACATGCATAGTTTGAAATTTTGTGAATAAAATAATAGTACAAAAACAATTGATGGTGTTTTCTTGAACAAATAAGAAAAGCCCTTGAAATATCACAGTGACAAAAAGTGATAACATATTTTTTTACAGTTTCATCCAATCTCTTACTACATGTCCAACAATGCTTGAAAAGGGAACTCTGGGGTCTATTAGGAGTGTTAAAGTAAGGAAGATGGTCCAGTGTAATCCCTGCAGGTATGCACTGAGAGGGGAAAAAAAGGTGAACATGCCTTTTTTTGGGGTTTTGCTCATGTTGTGAACTAACAGTAAACCTGGCTTAAGCACTAAGACACATCAGAATTGAGATCAGGAATGTTTTTAGAAACTTCTCAGATCTCACGGTTGACTGGTGCAGAAACGGCTCATGAGGGGGAAAGCTCACTAACTCAATCTGGATCAAATACACTTCAAATAAAAAGAAATGTAAATAAATGGCATGAAAAGTGTTATTTCAAGCCACTTTGTTGATTTTTGTTCACTTTGTTTGATCACAGTTATCCATAAGGGAGCCAATGCAACCTTATTACATTTATGAGCCAATTATGTATATATAAATTCGTATTTTTTTCTGCTGAGGTTTGATGATACTCAAATATGGAACTGCTTAACATGATCTTTTTAATGTGGTCAATTATGGGTACTACTAAACAGTAGTGTCCAATTTTTTTTCTTATAAAGAGCCAAAAAAACAAATATCACTGAGAGCAGTGGACCAAAGGTAAATATACCAGTATAACGCAGTATGCAGTTTGAAACGATAACTTATTGCAATTAAAGCATAAACAATCACATTTATAACAAAGTGGAGTTCAACACTGAATACATTCTTCGTCTCTTCTTAGATGGGATGGAGGGCCAAATCAAATGTTACTATGGACCAACTTTGGCCCGCGAACCCTAGTTAGGGCATCTCTGGTTTGAACAGTCAAAGCAATGCACTGACTGTTCATCATAACACCATGATAACTCATATAAGACATTAGAATTTAGCCTTACAGTCAAATGCTTACATCAGGAACGGAGATTAGCGTTTTGACTAAAAAAGTTTCCAATATTCGATGCAATTGAAACAACAACATTCTACATATATCAATATTTTACATATTTACCCTAGCTTCACAGACAAGGTTTAAGACTAGACCTAGATTAAATTGCATGTTTGAGCACACCATTGATGTGTTTTAAGGCACTTTTTAAATAAAAATTAGAATAAATACACAAATTTAAATAAGGCCTAGTGATGGCTTAATCTAACCCGTTTATGAAACCGGACATTAAAGTTTTGGGGTTGATAGGATTTTTAAAAATAATTTTAATGAAGTCACTTAGGCTCACCAAGGCTTTATTTGATCTAACGTGTTATTAAAAAGTTTTATATTATGAAAAATTATTACAATTAAAAAATATTTATTATTAAAATATAATTGTTCCTGTGGGGCGGTGTGGTGGCGTAGTGGGTAGCACTGTCGCCTCTCAGCAAGAAGGTTGTTGATTCAAGCCTCGGCTGGGTCAGTTGGCATTTCTGTGTGGAGTTTGCATTTTCTCCCCGTGTTCGTGTGGGTTTCCTTCGGGTGCTCCGGTTTCCCCCTCAAGTACAAACACATTTGGTATAGGTAAATTGGGTAAGCTAAATTGTCCATAGTGTATGTGTGTGAATGAGAGTGTATGGTTGTTTCATGCTTATGGATTGCGGCAATAAGGGCATCCGCTGCATAAAACATATGCTGGATAAGTTGGCAGTTTATTTCGATGTGTCGACCCCTGATTAATAAAGGAATTAAGCTAAAAAAAATGAATGAATGAATGAATGAATTAATCCTGTAGTTGCTAGGCTGATTGCTTCAGTCTTTAGTGTCAAATGATCCTTCAATAAATTATTTTATCATGCTGCTTTAGTGCTCAAGAAAGATGTATTATTATTTTTGTATTTATTTATTATTTAAGTTAAGTTAACTGTATTTATTTTGGGATTTCGGAAGAATAACATTTCTAAAAATGACAAATTTCTGTAACAGCATAACTGTCAATTGAATCTATTAGTGCATATTAAAAGTATTCTTCTTATTTCTTTAAAAGAACTAAACCTTAACAGTCTCAGACTTTTACAAGTAATGTGCATCAATATGTTTTTCAATATTCTTTAAATTAAATAAAATGTATAGCCTGTGTAATTATTCCTCAACAGTGTAACCCATGCATTCATTTAATATGAAGCTAAATGTAATTTGTTCATTGTGATCTAACTGTTTATACTGCAAAAATCTAAACCATATAGGAATAAGAAAGATATTCAGATGAACTGCAGAATGACAACAGCCTTCTTTAACATTGTTACGTCAGTGCTAGGCAGCCTTGAGTTGAAGCACAGGGCTGGAAAATTGCTTTTCAAGTTAAATGGCGTATGATGTTGCTGATGGATGAATGGACTTTCGCCAGAAGCTCTGAAGAAAGAAAGCTTATAGACACTGGAGCTTCTATAACCACTCTCTGCGTTGAGCTTTTATGGTTATAGGACACTTAGTTATAGGACACAATCAGCAGCCAGTCTGATCTAAAGACTGTGGGTGTCATTATACTCTTTACGTCTTCGTTTTTGACTGACAAAGGAAACATGAAGGCAATAAAATCACATGACCTTTCCGTGGCTGAACACATCTGAGTTCACATACACAATCACAGTCACATATGTTTGTGATATATTCAATCTGTAGTCTGTTTACGGTTCATAAAAGTTAATTCCACGATTGATGACAGTGAACAGTCTACCTACTTTAATTGCACTGCAGTGAATTCAACAATAAAAAACAGCACCTTTATCACTATGAGACAAGCTTCTGTATTTATACAGCTGTATTTAACTTAATAATTTGTAGCTGGAGAATTGTTAGCTCCCCAGTATTTGAGTGTTTTTTAAGAGTTGTTCTTTACTAAGTAGGTTTAAAAATGAAAAAGCAGTTTTAAATACTATTACTATATTCTATTACTATACTATTGAGTAATTATTTTGTGCTATATCAGTACATTTTCACCACTATTTGTCATAACATACTTTAATTTTTATTGTCTACTGTGATAGGCTAAGTAATATAATTTGTACCATAACTGGCATCCAATCAAAACGCTCACAGAAAAATCACATCAGACAGACCAAATTTAAGACACAGATGCTTTATGCTTCTCATCCCAATGCGCATGCTCGAGTGACGTCACTGCTACGCTGCTACGCTAAACGGACTGTGTTTGGAGCTCTCTGTTGCATAGATTCGCAATTTGCATTTTTATTATCAAATACCTCCACTTTCACTAAATACTACTTAGGGGAACAATCCCTAAATACATTTTTTACAACATTTAGCACTTTATACAAATAAATCTACTTTAAAAACGTTCTGTCCCTCGAGCATCCGCCTGTTGTTTGTAGCTTTGGCCTGCTAGCATCGCTAGTCAGCTAAAGCTACCGACTGCTTTCATTCCCTAATTTTCTCACTTACTGGCTTTGCTCGTTTACCCTGTACGATGTCGCTTGTGTCTCTGTCCTTGTGTGCAGGAGAGACATCGATGGAGGCGCTGGACATGGAGCTGGGACGGCTGGATGAACGCATCCGCCTTCTGCAGGTGAGACGGACTGAACTCACAACGCAGCGAGCTTTGCTCGCTGTGTCCCGTGTGCCAGTCCGCTCATCTGAGGTAAGTGCACAATACAGCCGCGACACTCCGTCCACTTCAACCCCACGTGTTTCTCTGTCCAGGCCCAGCGCACCTAGGACGCGGTGTGCCCAGGGGTCGTTCACGCCGACACCCGGCTACCACGGCCCCTGGGTGCAGCCGCGTAGGGTGCTCAGGAAGCCCCGGGGCAGAGAGTCTCCTCCTCCCGTGTTCGAGATCTCCACGGAGAACCGCTTCGCCTCTCTCCGCGAGACGGGTCACGATGTGGCTATCATCGGTGACTCCATCGTCCGCCACGTCCGTCCTGCCTCCACTTCAGGTAATAAAGTACGCACATTTTGCTTTCCTGGTGCTCGCGTTAAGAATATTTCTACACAGATTCCGAGTATCCTGAGCGCTGGCGAGAGCCTCGGTGCCGTTGTCCTCCACGTGGGGACGAACGACACCGGGCTTCGCCAGTCGGAGATCCTGAAGAGGGACTTCAGGAGCCTGATCGAGACGGTTCGACGCACCTCGCCCGCCACGCAGATCATCGTTTCTGGACCGCTTCCTACTTACCGCCGAGGAAATGAAAGGTTCAGTAGACTTTTTGCTCTGAATGAATGGCTATTAACATGGTGTAATGAACAGAAATTGCTCTTTGCTAATAACTGGAATCTTTTCTGGGAGCGTCCTAGGCTCTTCCGCGCTGACGGGCTGCATCCTAGTCGAGCTGGAGCTGAACTGCTGACGGACAACATCTCTAAGATGCTTCGTTCTGTCTGACTAGTAAGTAAAAATTCACAAAATTCACATTCTACCCATATAGACTCCTGTTCGTCCAACTTAAATTATAGTAATACATGCCTAGCGTACCCAATAGAGACTGTGTCTGTTCCTCGTGTTATTAGATCAACAATTAAACGTACTGTGTGCTTTAGAAAAAATCTATTAAGAATAAAAGCTGAAAATCCAATAAAAAGTGATAATACAAACTTCGTAAGGCTTGGTCTCCTAAACATCAGGTCACTAGCACCTAAAACACTTATCATAAATGAAATAATAACAGATAACAATCTTAATGCACTCTGTCTCACTGAAACCTGGCTGAAACAAAATGACTATATTAGCTTAAATGAAGCTACTCCTCCAGGATTCTCATATAAGCATGAGGCTCGTCAAACTGGTCGTGGTGGTGGAGTTGCATCAATCTTTAGTGATATTCTTAATGTTAGTCAGAGAAAGAGACTTATGTTTAACTCTTTTGAAGTATTAGCTCTTAATGTTATGCTACCAGATATTATGCAAAAACCTACAATATCTCTTGCTATAATCACCATATATAGACCCCCAGGACCCTATGTCAATTTTCTAATTGAAACCCTATGATTTTATTTCTGACTTACTAGTTAAAACTGATAAAATACTAATTGTAGGAGACTTTAACATCCATGTAGATGACTCCAATGATACACTAGGGCTCGCCTTTATGGATCTACTACATTCACTTGGGATAAAACAAAATGCGGTTGGTCCAACCCATCGCTTAAAGCATACATTAGATCTAATATTGTCTTACGGAATTGAGGTCTTTGATGTAGACATTATACCACAAAGTGATGATATTACAGACCACTACCTCTTGCTATATAAGCTGCGTTCACCTGAAATTATCAGATCTGCACCAATATACCGCCCTGGTAGGACTATCGTTCCATCCACTAAGGATGAATTCATAAGTAACTTACCTGATCTTTCTTTAATTCGAAATACACCCGCAAACGTAAATGACCTTGATGTAGTAACCAGCAGTATGGATGCCATCTTCACTAGCACACTAAATACGGTGGCACCCATTAAATTAAAAAAGGCTAGAGAGAACAAAACTACACCATGGTACAATAGTCTTACTCGCGCTCTCAAAACAGCAACCCGTGCCCTGGAACGTAAATGGAAAAAAACAAACTTAGAGGTTTTTAGAATTGCGTACAAAGACAGTATGTCCAGCTATAGGAGGGCTCTTAAATCTGCCAGGGCTGAGCACCTCCGCAAACTGATTGAAAATAATCATAACAATCCTAGATTTTTATTTAGCACCATTGCTAAATTAACAAATAATCAGTCATCCTTGGAACAAAATGTCCCACCGCATATTAGTGGTGATGACTTCATGAATTTTTTCAGTGATAAGATAGAAGACTTTAGACAGAAAATAGAAGATGTTAAACTTTCTGCACCACCTTATACTCCAGATCCAGTGAACATTCCACTGAATCATAATAACCTACAATGCTTCAAAATCATAGAACAGGAAGAGCTAGATAAAGTTATAAATAGTTCCAAACCAGCTACATGTATGTTAGATCCAATTCCAACAAAATTACTAAAAGAATTGCTACCTGTTATAGGAGAACCTCTCCTTAACATTATCAACTCTTCTTTAGCTTTAGGCCATGTTCCAAATCCTTACAAGCTAGCTGTTATTAAACCTATTATTAAGAAACCACAACTGGACCCCAGCAACCTAGCTAATTATAGGCCTATTTCAAATCTTCCGTTTATGTCTAAAATACTAGAAAAAGTTATTTCTACCCAATTATGCTCCTTTCTGCAGATGAACAATATTTTTGAAGTGTTTCAGTCAGGTTTCAGGCCTCATCACAGCACAGAAACCGCATTAGTGAAAATAACCAACGATTTACTCTTAGCTGCTGACCAAGGGTGCATCTCACTATTAGTTCTACTAGATCTTAGCGCCGCTTTTGACACCATTGATCACAATATTCTCATAGACCGCTTATATTCTACAGGTGTCCAAGAACAGGCTCTTCAATGGTTTAGGTCATACTTAGCTGATCGTTACCAGTTTGTGAATATTAATGGACAACTTTCACAAGTAAGACTGGTAAAGTACGGGGTCCCTCAAGGATCAGTTTTAGGCCCTTTGCTGTTTACAATATACATGCTTCCCCTGGGGGACATTATTAGAAAACATGGGATCAGTTTTCACTGCTATGCAGATGATACTCGATTATATATTTCAACTAAACCTGATGAGATGTCTAAACTGTCTAAGCTAACTGAGTGTATTAAAGATGTTAAAGACTGGATGACCAACAATTTTCTTCTCTTAAACTCAGACAAAACAGAATTATTACTTATTGGGCCTAAATCCTGTACACAGCAGTTCTCACAACTCGACCTGCAATTAGAGGGATACAAAGTTAGCGTTAGCTCTACTATAAAAGATCTGGGTGTCATATTAGACAGCAATTTAACCTTTAAAAATCATATATCCCATGTCACAAAAACTGCCTTCTTTCATCTAAGAAATATTGCTAAATTGCGAAATATGCTATCCATCTCAGATGCAGAAAAGCTAGTTCATGCTTTCATGACTTCTAGGCTGGATTACTGTAATGCTCTGTTTGCTGGTTGCCCAGCATCCTCTATTAACAAACTTCAGCTAGTACAAAATGCAGCTGCCAGAGTTCTTACCAGGTCTAGAAAATATGATCATATCACCCCAATTTTATCCTCCTTACACTGGCTGCCTGTTAAGTTTCGTATTGAATTTAAAATATTGCTTCTTACCTATAAAGCCTTAAATAACCTAGCTCCTGTTTATCTAACCAACCTCTTGTCTCGCTACAATCCAACCCGCTCTTTAAGATCTCAAAACTCAGGGCTTCTTGTAGTACCTAGAATAGCTAAATCGAGTAAAGGAGGTCGAGCCTTCTCATTTATGGCCCCTAAACTCTGGAATAGCCTTCCTGATAATGTCCGAGGCTCAGACACACTCTCACTCTTCAAAAGTAGATTAAAGACCTATCTTTTTAGCAAAGCATACACTTAGTGCATTACATAGCGGTGTGACGCATGATGTGCCCCACACACGATTTTGCTTCTTGTTTATATACACTATGAACAGCAGCTACGCTAATTATTCTCCTTATTCTGTATTTCCACATGGGGGTACTCATCTCGAGGCCCTCAGACTATGCAGTGCCACTGATGCGATCCAAGACCAGCGACGAGACGATTCCAAGGCTCCCGGACCAGGCCGTATCCTAAGCTGCTGCTGTGGTGGTCATGATGGAGAGCATAAGACTGATTCCTCTGATGCTCCAAGGACAGACGTGTCTTCGCGGAGGTCCAGCTACTGCGCCTAGACTGCAGCTCTGCACAAGACGTTTGGCCATAGGAGAAATGGTCGTGCCCAACTGAGCCTGGTTTCTCTCGAGGTTTTTTAAATTCTTCACTTTCGCCAATTGGTGAAGTTTTTTCCTCGCCCCTGTCGCCACTGGCTTGCATGGTTCGGGATCTGTAGAGCTGCGCATCGATGGAAGTGCTCCTCAGTGTTTGGACTCTCAGTAGTGATTATTAAACCACACTGAACTGAGCTAAACTAAACTAAACTGAACTTAAACACTGAAAACTGAACTGACACTTTTCAATTCACTATAAACTTCCATGTGAAGCTGCTTTGACACAATCTACATTGTATAAGCGCTATACAAATAAAGATGAATTGAATTGAATTGAATTAATGCTCAAACATGTACAGTATGAAAGTATTTTAAAAAGTGTCCAAGATGATGCAAAATTGACTGCATGTCACTGATGAGAATATGGAAGATTCCTACTGTATGATGACTGAAATCCCCAAATGGCTTTATACAATAACTTAATGCAATACAGAATTTTACGTGTTCAAACACATGCACAAATTGCATGTATTCTATCAGTGCTGCACAAGTTTGATTTGTGGAGCTAGCAGCTGGACACACTCAAAAAAATTCTGCTGCTTGCTCAAACTACTTGAATCAACATGCTGAATCAACATAATTCTTGAGTTTTTTTGGGGACAACTCAATTGTTTTAGGGCCCTATCATGCACCCGGCGCAATAAGGTGCAAAATGGTTTTGTGTGATTTGTTGCTATTTTCAGACTAACGCAACCCTCATTTTTCCACTTTGTGCCATGCTTTTTTAAATAGTAAATCCATTTGCACCTCTTTGTGGACTCATGGGTGTGCTGGTCTAGAAAGGAGGTGTCTTAAGGCACATTGTTGGTGCGTTGCTATTTTAAGAAACTAAAATAGACTGCGCAATTGACCAGCTGAAAGCAGGTCTAAAGTCCAGCGCAGAGCACGTTAGTTGTGTGCCTTAAACATGTACACATTGCTTAATACACACAGGATGTACAGCAATGTGCAAATATCTTTACAAATCGTCACCTTGGAATTATAAGGTTCTATCTGCGTTCTGAACGATTTTGAGATATTGAGCTTCAAAGTTTTTGCATTCCATAGCAAACAGTATGTGTGTAACATTTGTTTTTTACATAAAAAGTCTTAAAAATGTAAACAACTTATAAAAAAACATTCCATAAAATAAATAAGTTGTCTTTTAATAAGAATGTCAATAACTCAATTTTGACAAAAATGTCAGATAGAACCTTATAATTCTAAAGTGACGAAATGGAAAAGAATTCAAGGATTAAAATATTACAAAAAATATTATTTTTAACATAAATATAAAAACCACTGCCTCCATGCCTTCATTTTGGGGGGCTTTTTTTAGTTTATTCATGACAATTTGCTTTTGTATAATGTTATTATTAGCAGTATTATTATATGTATATTTATATTTGTTTTAATAAAAACAAGCTTAGATATGTCTGCCTGATGGGTATTGGAGATGTATGCATCAATATATGGGGCATAAAAATAGGATTTGTCTTAGGATATAACTCTGTTTTTTGACCACACTTTGTTATTATTGTTCAGTAATTAAATTGCTGTAAATTAGAACTGATTTTAGAAATAGTTTTGGAAAAAACCTTTGCACGTAACAAAGTAAATTAAATACGTAGGCTAATGGATGTCTTCAGTGGAGTGCGTACAACACTGTTTCCTTATCCACAAAAGTAAAGGGGTAAAGTAAAGAGTAAAAGTAAAGTAAAGAGAAAGTAAAGAGGCCGAATGGAGGAGGCTCATTCTTTATCTTCGCTGCCGAAGACATGAGGCTCTGATTGGTTTAATGCATGTTATGCTTAAAACACACCCAAACCTTTAAAAATTAAGAGAATAAGCACAACCCTGTTAGACCATGCGCCGCAAGGCAAATTGTATTTTTCCATCCTTAAAATAGCAAAAGTGGATTTGGATACACCCTTAATGCTTTTGCACCACACGCTTTAGACTTTGTGCCTACTGTAGATCATTAAAATAGAGCTCTTCATGTTCAATCCGCTTAAATTTGCAAGAACAATTAAGAGGACTTAGTGGATTTTTGTTGGGACAACATGGAAGAATTGTGTTCATCACGGTATCACAGTATTGTGATTACTGCTCTAAAATAAGTTCTTTTTAAATGTCTGGGTAAAACAAAAAAACAAAAAAAAAAGTTTTTCCCTATTGAACACAATTTATTTAATTTTCAAAAACATTTATAATATTAAAATTAAGACCTCGTTAAAACATGATTAAGACTTTTTAAAACCTTTAAAGGGCCTTAATTTTTTCATAATTGATTTATCAACTTTTTATACTTTTTAAGACCCCATGGACACCCTGTAATAAAACCTTGAAACCGGTTGTCGTCCCATGCCTAAACCCAACATTTTTTTTACAGCGTACTTGTAGCTTGTTAGTCAGGGTTTAAAGTGTACAATAAGCTCTAACATATAGTGACAGCTAGATGTTTGCCTCTAATTGTATTGCTCTGTATGCAAATACATCAAGAAGCTACATTTTTAATTTTCATGGTATAAGTTGGAAAGAATTGCACAGCATAATACCCATTACTCACTACTCTTGAGTACTTTTAGAAGTACTACTTTTTACTCATATTTTGAGTTGTGTGTAGAACAGATACTTTTGTTTTACTTGCACTACATTTTTTGCCAAGTAATGGCACTTTTACATGAGTATGTTTTTTTAGTACTCTTTCCACCACTGCAGATCACACAAGAGCAAGAGAAAAACTAGACTGTCTAAGAGCTGTCAGAGAAGATACTGATCGCTATGAGCTTATGGTCGCCAAGACAGATGAAATATCAGTGCAAATCACAGTGTAAACATGGCAGATCGTTTTATTGCCTTCACCAGAATGGAAGCTTAGAAGAAAATCTAATGGAAGCCATGCTGGGATGTTATCCCTGAGCAAAACTTCCTGGTGTCATTTTAATCAGGATGAGTGATTCAATCCAACAGTTCTTTCTCACATTTCTCCAGGCTCTAAATGTGACTTATGTTGTGCACAATATTGAATTTTGTATTACTGCCATGTTCCTCTTTCAGTGTCATTATTCAAACCTTTGGACAATCGCCATACATTTTATGGCTTCCCATGTTTTTTGGCACAACTTACTAAAGGGGTAATACATCTTTAGTTCATAATAAGATATTACCACACAATTAGCAAGAAATCAAGGATTTAATCTAACAGGGCTCCATTAATGAAGTCAAAAGGCACAGTAAAAACAATGTTACAAAACTATTACCAGTTTGGTTTATATTTTACTAAAATGCTCTCTTTTATAAATTCTGTTATTACTACATAATAACAACTACTTTACATTTTACTGACTATAAATAACTTATAAATTCAAATCCATAAAATATACAGTATTTTTGGAATATGAACTATTTTAACTATTGCTGTATTTTGCACTGCAATAATATTTCACAGTATCATTGCTTTTACTGTTTTGAATCAAATAAATTAAGCCTTAATAAGAATAAGATGCATGCAAATAAAATGTACATGCTTGTACACAAACACAAACAAACACAGTATTTGAGGGGACCTTTAACACTACATTAGCTTTTATTCAAGGCAGGGCTCAACAATAAGGACTGCCCGATGGCCCGGGGACAGCGTGAGAGATGCTCGGGACAGTAAACAGGATCGTTACTGGCCTGATCGGGCCAGTGCTGCCTTGTCACTAAAGTTTAATTTTTAATTAAGGTGTCTATTTGTCAATTGCGTGCAAATACAGTCTTAGAATCGAGAAACTTTTTGTGCTTTTAAGCCTTTAAATGTTAACCCTTCTCTGTGATGTCATGAACACCATATCTTCTTATCTGATTGGATGTTGTGAGTTAGTTATTTTTTTCCATGACCTGTTTCATAATCTGTTTTGACACGTTATTTAAAATATGTGGCTAAGAAATAGCTATAATATTTTTTTTGGTGGGGCCAGTGAAAATTTTGGGCAGGGCAAGTAAAAATCTCAACCACTGGTCCGATCGGGCCAGTAGAAAAAATCCTTAGCGTTGAACACAGCAAGGTGAATTAAAATGAGGATTGGGGCAAGCAATTTTTTTTAAATAGACTTACATCAGGTGTTACTAATACAAAGCTTCTAATTAAAAAACAAACAAAAACAAAACAAGCTGGAGTAGTTTTTTCCCCTTTTATTTCCAATTGACCTTTTTCTTCATGTACAAGTGGGTGCAGCCATTGGAATCTTATTGTCTCGAGACTTCAGCCTCATTCACTTCTACTCATTTTTAGACAATAAAACAGCTTGTTATGCTGCTTGATGTTGCAAACTGATATTTGCTTTTTATGTATAATCATAAACACAGTTGTTTGAAGAGCAAGTAGTTTGACCATTTAGTTTTGTTTTGTTTTCCAGTGATTTTTCTTATAGGAACTGAATCTATTTTTAAAAGCAATCACACAATGAGAGCATTTCTGCATTGCAGAATAAGGTCAATAGACAGTGACAAGACAATGTTTTTAAAACTGTATAGCAATCTGTCTCCTTACCAGTGTTGGGTAAGTTTACTTTAAAAAAGTAATCGACTACGACTTACTGTCTACTACTACTTAAAAATTGTAATCTGATTACATTACTAATTACTTCATGTAAAAAGTAATCAGATTACTAATTACTTTATTTTGAAGTAAATTTTAAAACACATAAATTATATCTAAAAATACAAAAAAAACTGCAGCTCTTTCAGTAATTTAATATTCACTGAAAAAACATTAAAATGGGTTGATCACAGCAGCTTGACATATCCAAAAGACTTAAAAGAGTTCGACCAAAACTTAAAATTCTCTCATGATTAACTTGTTCCAAACCTGCTTGTCTTTTTTTAACACAAAAGAATACATTAAGAAAACTGGATACCTGTAACCATTGACATCCTTGGTATGAAAAAGCACTGCAGTTTTGGGGTGTTCTGTGTTTGTCTGAGGTAATTAGTCTTATGTGCATTACTCAAAGCATGAAGCTGATCAGTCAGTTCTTGTTACGTGACTCACAGTTTTCAACTGCGAGAGCCTGGGACATGTGTGTGCATGCAATATGCGCTCCATATGCTTGCACGCGCAATATGCGCAAGGCAAAAAAGACGAGATATGTGAACTGCCTCAAGCAGCTACGCTTCTCTTCACTTTCAGAAGATACCATCACTCCTGATCCTGCACAAAAATCCAATTTAGCCTGTTCAGGCTGAGTTGGACCGCTGTGTTTTTTGATGCCGGTGTTCTCCTTGGTAACGGGTGTTGTCGTAAAATGCTTTCTATTCAAATGCTTGAACAAGTTGCTGGTCGAGTTAAAAGCAGTCGAAAGTTCTTTAGAGACTGGACATAGACAGAATTTCACAGCAATATTTTTGTTTTTACGCTCAATGAATCTTATTAAATCAAGTAATGTCTGTATTTCCACTTGAAGAAGCACTCTTTTAAGCAGCCATTACAGCTCACGTTCTCCAGCAATTTAAAAGTGCATGCTTATTAACTGAAGTTGCAGTGGAAAACGTGATTTTAAAGAAGCATTTTGTCTTCTAAAAATATATATATTTGTAACGCAAGTAATGCAATACACTGACTTTAGTAACTGTAATCAAATTACACAAATTCATTCATTCATTCATTTTCTTTTCGGCTTAGTCCCTTTATTAATCCGGGGTCGCCACAGCGGAATGAAGCGCCAACTTATCCAGCACGTTTTTACACAGCGGATGCCCTTCCAGCCGCAACCCATCTCTGGGAAACAAATTACACAAATTTGAAATGTAATTTGTTACATTACTGCTTTCCTCAAAAATGTAAGTAGAATACAGTAACGCGTAATTTTGGAACTTTTTACAACCCTATCCCTAAACCCAACCTCACAGAATACAATCTTTATTTCTACGTTTTATTCATAAGCTGATTTTTAATGGGGACCAAAATTACTGTCTGACATCAGAAAATACCAGATACACACACACCAGAGAAAGTGAGTTTTCATGTTTCACTTGGGGACTTTCCACAAATTTTTATAACAATTATTACACTGTACACAGCCCTCACAGAAAATATCTAATTAAAAAAAGTAAATGGAAAGTAATTGTAAAATTGGGGTTTTATTTCTACATAAAAAAATTATATTGTAGTGGCCAAATAACGTAATCGTGCACTGATAAACACATTCAAAACTACTGTTTCTACTGCAGCAAGCATAGTCTTTACAATGCAAGAACCACTTGAACCACACACAACACAGAAACACTAACAATACACTCTACCTTTGCATGGTGAGAGCCAGATTGAAGTTGGCAGACTTGATCTTGTTTTGGGCCTCCAGGTGTGTCATCCCGTCTGTGCTGACCCCATCAATGGCCACAATGATATCCCCCTGGATCAGATTGCTGGAGGCCGCCTTGCTCCCCGGTGTAATCTGCCACAAACCAAACAAGCCTTTGAATGAAATCCTGACAGGTCAGCACCTCTGCAAACACATTACCTGGACAAAGCAATCATTTGCTTCTTATTTGTCTGCCGCCGCGTGAGACTGATAACGCAGATGTGATGTATGAATAAAGCCCAACAAAAGAGAAGACCCCGCCATCTGCAGGTGCTTGCTTGATACCCTCTTAATAAAATCAGTGGAGGATAAAAACACACACAGATTCTGAATCCATGACAGCTGGATGCACAAAGTGGTCTCAAGCACACATTTGGCAAGCTGCATGCCTAGTGCCAGAACAGATAATGTGTTCCTTCTGCTAAAAATAAGACTGTGATTAGAGAAAAAAAACTTGTGCATCTATAGATTCATGCAAGTCTGTATGAAGTATATAATGAGAACGGCCAACTTGAAGCTGTATAAAAAAATTATTTAGAAGTTTAGAGTTGGTAATAGGGCTGCATGATATTGGATAAATCTGATTTGCAATATTTTTTTTTCTGCAAGGAATATTGTGATATGAATACAGTTTCACAAGATGGTTTGATTGGCTCTATTTGACAGTTTTATGGGGAGTCCAACAGCATTTAGATACAGAAATTAAATAATAACAATGCAAAAAATGTTTTATCTTACTTTGCTTTGTCTCGATTCTAGTCTAATATCTCTTTAAAATATTGTTTTAGATCAAGTAAAAATATGGTTTTGTTTTCAACTTAAGAAGAAATAAGTCAGAGGCAACAGCAAAGCATTTAGTTATACAGCGCAGTTGGGAAACTGTCAACTAGAAGAGCGTGTCACAGACTGGGAAAGAGCATGACAGAACATTTTTACTTCATCTAAAAATCCCAACCACCAACTTATTCATTATAACTTTTGTCATAAAACTTACTGAATCCCTCTCAAAATACATCATATCAACGCCTCATTTAGTCCTCTCTGTGATAAATGTCCTGACCAGGAACTTGGATCTTTTTTTCATATGATGTGGGAATGTGGAAAAGTACAAAACTTTTGGAATGAAGTGTGTGTTATCTTCTAAAATTATTGAATATCATGTAACGTTGAATCCCTCCATTCTATTACTGAGCGATGATTCTACGTTGAATCTTACCAAGCTACAAAAAGCTGTTTGGCTGGCTGGCTTAACTTCTGCAAAATAATTACTAGTCCAACATTGGCTGTCTCCACATAATTTGAACACGTACAAGTGGTTGGTACAACTTCAGGACATTATAATGTTGGAATAATCCACAGCTTGACTGAACTTGGTACAAATGAGTACATTAAAAATCTGGACTTCAGCTGCTGACAAAATCTCCATGTTTATTGCACAAAACAATGATCAGGATCCAGAATGATTGCCTTATTTTGAATAATTGATACTTGATCCTGTACTTTGTTTTTTGTATTTTGTTTTTGTTAATTTCTATTTATTGGATACCCCAGTTTAAAGAGACTCCAGGGAAGAGAGATGGGGGTAGTTGAATTGATATATTTCATTATATTGTTTTTTCAGCCTGTATGCTTTAGTTAACAATAAAAAAAGAAGAAAAGAAAGAAGAAAGAAATCCCAATTAAGACCTTTTTTTTTCCTTAAAATAGGCTAAATTATCTGCCAATGGGATTACTGTAGTAAAACAATTTTATTTTCACTTTGAAATGTAGATATTTGGACTAGAATTAAGAAAAAAAAATGAGGTAAGAAAAATCTTTTTTTTTGCATAAATCATATAAACATTTAAATGAAATTCATCTTTGATACACTTCCAAACTATTTTTTTGTGTGTCTAAATATTTTAAACTCTCCTGAAATGCTTAGTCACTGGCCTTATTATGGTTAATTAAAGTATGGTTTATTACTCTATTATGGTTAAACTTAGCAATGAGGTCAACTATAATTCAGACTTAACATTGCAGATCCTGCAATGTAACTATTGTGGAGGCGCACATTGCGATATCGATGCTGAAACGATATATTATGCAGCCTTAGTTGGTAAGATAAAAAACTAAAACAAAACAAAACACGGATTTTACAATTATGCAATAAATAGATCAAAACAGAAAGTAGATATTGGGTAACACTTTTGATGGTCCATTTGAGTATTAGTAGACTGTCTGCTTAATATCTGTAGATACTGCTCCTTCAGCAGACATTTAACTGACAATAAGAAACTTTGCAAGTACATGTCAACTTACACTAACTCTAACCCCAACCTAACAGTCTACTTATAATCTAATGAGAATTAGTTGGTATGTAGATGCAATGTAGCTTAAATTCAACAAACGGACCATCAAAATAAAGTGTGACCAGATATTGTTACAACCCTCATCTGTCTCATCTGTCTCTCTGCTCTGCCTGGAAAACCTCAGATTAGCCACTTCCGACTGATTGCTTGCTCCTGATTGGCTTACAGTATTTTAAAAGCCATGACATAACTTCCTTGGTGGCCATCTTGTTTTGGTCACTTGCTTTGTGTTCTTTAAAAAGGCCTGTATGTTGGATAGTGCAGAGTTTTTGTATGTGTTAAAGTTTGTGACTATACTGAGATTTGTGAGTACTGTTTGTTTTGTGTTTGCTTTGTTTGTGGTACTTTGTTCTACTGGCTTGTTTGACCTTTTTTGCCTGTTGACATTGATTTTTGGATTGTACCTTTAATGTGGTTGCTTGTTCTGTATATAGTGTATATAATATTGGGACAGTAGGTGTTGACTGCATTTTATTTGTAAAACCTTTTGACCTCTGTTTTTGTGTTAGGTAGTTAGGGTAGTGAATTGTATTTTCTTTCATTTTCGATCAGGTAAGGTAGAGGTTTAAAAATAAAGGATTTTTTGTTTGTTATTTTGGCCTTGTCAGCTTCCGAATTTAAACCCCAATCAAATTTTAATTTCATATTTTCTTTGTGTTGTCTTTAATGTTGTGCACCAACCCTAGACAGTGCGTAACAATATATTTTGTAATTTAAAAAATAAAAGATCTATCTCAAATAAATTCAGTTCTATTTTATTGTTACAGAAAATATATATATTTCACAAGGATGCATTAAATTGGCCAAAACAGAACGCAGAGAAGCTTTGAAATGAACAAAAACAAAAAAATCCATCTTAAATAAATGCTATTCTTATTATTTTTATTTATAGACAAAATATAATGTATTATATAAAAAACATTGTTAATCCTCCACACTGTACAAATCACAATTTGTTCAGCACACTGTACTTTTTCTGTCATATATACTAAGAATTGTGAATAACTATTAATGTACATAAAAATATGTTATGTCAACAATAATCGCTAAAATGTTATGTTCACATGTTTAACAGAGTTTTCTGGACAAACATTTTTGTGTTAAACAGGAATGTTAATATTTAAATAATTTGTGCATGCGTGACGCAACGTTTGAAAACGAAGCTTGTTTATCTGTTGCTTGTAAGAGTGGTGACACAGGAGCGCAGTGGCTAGCAGTCGCCTCACAACAAGGACACTGGTTCGAGCCCCAGCTGGGTCAGTTGGCATCCCAAAGTTCACGTGGGTTTTCTCCGAGTGCTCCACTTTCTCGCACAGTCCAAATACATGGGGTACAGGTGTCTGAGTGTGAATGGGTGTTTCCCAGTACTGGGTTGCAGCTGGAAGGGCATCCGCTGTGTAAAACATATGTTGAATAAGTTGGCGTTTTTTTTCTGTGGCGACCCCTGATGAATAAAGGGACTAAGCCGAAGGAAAATGAATGAATGAATGAATGAAATAGCCATTTGTAAGTAAATTGATTAAAAGCAGGATGCTATGCTAACTAGTACTAATTACTTCATATGCAAATTGGAAAAAAAATTGACTTAATAGCAGTAGCTGTTGCTTCAGTTGATGTGACAAGAATATATGTATTAGTAAAATACAATAATCAACATTGCATGAATAAACAAAATTATGCTAGCTGAATAAAATATTGTTACTGAGAAGAACTAAAAATCAGTTGTTGTGACAACTCAAAGTTTTTACTGCATCAAGTTGCCTTGTTTGTGTACGTTTCTTAACAATTTATTTGCTGTGAGTGAGAAATGGAGAAGTGCTAAAATAAAACCCTCTCTATTGAATATTAATTTTCTGTTTGAAATACATCACAATACTGCAGATATAAAGTAAAAGTAAAGATGTCCACTTTCTGCAGACTTTGCACACGTAAACAGCACTGTCACTGTACATAAAACCAGGCTATCTGACACTACACATATCAAGATTTAGAGTCTGTTTCTTTTCCTCTAAATCTGGTGGGTTTTAAAATGTGTTCGAGCCAGCACCATTTCCTTAGCCAATGTCTCACTGTGCATGTCTGAGAAAAGCCATAAAGAGGTCTTATTTACAGAAAAAAAAAACTGACATGAATACCAAATTAATGAAGATTATTTCAGATGTGTGCATGTTTGTCTCGCTAATCCTTTTTGGCCACATGAGGACGTTTTGACACTGTTATGTTCTGCTCTCTGAGGGTCTATTACTGAAACTCCAATTGAGAAGAACTAAAGAGCTCTCTGTGTGAGTAAATTTCTACATTTCCATCTGTTTTGATGTTAAATAAATAATCGAATGTGTGCACATCTGAACCAAAGATTTAGACTCAGAACTGCCAAGACCGCAAAGCCCATTTCAAGAGCCTGAGAAGTAGACAGCCACAACAAGAAAATGAGGGGTACGTGCCTAAAATGGCATCATGGAGACATGCAAACACCAATCTGTGAAAGTCTGTAGTCAATTATCTGACATCTAGCAGTGGGATCTTAATTACAAAACCCACAAAGTTTAAAAACTATAGAAGAAAAATATTTAGAGAAATGTCACAGAGGATATTTATGTTCTTTCAGGAGAACTATGCACAAAAGGGTTTCACTCTAAGTCAGAATACTAATCGAGCAATCACTTCAGTTCATTTTAGTCACTTTTGGTACAATACCTGAAAAAATGTTTGCCAAGATCTTTACAAATAAAATGGCTATCATGTGCTCAGCACACAAAATTCATTCTACGTTTTTCAGTGAACTCAGTGTCAGACACTGATCAATGTCTTTGTTCACATTAGCAGGAAGCTTTGAATGCCTGTGATACCTGCATTGAGCTTTTGACAAACCAGCAAAAGGTCCAGCAGGAATACCAGAATGACAAAGCGAGAGGAGCAGCACAGCAGGTGAAACAACATCATTATGTGGCTTTAAAAATTCATGTAACTAAAAATACTGTTACAGTCACTGTATGTTCTGTTTTACTCATTTTCAGAAGGTGTTTACACAACACTATATGTAACTATATGGGATATCACTAAGAAATGAAAATTTACCCAGCTTCAAGTGGTTCCAAACTTTCATGAGTTTTCTTTTCTTTGTGTTGAACACAAAATAAGTTATTTTGAAGAATGTTAGAAACCAGTAACCACTGACATCCATAGTAGGAAAACAAACACTATGGAAGTCAATGATTACACGTTTCCTACATTTAAAATAAAATACTTGCTTCATGTTTAACTGAAGAAATAAACTCAGAGAGGTTAAGCGAAAGGCTAAGTAAATTATGACAGAGATTTAACATTTTGGGAGAAATATTCCTTTTAAAAAAAGAAAAAAAACTTTTGAAAATAGGTTTTAAATAGGGATGTGCGCAGTAATCCATTTCTATCATCTTCATCCTCTTTGATCAGTAGCAGTGATAGCAGATGTGTGCTCACAATACTATTTCAGAGGTCTTCATCTCTGCTCCTGGAGACTCAATTATAAAATAACAATCAATAATAATATTGTTTTACTAAATAATAAAAAATATTGCGTGTCCATATCATCCATCCCTAGTTTCAAAGCGGAAGTTTTAGAAAACAGAGCCATACTCGTCACTGTGTAAGCAACAACATTTGTTTGACTATGTTGACATCATATGCATGCGTATTTCATGTTCAGTCTATAAACGTGAGAGTGCTTGACAACCAAAGCAACAATGGCAAACTACAAATCAATATGCACACAATTTAATATCACAAAATGACATCAACTATTGACCTAGCATGCATAGCACAGCCTTTAGGCAGTTTTTTTTTTAAACACAGAAAAATATATATGTTTGTAGTATAAAAAAGGTTTGTAGCACCTTGTTTTCTTGTGTTTCATTCCTATTCCCGTCGCTCATTTGTTGTCATAGTTACTGATTATGTTCCACACCTGAATCTTATTTAGGTACTTAAAAAACCCCCACAAATTGTACCTACAATTTTCTTTTGTTACAAATACTTACAATATGAATGTTTTTGCCATGATAATGTTAGGTTGAACTGATTCTGTTAATCTGTTAATCTAATTTAAGTTAGTAAGTTGCTGGCTGTATCCGAAATTGCCCACTATTCCCTGCACAAAAATACTTAATTTAAAGGAGTAAATTAAAACAAGAGAGTAAATTTGCACATTGAGTGCACTGGAAGGGATGATGTTTTCATTGTGCTTGATTAAAAATTCCTCAGATGGATTTGATTTCCGATTATTGAAAATATTTTTGTTTGGTCAGAACCTGTGATAGCTATTTAACACTTATTAGTAATGCCGAACTTATGTCTATTAATAAAACAATGTATTTTGATTTGGACTTGTGGATTTATCCACTATGGTTTTAGACTTCACAACAAATGGCTGCTTCCTCAAATAGTGCACTATTTAAGGGTATAGGGGTGATTTCAAATACAGCCTGTCTCTTGCTCTGCAACCAACACTGACAGATTTACATATTATCAGGTCATATTTCATCATTAATTACTTAAAAACAACAGCAAGATTGTCAAACCATACAAATTTAGCCATAAAAATGAATCAGACGTTCAGATGAACAAATCATACAATTCTAAAAAACAGCTATCTGGCCTAAATGTTATTGTCATTGCTGTTATTCTGATCATTTCTATAGGTTCATCATGGTATGACAAATAACAGTATTATAGGGATTCACTAATTATCAGTGCAAATGAAAGATTAAATCCATCACGAATCAAGGACATCTAGTTACCAGTGTAAAGCTGATAATTATTAGACATACAAAATCTTTGACTGCACCCCCTGAGTGTTTGCTTATTAAATATTTGGGTTAATTTGATTATACTTTCAGCTCCCAATAAGAGTGCAGAACAGCTGTGTTTATTTTTTACACACACACACACACACACAAATACAAAAAGCCTGCAGATTGAAAGGGAGTTTTATGTCTGTGCCGCACAAATCAGTGCTGTTGTTAGAGAAATACCTCAGCTACTGTGTGTAATATCTTTAAAAATGTATCGGTATGTGACAGCTGTTTCCACTCCTGTGGTCACGTCCACACTGTGGATAGGCTTAACATGATCAATGCAATCTGACACCTGTATGGTCTAAATATCCACTTCACACTTCACACATATACTCATGGGCAAATATGACAGATTGTAGCTGCCCTTCATGCTGTGGCACAGTTTCTGATAATCATTTTCTTGAGTTAATTAACCAGCTCAAGTTCACCGCTCATGTTTATGAAGCGAATATAACTGCAGCCCTCAACTAAGCTCTTATTCTTTGGCTCAAATTCATAAATGACTGAAGTATGTCTCATCTGCTTATTCGGATACAGCTAGGTTTAGCAAAAAAACCTCCTCTGGTTAGGATATCTTTCAACTTGTAACATCTAACCATGGGTTAAATCAAGTTGGTGTGATTATGCTTGCATTCAGACGGCTGTGATGAGTTCAAAATAGCTTCAAATGACAGCCTTCTCCCTCCTCCCTTCAAAAAGGTGTTGTGTATTTAACTTCCCATAGTGGGATCTTTTTTTCCCTGCTTGACAGCTGCTCTAATTATGTCGGTGTGAATGGGTGCTTGCCACTACAGTGTTTGATGTTGTTTTAAGAGTCTTTTTCCTCTATAAATGTCAATGCCAATTGCCACATGTAGCAAGGGGATGTCCTGCCACCTTTAGAAATGCCACTGTGACGGTAGTGTTCATGGTCTTGTGGCAACATCCCCATAAAGTAACATCTAACTCATGGTTAAAAGGATAGGTCAGCCCAAAATAAGCAGGCAACAACATTATGGAAGCCTTTAAACAGAAATAATAAATACATTTCAACTATTTAGCTCACAATAGTTACTTTTTTTGTAATATGTATTTTTGTATAATGACTTTCTTTCCTCATGATCTCACTTTCCTCACTTTCCTCAGTAATGTATAAATTTAGAACTGTGAGATATAAAAACGGCTTGGTGTTCAGCGGAAATATTGCCACTGCAATAAAATAAGCAATGGAATTATGAAATTTACTTGTCAAAACAAGCAAACAAAGAAAACTGCAATGTGAGATTTAACTTAACCCTTGTGCACTGTTCAAATGTACTACCCTTTTGTTATGTTAGGGATGAAAACATCCACTAAATTAAACTGCTGTAAAAATGCATCAGATATTTATTAGATATTTATTATCTAATAATCAACCTCAGTCCTGATCAAAACAACTAAATTGTTTAGAAAAAAAAACATGATTTTAACTATTTAATTGCCTAGTTCACAAATGACAATTCATACCTGAAATTACGTATTTTCAATATAAAAAGTAATTGTGGACTGGATTTTTTTAAAAACCTTTTATCAAAGTCTTGGACATGTGAAACAACATTGCCTCTGATGCATTGTTTTTGATTGATTTCAATTTTTTTCTCAATTTACTGTTGGTGGCTGTTTTTGCCCCATTGACTTCCATTATATGCATTTTTTTTCAAAAGCCCTTATGTACTGTCTGTAATGTTTTTAGAGTGGATGAAAACATCCCCAACAGAACATAAGGGTTAACAAAATCTATTGCATTCGTTAACTGAAAATTCTAGCAAAGACTAAGAACTCAGAACTAAGAATTTCTGTACAAAAAGAAAAGCAGAATTTCAGTAAACTCAGAAATGAGGAACAACTTACAAAATGTAAAGATGTAAACACTAAATTCTAATAGTAAGACAAACTCACAATGATCAATAACTTGCAATTGTGAGGTATCCATTCTAAATTGTATGGGAAAACACACTTTCCCCTCTATTGTGGAATACAAAACACACTTTTTTATACACAATGAAGATGCGTAATTGATGACAGAATTTTAACTTAATTCATCAACAGAAAAGAAAACATGAATTAAGCCCATTTGCAAATGATTTCTAATTCAGATGTATGTTTTAATGAATGCACCGATATACTGTTGCTTTGTGCCACTGTTAGCAAAACTAACGGCAGGAGGAAAAGGAAGGGAGCATGGGAAAACAAAGGCTTGGAGAGCCTGAGTGGGGCGGATTACTAGGCCTGGCACACAAAACGTGCATTAACTCTCCATTCTCAGTTCATTCCAATTGATGCCTGGATGAATGAGTGGCTGATATGCCAGCTCAAATCTCCTGCTCACTCACAACAGCACAAAGGAGCTGTTCTGTGGGTCAAGTAAGTCACAGGAGGGAAAAAGTAGGCCATAGAGAAAACCAGAGAGAGACATTTTATGGCTGGATGGACTGACAGATTGCAATACAAGAATAATTTGAAGTCAATGTGATAGCGAATTGCAGACTAAATACTTTCTTAAATAGATAGTTCAGAAAGAAAGAAAAATGTATTATTACTCATCCAAGATGTAGGTGAAATTTCTTTCCTCAGAAGAACATTAAGAAAATTTTTTAGAATTGAAATGTTAGTTTTTGAATATTTTAAGTCATTAACATGGTTTTTGATCACCCTAAGTTATTGCACATTTTGAGAAACGATTGATGGATACATGAAATTTAGAATAAGAATCCTTTAATTTGCAAAAAAAAATACGCTCTTCAATTTGGTTTTGGCAAAAAAAGGATCAATGTGAATAATGGAGGATGGAAACAACAAGCACATTTGCGAACATTACATCCACTTGACCATTCAGCTGTCTCCATTATGCTTGCTTTGTTTACGATTGGTTACTATATTACCAATAGTCAGCCTCTCGAACAACTAGTTGGAAACGCACCTAATTCGCATTTGAGATTTTTTCTTTTTGTAAAATTTGAAAAGATTTGTTTCAGAATATACAAGCACTTTGAAAACATTCACAAAAGTTCAGTTCACTGAAGTCTTATAAAACCAGATCAAAAATCAGCCTGTCCAAAAAACTAAACATTATTTGCATTAGGGCTGCACGATATTGGAAAAATCTAACTTATACAACATGTAGCAATATTTTGTTATCCTGTGATATATATTGCATATGAATACAATTTCACCAGATGACTTGAATAGCTCTATTTGGAAAGAGATGATAATTTTAGATTGATTGAGGTGATTCTGTATGTGAGTGCATCTGCATAAAATATAATATACTATCTAAGAGCAAAATAAATACAATAAAGAAAAAGATACAAATGAAATAAACTATGTGTTTATTGTTTTTTTCTGAGGAGTCTGTCAGTATTAGGTTATACAGTAATTGAACGATCAAATGTTAAGTAATACTGCAAAGTCTTCAATGTGTTACTAATTAAATAAAATTAATCATTACATATAGACAGTGGTGGAATGAGTACTGAAAAATCCTACCCAAGTAAAAGTACCATTACTTGCCTAAAAATGTAGTGCAAGTAGAGTATCAGTATGAGTAAAAAGTAGCCCTTTTAAAAGTACTCAAGAGTAGTGAGTGAGTAGTGAGCATTATGCTGTCAAAAGCTGATATGTTTACATGTAATTTGTGGATCTGTGTGTAAACGTAACATTCTGTAGTGCATTTAGTTACTGCCAAGAAGGCACACAACATCATGAGACATTAATATTAGGTTAGATTTAGGTTGCAATGTCATGTGACCAAAATTAATTGTCAAGCCAGCAGCTAAGGAAAAAGGATATTGATGTTGGCCTGACGTTGAGTTCTGATGTCAACCCGATTTTTATTTCCAAACAAAACGCAAAGTCCCTATGACAAAAGGGTTTAACATCAATCAGACATCATGTTGACGTCCTGTGCCTGCTGGGTGTTTAAGGCCATTTCGGTCATCATACAGTAAACATCTGTCATCTTCTCATCAGTGACATGCATCTAAATAGTCTCTGGGTCAATGCAAGTAAAGATTTTGAACATCTTTATGGACACTTTTAATACTTCCAAACAGTTTGCTGCAATTATAAAGTGCATACGTCTTGAGGTAGTTCATCATGATGCAATTTACCTTCTATGGTATGTACGATTTGATTGGACAGAAATCTCAGGACTGATTTTTGTAATTCCCATAGATAAAAATAGTGACTGCAGGTTGAAGGAAAGTAGTGGAGTAAAATAACAGATACTGCACTAAAAATGTACTCAAGGAAAAGTAAAAGTACACATTTTTAAAACTACTCAGTAAATGACAATTCCTGAGAAAGAACTACTCAGTTACAGTAATTTCAGTATTTGTAATTAGTTACTTTACACCACTGCATATAGATATACATAACATACTTTCACAGGCCTCAAAAACACATGTAAATGGTAAATTACAATGCAGACTCAACATTGCATATCCTGCAATGTGACTATTGCAAATGATCCCATTGCAATATCGATGCTGAAACGATATATTGTGCAGCCCTAATTTTCAACGTTATTACATTCTAAATGCAATAATAAAATCGAGAATGCATTCACGACAGTCTGGAATATAAGATTTTTGTTACATATTGACATGACATGGATGCAAAATCACATATGAGCTTTACAACAAAGAGTAAGCACTTATGTGTCATATTGTTCATTTAAATTGCACTCCTAATACCTACACATTCATTGCTAGTGTGAATGAGGCATTATACTGTCTGCTGTAATCTATATAAGAAGCTTCAAACAAACAGAATCAACTCACACTTGAATTTTCTTTTCTTTCTTTTTTTTTTTTTTTTTGGTGAACCAGACCTTTAAATGTTTTTGTTTTCCTTCGTCCATAGTTTCTAAGTAAACAATCTGCACCAAGTCCTCATTCAACAGAATCCTCTGTTCAGCAAAACTGGTCCAGCCATAGTCATTGCATGGTATGAAGAAGCTTTCACACCAGACACGGAAAGCGATGCGCTATAAAAAAACACACATTTTATTGTGCCATGTCAAGACCGGTTTGTTGCTGCGTCATGCAAAACTTGTACATTAACTCATACTTATCTATAGATGAATCATACACCCTCACAGAAAAATGTGCATTCTAAATGTTTTGCTTTCAGCCCAGAATCGCTACTCAATATCTAAAATCTGAGATCAGTTACATAAAAGAGAAGCAACAGTAATCTCCCATGATTGAGGCATGAGTACTTGACCAGATGGACTCATTTTTGCTAACAAGACCGAAAAGAATCCGACACCCAATGAATGCAATGTGACCTGATCCTCCCCTGCCGAAGCTCCCCTCGTATAAGAGCTGAGTAAACCTGCCCAACACCCGATGAATAAAACACATGTGTAAAAGACCCTGAGTTTATAACAGCACATCAAAGCTAATCTGATGAGCTATGATCATTTAAGCGGACAATTTGATTTGGCTAAAAACCACCTAAATGTGTGCACTGTGTGTGGTTTTGGTGGATGTTGGTATGTGATAGCTCTTACAGTCTTCCCCAGTAGGACTGACTTGACCTTCAGCAGCCGTCTAAAAACAGCTCTGCCTGTCAGCAGCACCAGCTACAGGCTCTCATGGCATACACAGAGCCTAGGTACTTTAGCCTATACTGGTTTGGGATTATCTGAGAAAGACTGGCATTATATAATAAGATTATTACCACAACTATTTAAGGGTCGTGGCACTTGCAACCGACTCATTTTCAAGCCTCCTGCAAAACACGAGGAGTGTTTTTGTTCCCTGACTTAATCAGATTTAATTGATCTCTATAATGCGTATACAAACAGTATCAGTTTAGCATTTTGAATCCGAATAGAATGAGTGATATGCAATTGGTCTATCCATGCTAAATGCAAAACTGCCTCAAAAAGTGATGGTAATTACACAGTTATAAGAAGTGAGATCATCACGGCCAACCAGCTTGATGACACAAAAACAGATATTAAATAATCAACAATAGCCAAGCAAATCAATAATATTTTGCACCACAAAATATTAATAGTTAATAATAATATATTTTTCAAAAAAGTCAATTTTTAATTAGGGCTGCACGGTGGCGCAGTAGGTAGCACGATCACCTCCCAGCAAGAAGGTCGCTGGTTCGAGCCTCGGCTGGATCAGTTGACGTTTCTGTGTGGAGTTTGTATGTTCTCCCCGTGTTTGCGTGGGTTTACTCCGGGTGCTCCGGTTTCCCACACAGTCCAAAGACATGGTATAGGTGAATTGGGTAAGCTTAAATTGTTCGTAGTGTATGTGTGTGAATGAGTGTGTGTGAACGTTTCCCAGAGATGGGTTGCAGCTGGAAGGGCATCCGCTGTGTAAAACATATGCTGGATAAGTTGGCGGTTCATTCCGCTGTGGCAACCCCAGATTAATAAAGGGACTAAGCTGAAAAGAAAATGATAAATGAATAATTATTAATTATTTTACACTACATAACTAATTGTATTATATTAATATAATTAAAGCAATGAAAAAA
>CAIGQZ010001313.1:18543576-18559048 GCA_903798205.1 Danio tinwini
TATATATATATATATATATATATATATATATATATATATACACACACTGTAATATAGAATAGAACATATATTGAATAGAACTTTTTTTTCTAAGAGTGTCTTTCTCTTTAAGATTCTAAATTGGAAATAAAAGTGTGTGTTGGGCACATTTTAAATATATAAAATTTTTAAAAGGTGACTCTGAAAAATGTCCTTTTTTATATCCTATTTTTTTATTATGCTATAAATTATATTAAATGTAAACAAAATTAATAAATATATATTTTTAGGAAATTCTACATTTCTTTTTACCTTTGATTGATTGATTGATTGATTGATTGATAATTTCTACTGTGGTATCTCTGATATAAAGCAGGGACCAGGTCGTTATTTATTTATTTAATAAATTATTCATTCATTATTTTTAGGTATAATAAAATGAATACTACGTTCCATCATAAAGTAAAGTCAATTAAATATCTTAACCATGTTGAGTATTTCTTCTTCCCAATATAAACTTTAAGTTTCAAGTTGGCCACAACTGTATATTCAGTATGTATATTCAGTACTTTTATATTTATAAAAATATATATAATGTCACAAAAATTTTGCTAAAAAAAGAACCATTAGCATTTTTGCCTGAAGAACATCTAAATGTTGTAAAAAATATAAACATATTAAAAATTTCTAATGTAAAGACCATTTTGTGGATTGCAATTAAATTCTGAACAACCCAGAAGTAGCAACAGCACAGTATCGCATGTGTTCACACTCAGAACAAAGTCTCCAGCACTGAACTGGAATTCTCACTGGCAGATCAGTAAATAGCACCCAGGCCGCCTGTCTCCTGCCAAATAATATTCATCCTCTTAAGTTACAAGGATCCTCCTAATGCAATACTCAACCAAACAGCTTGATTCAGATACAGAATACACACACTTCTTTTCTCCTTATGACAAACCCTCACACCTGTGACGTACTTTTATAGAAACTCCTTCTGTTGAGCCACCAGACAGCCAGCACAAAAGTGAGTACTGGGTACCACCTGTCACTCCACATTGACTGACTAGGCCCTGTGCTACTGGCCTTTTCCTGTACCCAAGACAAACAGACCTGCCACACACCTCTTGATTTAGATATTCTTAGTAACCAGTACAGTGAGGCCAAGTGGCTGTCAAAAGCTGCAAATAAAAAGCCTAGAAGAGCGTCAGAGGATTCCATTGTGCATTACGATACTGCTGAGGGTGTTTACGTCACTATAATATTACCAATGCTGTGAATAGTGGCAGGCGTTCTTTCTCCTGACCACAGGCTATGTTGACAGAAGTGCCAAAATGGCAGTGTATCATCCGACTGTGCCACTGTTTGACTTCTTTTTTTTTCAGCACAAGAGCATCTATTTTTTTCAAGAGCCTTTAATGCCAGCAACATACTGGGCCAGTGAATCTGTCCTCACTAGACATCTGAGAATAGGAAGGTGCATTTGGACTATGCTCTTATTTGACAGATACTCCAACACAATCTCACTGACAGATTAATCACGGTCAAACGCACTCATGCCAATGATATATTTTAATGTTCTCTGGTCTATTGCCTTTTTGCTTTCAAGAAGTAAACTACCTCCACCAGGCGCACTTGAAGAGCTTGAAGAGTAATTATTTGTGTACAAGGGGAATTCGTCTTCTGTGATATGTGACCTTCCCATCTCACAACAACATTGGCAAAATAAAGCCGTCAGACATGCTAAATTCCTTGTATGTATCGAGCTACAATTTCACAGAAACGGCTGCTCAAAAGAAGCATTAGCTATCAGACTTCATGAATAACAGCAGAGCAAAGAAGAATCGACTTGAGTGTAATGAACTGACACGACGATCAATACTGTACATCTACATTGAAAATATGGATTTACAGGATGCTTAATAAAGAAGCATTGAAGAAAGACTATGAAACCATTTAGAAACAAAAACACTTTGCAATATTGAAAGTCAATGCAGCATCAAAAATGAATGAAAAAAGAAACACAAGTGTCCAAATCAAGATTATTCTGCAGAAAAATCATGTGATGAATAAAATCACCATTCATAACAAACAGCTCTGGATTACCATGAGATGTATACAGGACCAAATTAACAATACATAAATGAATGAACTTCAAATCATCAAGTATCATTGAGTGCCATATTATTAAAGTATTTCAATGAGGGTCAATTTGGTTTGATAAGATCTAAAATGAACTGGAATTGATGTAAACGTGCATCGGACGATGTTTGTGAAAATCTCAGTAATTTCAGATGCAAATCAACAATGCTGAACCAATGAATTCCAGCCTGTTTGGCCAAGATTTGGCAGTCTTACCCTAGAAACGGTGAGGGGCATATTGAAGTCCTTGCCTCCTTGCAACCGGAAGCCCCAAGGTGGAGGTCCAGAGAGTGACACGTTGTACGAAGTCATTGTTCAAAAAAGCCTTTGTATTGTTTAAGCAACAGAATTTCTCCAAACGGATGGGGAAAATGGATTTGGGAGGGGGCGGGGCACGTACCAAACAGCCTCTGAAAAAAGAAGAAAAAATTCTTGTAAAATGCAGGTAACACTAATAAACAAAAAATATATATCTGTAGGCCAAGCAGGTCAAAATAACCAGCGTAAAACAATTAATTTAGGCCCAGCCAAACTGCAAAATTGCAACAGCAACAGAGAAGCGCTATGAGCTAGAGGAAGAGTTTTCTTGCCTGCTTAGATGAACTGGACAGACAGCCTAAGAATAGCTGCCCCTCTGCCGAGAGCGATAGCACTATAACATTGTGGGGAGGGGGGAGCAAAGGTACTTTTATGGCATGTAAGAGGACACCCAGAATGTCAGGCCTCCCATGATTCACAGGGCTAATATAGTCCCCTCTTAGACTAAAAGATTTTTCTCGACTCCTTTTCTTCTTGGGTGCCTCATTTATCAGTATCGTGTAAATCTGTGTCATGTAAATCACATGAAAATTGAATTCATATTGGTAAAGGAGTTCAATTTCTTGCAAATGCAACCTGGCTGATTCTGATAAAGGGTTAACAAAAGGTTAGAGTTAATTGGCAATCCTTGCGGACACAAACACACTTATCTCATACCTTCACAATGCATTCTGGGACTAAACTGTGTTGCCCCGTTTAAATTAAGTGCCTATAAATTTTATCATCATTCTTAATGCATTAAAATTTAAACATACACTACTGTATACACTGTATACATACTTAAATAATGTTTATTTAGCAGGGATGCTTAATTGAAACAAAAATCCCAGTAAATTCTTTTCACTAAATATTAATATTTCAAATAAATGAATGATTAAGTAATGATGCTACAAATACAACTTTCTCATCACATGAATTATATTATATGATATTAAACATCATTATAAAATTGCACAAGTGTACTGATCATCAAGTAAATGCAGTCTTGGTTCCAAAAAAAGTGCAGCTTCATGAATAATTTAACTTAGGATCCAATCAATCACTTTAAAATCACAGCAACTGTTAAAGCATTTTACTGCCACTTTTTAATATGAACATATCAGAATTGTATAAAATATGAATTTTCTCTTTTTCTTTATTGCACATAAACTTGCTAATGGCATCTACATTAGATAATCCCATCGCAAACTTTCCTATTAAACAGCAGCTTTCGACAAAGAATGAGTGGCAGTGAGAAACGCCTGATATGCTCTTATTGCTCTCAGAGAAGTGAGATAAGAGAACCCATCGTGCTCCAGCTCTCTCTGCCATCACAAGGCCTGCGCTGAGACATCGGAGGAAAGATAACCACTGAGGACCTGCCTGTTTGCCTGGCCTAATTTGGGAGACCTCTAGTTAGCAGCTAAGTTTAGCCCTCTTTGTCAATGGAAGAATTTGAAGTAATACTGTACATGAATGCTCAACAATCAGCCTTCATAAGCGTCATTTCAGAGTACAAGCATGCCAGTCCTGGACAGTGTGTGACACGGTCCTGATACACTGCTGCTCATTATGGTGTCTTGACCAAGATGACATACAGCTACTGCAAAAACTGATCTGCCTCTCAATTTAACTATTTACAAAAGCATGAAAAGATAAACGATTTAAGAATGTCAAATGGGATGTCAAGCATTAAAAATAAGGGTAATAAAGATTTATTTGTTTACTTTGTAGATTAGAATGCATCCTGTTTAATTTTATGTTCTTTTGAGCCAATTTATTTACTGTTGCTTATATGTACTATATATACTAATAATTTTTAACAAAGCATTTACACTTTGCCCCTACACTTAAAACAACAAGGTTTTACCCATTTGTCAGGAAGACATTTTTGTTCATGTAAAATATAATAGAATTTACTATGATCACTTATTATTTTATATACTTTAAGCACGTCACAATATACAGTATATATGTTGCTAAATGTATTTGTTATAATGAATGGTGATGGAGCATGTTTACAACAATAATTATTTTTAGTCATTTAAAACATTAAAGAAGATGCTTTACTTAATCTAAATATGCTTCTTTTGTATATAAATTTATTTTTGTAAGTTTAATTTGACACCAAAAATGTACCTTTCATCTTTGACCCATGTATCACACATTAATTGTTTCTTCACAAGACATTTTGTATAGAGAGTTAAAAGGAATTTAACATATTCTAAATAAATCATTCACTAAGGTTTTTCAGCAAAACATTAACCAAGTGAAGACAACATGTATCCCCACTTTAGGCACAGGATGTATTCATAACTTTCCAGTAGGGCTGCACAATATATCATTTCAGCATTGATATCACAGTGTGATCATTCACAATAGTCGCATCACAGGACATCATTTATCATTTGCATGTGTTTTTGAGGCCTGTGCCTAAATTTTACTGAATTATTTACACAATGAAGACTATGCAGTGTTATTTTATTTTTGGTTATTCAATTACTGTACCTCAATACTCTTAGACTCCTCTGTTTTTATTTGTATCTTCTTCGTTATTGTTTTTATCTAAACTTGTATAGTTTATTATATTTTATGCATGATGCACTCCCCTACAGAATCATTCCAATCAATCTAAAATTATACATGTTTTCCAAATAGAGATATTCAAGTCATCTGGTGAAATTGTATTTATACTGTATATCGCAGAATAACAAAATATCGCAGTTTTAGATTTTTCCAATATTGTGCAGCCCTACTTTACAGACACTCTAAACGCCAATAAAGTATAGCATATACTGTATGAGCTGATGCTCATAGTTTAAAACAATGATGCAGGATGTGTTTGCTCAATTTTTCATCATAATGGAACTTATTTGGGCTTATGTGCAAGTTTGAGTTCTTGCACACACATTATTATAGTACATGAAGCTCCTGCTCCAGACACTGTCAGAAAGCTGTGGCTTAAAAGTAATAATACTATAAATATGTTTTAGTTTATTGCACAGAGACCAACTGTTTCACTGAGAACTATAAGACTTGAATGTATCTCTAGGAGCCACACGTTTAGATTTTATTTTGCCTATATCTGTTAGGGTTAACAGTACTTTATGAAATATGAAATTTATGAATTATGAAATGCATTTTATGAATCACTATCAGCTAAACGTCTTTACTGTTCAATGGAGCAAAAAATCACTTTACGGTACATCTTGGATTGCACATTGGGTGAATAAATGACATTTTTATACATTCATATAAAATGTACTATGGTACATTAAACGATACGTTATATATATATATATATATATATATAACTATTTACACCTGCTCACAATGTATATATTGTAGCTACGATAAACAAATACCAGACTGAGAATATACAGTAAGCATTTGTCCAGATGGGATCTATAGAATAAAACATGCTTCTTTTGTATATAAATTCATTTTTGCTAAGTTAAATTTGATGCAGACACCAAAAATGTACCTTTCACCTTTGACCCATGTATCACACATTGTTTCTTCATAAGACATTTTGAATAGATCACATTTTATCATTTATTAGCAGATCAAAAGAGTTAAAGGAAATCAACATATTCTAAATAAATACTTCACCAAGGTTTACCAGCAAAACATTGACCATACGCTCGCTATGCAAACACAATTTTACACCTGCTCACAATATACTGTAACTACGATAAACAAATACCAGACTGAGGATATACAGTAAGCATGTGACCAGATGGGAACTATGAAATAAAACATGCTAAATGATATCTCATGCAAATCTACACACAAGTTAAAACACATCAATGAACATGACCATCACTCACTCAATATCGCAGACGCCAAAACCAGAAATAAGCATGGCAAAGAATTAACAATAACATAAAAAAACGCCAAAGGTTGCTGAAAAGTGTATTTTAGCCTCTAATAGTATTTACAGTCATGCACTGCTATGTGTTTGAATGAATAAAACAATGAAGAGCAAATGTAAATGTTTTCACGCGACTGCAGCCACTACTGAGCGTCTCGAGTACAGTGCGAAGGCTGTTGCCTCCATTTCCATTCAACAAACAACTTCTTAAAGTTTTGCTAAAACCTACATTATGCTAAAAGCTGCTTTATACTGACAGCCGCAAACCTTGCAGTTTCTAGTCGCTCGGTTTCCTCCGGACACGAGTCCTGTCACTCACGCCAGGTCCCTGCAGCCCCCGGTGTACGTAAAGCACAGAGGACACACAACTTGACCAATCATACTATGCCGAAGACTTTGCTCATGAATATTAATCAAGGTGTGTGGCGTTCGACCTTCATGTCTACTTGATTCGCTGAAACGCAAACTTCGAACTAATCGCCTAGCGAATTAACCAATCACTGTTTAGTTCATGAATATGAATTAGACTTTGTGAGAGACCGTTTAGTGGTGTTACCAAGCAACGCTAGAGTGATCTAATAAATATTAAAAAGCTAGATATTTTTTCTCCCATAGTAGGATTGGTAATTTCCCACACGAGACAGGAAGGCGGAGGCGAGGGATTTTCATTAGAGAGGAATTATTAAAGAGACAGTCGTCCCTCTTGTTGCCCTGTGAACTGTTTTAAAATTGAGCTTGAACATCCGACGCATAAAAAATGCTCAGACCCTCTCAGCCAGTCTGCAAGGCCCTATAATTCACTAATGTTTTGAATTAGCAGGTCTTGGGTTTTGCGGATTAACTCGGCATGATTCTGGCAGTTCTGGCAGAATCAAATGGAATATTGCAGTATGTATTATTAATGGTTTATCATTGCCTCGTTTTAAACTCGTGCCTTATTATAATCAAAACAACCTTCCCCTTCTTTTTTTATAATTCAATTGTTACTTTAATTGTAAAAACTACAACAAAGCAAAATTATAACACCATAATACAGTTATAACAAGACATCCACATAGAAATGAACAGAAAAAATCCAGGTTTTTAATTTACATGACAAAAATAACTACTACAAACAAGCATATGGAATTATTACAGCCAATTTAAGTTGTTTCACTTTTTAGTTTTTTATGGTAAATTACATCATTTTTTTCAAAGATGAAAATTTTAACATAACTGAGAGTTAAATGTAATAAATGAATGTTATTTATAGCCGCCACCAATGTACAGGTAGCAGGGTTTGTGCATTTGAAGAGAGACCCCAGAAGACACAACAGTCACAGTGACTGAAAGAATGACTGCTGTTGGTGACACACTTGAGGGGTTTTTCATGCCACATCAGGTTATGATGCAGATCCTTTCCCCCCTGGAGCACATATTGTAAACTGCCAGAACTGAGGTAAGACAAAGACTATAGAATACAAGATTTGAAACTTGAAACATGTATGTAATGGAGGCCAGCTAGTGAAGTGCTATGCAGGTAAACCTCACTCCTCTGACTTCTAAAAAAGTGCTCTAGCGACAGACATGGCCATGATCTTTAGCCTCCTTGTTAGAGCATCCGACTCCCATACAAAGAATTGCCGGTTAGATCCCAGGTAAGACCAGATTGAGGGCATTAGAAACAGTGGGTTACACGTGTACCCCCCCTCACATGTAACCCACCGCTCCTACTGCACCCAACCTGGTCTGAGCTGGGATCGAACCAGCGATTCTTTGCATGCGAGTCGGTTGCTTTAACGAGGAGGAATATTTTATTTACAGGAAGGAAAACAGTATATTGTGCAGAGATGGGTAAACATTTCCTGCAGTAATAATATTTATTAGTGCTTTTTTCCCCAAGACATACTTCCAGAAAACAAGGAACGTCCCCCGCAAGTTGGCTCCTCTATGGATCTCTATGATCAGTGTTATAACGTACACTCTCAGAAATAAAGGTACGCGAATTGTCACTGGGGTGGTACCTTTTCAAAAGGTACAAATTTGTACCTAAAAGGTCCATATTAATACCTCAAGGGTAAATATTGGTACCTAAAAAGTACAAAAGTGTTCCTCTTAAAATTTGTAGGTACTAGTATACTTTTGAGGTACAAATATAGACCCTTCAAGTACAAATGTGTACCTTTTGAAAAGGTACCACCCCAGTGACAGCTCTCATACCTTTATTTCTGAGAGTGTAGGATGCGAAGGATGCTGCATAACATTTGCTTTATAATGTCCGCCATCGGTCACTTGGAGAACGTCCACATAACATTCATTCCCGTTTCCACTAACATCCTTGGAACATTGGATGTCCGGTGACCATCTCTGGTACATCCTGCAAAATGAACACATCCAGGATTCACAGATGCTCTAGGGACATCATGGGGATCTTATTTTTGTTAGCTGGGCTGATAAACTGGCAAAAGGCATGTTGCTCACAGACATTGTCTGAAAGAGCAGATGGTGCATTGTTTTACAATGATAACCTAGGTCATAGATGGAATGAAATAACTAAGCATCAAAATGCACGCAGAGATGATTACGTGCTTTATGAATAATGCTCTCAGCTGGCACTTCCTTCTAAAAATGTAAATGGTACAGGAATCTAGTTTTCACTCAGTTTAAATAACACTTGAATAATCTTTTCTTTTCTTTTTTTTTGTAAAGTGGGCTTATGCAGTCTCGTATGTGGCCATGAAGATGTGTTTATTTTCTGGCAATGTGAAAATGAAAAAGAAAAAAATGTGTCCATTTTAGCAATACAATTCATTTACTAGCAGAGGAATGCCAAGAAGCCAAGAATAGCAACACTAGTAAAAGACTTTTTTTCTCCATTCATAGAATTCATGTAAGACGAGGTCTACATGTCACATAAAAGCCCATTCATCCTGAAAAAGTATGCCAATAGGAAACCTTTGCTATGATCTTGTAAATGCAAATGAAAAAAAACCCCTGAAAGTTATGATTGAAAAAAGTCTGACGTCTAAATCTTTACTGACAGCAAGTGTTGGTGAAGACAGTGATGTCTAAGGCCTAGAGGAATATCTCTATAAATAGGCCAGTTAGATTTATTCATGTCACTTGAAGAAGTAAAGATGATTTCAGGAAGGAAACATCTGAATAATAATTGCAGATGTGATTATGAAAGAACCTGCGCTTCAACATATTTTCCAGACAAAAGAAAACAATGTCGACAACTGCAGTTTTTTTATTTAAAAAAATAAATAGGAGCAACCACATGAGAACATTACAAATATACATAATGTTCTTGGTGTCAGATACATGGACATATATATATATATATATATATATATATATATAAATATATGGTCTTTCATTTGACAAAATCTATACTCTGATACAATCTGAGATTATACTTCACAACAGGAACAGTCCATGGACTGTAGACAAATACAATTTTCATTACTCTTATAACAAACCACTCAAGAAAGAACTAACAGATCTAAACGTAAACAGAGCCACGATGCTATTTGCTAAAACACGTCTTCCAGAACTGGAAGAACAACCACCATCACATTTGAGGTACAAGTCAGTCTTTCAGACCTGCCATTGAGTTAAAGGCAACATAACCATTCAAACATGACTATAATAGGACTACTATGTAGTGATTATTCAATTGAAAATAATAAAAAAATATATTTAAAAAAACAACAACACATCTGTAGTTATTGTACATCTGCTGAATGTTCATTAGACTTGTTAATCTTGATGGATTGGTGGAAACACACACAGCATGAATGATGTGAGTTCTGCAGTCTGTTTGCGTGATTCAGCGAGATACAGCATTGCGTCTCTGCTTCAGGCAAATGCATTCTGTGGCTTGTGCTGTTTGAGATTACTTCTTTCCACAGTATTACAAAAATGTTTTATCCCTCCAGTCAGTGGATTAAATCAGATGATAAACAGATGATACATGTTTTATGGTGAATAGAGGAGCTCTGTTTATACTCTGAATAATGTGCATATTTGCAAACTATGATAGTATGTATGAAATTCCACATTCTTAAAGCTGAAGTTTTCAGGCTTCTATTGCAGCAGACTTTTACTTTTGGAAATCTTTAAAAACATCACAAGACCTTTAAGTTTAAAAGCACACACTTAATACATAAAACATAGTTACAATAAAAAAAAATTTGAATAAAATGACAATTAACATCAATAATGCTCGCAAAAATACAGATGGTTAGAGTTTAAGAAACTTTTGTGAATCTTCATCCTTCAACCTTAAAGCTACACCGTCAGCCTGTTTTGTGGTCTTGGTCAGTTAATCTGACAAATGTCAAAGCACAGTGCCCTTAATGGGATAGCTGACCTAAAAATTGACCCTAAGATGTAGATAACTCTTCAGATTTTTATTTAAATTTTTTGTTTTTTTAGCTGAAAGCATGTTCTTTGGCTTTTTATAAGATGCAAGTTAATGGCTAAACCATCATTTCAGAGACAAAAAACAACATTTAATTAGCACCTGTTGCTTCTGGTGACAGGGGTGATAATAGAGCTGCAGGTACATTTTGTTTTCAAAACTTTCTATTATTTACTGTAAAAGTACTACTACTACTAATAATAATAATAAAACAGTTTTGAATAATAACACAAATTATAAAAGTGTGTATTTCTAAAATACCATTTATTTTTAAAATCTATGTTTATTTAGTGACATTTTGTCAAGAAAATATTAACTTAAACTCCCACTCCACCTATTTTTGACTTTCTTTGCTTCCTTAATCATATATTCAGTTTCAATTACTGTATAAATGAAATCTAAATCTCATATTTTTAGGGATGCACAATATTGGAAAACCCTGATTTTGCGATATTATATATTTTTTTCACCAGATGGGGATATGGGGGGGTTTTCTGGGGAGTCAAACAGTATTCAGATATGGAAATTGAATATTCACAATGTAAAAGAAATGCTTTTACAAATATCTAAATTGTTACATTAAGAAACATTTTCTAGACAAGTAAAAATATTGTTTGTTTTTCAGAAATAATTACAAAATTATGCATTTTTCTTTAAAAAGAAATAAAGGGTAACAGGGTAAGTAAAAAAAAAATGTTTTCGGTAAAATAACACTCTATAGTCTTCATTGTAAAAAATAATTCAATACAGTTCATCTTTGTTCAACCTTCAAATGTCAATTTTTTTTTGTGGCCAAATGTTTTCAACTCTTAAAATTCTGAAAAAAAAAACTCAGTGACTACAAATCACATGAGTTCTGTAGCTGCTGGTCAACTATTATTAGATTCAACATTGCAGATCCTGCAGTGACTATTGTGTCTGCACAAATTGATGCTGAAACAATATATTGTGCAGCCCTATAGTGCATTTTCTGTACTGAGTTAGAAAAACAACTGAATGAAGCATCTACTTTCTGCATTATTGGCAATTTCAGAAAAAAGAAATCCCTATCTGTCTGTCCCTATATGTTCTAGTCTACTCTGTTACATCTGTAATAAATAGGCATATCAAACTTTCAAGTGCTACAAAAAGTATGTGGCTTGCTGTAATTGATTTTACTTCCTCTGATGAGAGAGACTTCATTACTGTTCTCTAATTAATTTGTACAAAATGTTCAGGATAATGTATAAATTATTTGTCAGCTCAGTTATTGTGATATTTCAGTAAATCTCATTAATTTTTTTAAAAACAATTACATTATGGAAATACATGAAATTCTGTTTTAGACATGCCTGGTTTAGCATCTTAAGCTAAAACACAAAATGATAGAAAATGTCAACTCTGTTGTTGGCAACTCTGATATTTTTTAAAAAGCTCAACAACAGTTAGTAACATTATTTTACATTAATAGAAGTCAGTTTAAATATAAATGATACATCTTTTGTATATCATCACAGTTTGAAGAAAAAGAATGCTTGAAGTATCAGCAAATTCCGGAATGAATGATATGCTATTGAGGGTTTACTATGCAAAACAATCAGTTGCATTATATGAATCACCAAGGAAATTGATTAATTAAGAATCTTCTTTTTAAAAAGTCACCTACATGTACATATTAGAAAATAAGAGTAAACAAACAGCAAATTCTGATTTGGTTTTCATTTGAATATACAGTATGAATTAATATAATTTTAGGGAATTCCATCATTTATCATATTTAGAAAGAAGGTTTTGACAGAAAAAAAACACTGCATATTATTTATTAAAAAAGTGTTGCAATATTTTTGGTGCAAAGATGCATACAGTACATATTTTGTAGATTGTTTGCAAGTGCTATTAATCACCTGTTTAGAAGCACCACAAAAATAATTGTTTGTTAAATTGTTACAAAGGAACTGAACAGATATTTAAACAATAATTTTAATTATAATATATATTTTTAGCTCTGTAAATATATGTTTTAAGTGGATCCTATAAGGTGTTTAAAAGCTCTGCCACATTTATGCTCTTCAACCCCGCTTAAAAACTTGAGAATCTAAGTCAGGATGTTTCTATAACATGAATTAATATTTCATATCGGTAAATTCTGTGCAAACACATTTAGAATTGCGTGGAGATATTGCCAAAATCCAGGATATTGGCTGAAAATGGCTTCATAACTATGCTAAAAGGGAAACGATTTACAAATATAAATTAATCATGTACAACAAACACGTTTAAACATTAATTCTAAAACTAAACACATCAAATTAAACTTATTTTGCACCTTCACACTAAACATTACACTAAGGGTTCATTTACATGACAACAATTTACTAAAAACAGAAAGCCTTAACCTTGAGGGTTTTTTTTACATTTAAGTACATATGACAATGCATTTAAAGCAATTTTTGTTCAGACAAATTCATGAAAAATGACATAAAATATTGTCATTTAAACAGACTGAATATGTAAACAAAATTTATGTTTTAGTTGTTTTTTTATACAGGTTATATGGAGGTGATTATGTTATGTTATTATGTTATGTTATGTTATGTTATGTTATGTTATGTTATATTATATTATATTATATTATATTATATTATATTATATTATATTATATTATATTATATTATATTATATTATATTATATTATATTATATTATATTATATTGGGACTTATAGTGGCGCAGTTGTTAGCACTGTCGCCTCACAGCAAGAAGATCCCTGGTTCAGTTGGAACTTTCAGAAGAAGTCCCGGCTGGGTCAGTTGGCATTTCTGTGTGTATTTTGCATGTTCTCCCTGTGTTCGTGTGGGTTTCCTCCGGGTGCTTCAGCTTCCCCCAATGTCCAAAGACATGCGGTAAAGGTGAATTGAATAAACTAAATTGGAAGGGCTGGAAGGGCATCCGCTGCATAAAACATATGCTGGAATAGTTGGCAGTTAATTCCGCTATGATAACGGTTGATAAATAAGGGACTAAGCCAAAGGAAAATGAATGAAGGAATGAATTATATTCTTCTTCTTCAAGCCCTTAAAACATAGTTGTCATGTGAAAGTACAGTTAAAACTGATAAACAGATTATTTTTTGTTGAACATTTGGTTTCTGGCCATGCATCCCAGTCTCTGAGGATGACAATCACTGTGCCAGATTGAAATCATGATCTATTAAATATTATCTTGAAGTAAAACTGCTAGATACGTAACACATGAGGTCATCAAAAGATAAACATAAATGTACGACTGTATATAACTTTCACATTTTACATTCTCAATACACAAGACTGATTACCTCCTCTCTTTTTTGCATTACTAAACGTCTACAACACAGAACAGAAAAACTCACATGGAAAACCCCACTTAACTCTGAAACAAAGCTTGAGTGGAGCATTAAAGATACTGAGGGCGATGGTTGTCTATATGGCCAGACTCAGGTGTTTCAGCAGCAGTGGAGAGATGCGCTGCCCCCTGCTGGACTCCTCCACGTGAGTCCCTCCTGGCCGGATTGGTCCCAACAGTGGACACGTTTGAGCGGCTGATTTTGTAAGTGGGACGAACCAAGGGCAGGAGAGAGCTGGACTCAGAGGTGATGACGATACTGGGAATCCGACCAATCGCACCTCTTGAAATGGGCACATCTGTAATGTCACCAGCCTGAAAAATCACACAAAAGTAGTTTTGTTCTGTGATTAACTTGACACTTTTCAGCCTTTCTCGTACATTAAATCACAGTTAAAAGTTAAAACACTGCTGCAATCAAGCTCAACATGACATCTGTAAGCAAACACTGACAGCACAATTTTCAGTTTAATTAATACGCATTCATGTTTTGAAGGATGCTTGTTAGAATGATTCCTTCAAGGACACACATTACTTCTGCAGAGGCATTTAGTGGGAAAATGAAACAGTAATTTTATTGTACACTTTTACTCTGCAATCAAAATTCTACTTCACTTACTAATTACCTTTTTGTTTTCACAACAGCACACTGTGATTCATTAAACAGAAGACATTCTTGCCAATTAAATAGCCTTGCAGAGACTTGTTTTGGCGAGTCGCTCGGCCAGTGGCCACAGAAACACAATTTTCCTGTGGTCAACCAATTTCACAAAACCGTACCACCTACAGATTAAGGTGGGTAGACAGGGTCATACCTGCCAGTAGTACCAGCCATAAATATTTTTTAACAACCATGTGCATTATTTTAATCAAAAACAGGCAGAATGAATGAACAAAACACATCTTATTGCAGCAATTACAATTTTAATTATTACCAAAACGTCGCTATTATACTACTGCTTTATATGTATTGCAATAATAATAATTCAAGTAATTTAACAAAAGCAAATTTACAATACTAATATTTATATGCTTTTAAATAATAAATGTTTTTTAAATGCTTCTCCTTTGTTGAAATCAAGGCCTGTATTCACAAAACGCTAACACTTTACAATAAGGTACAATAATGGCATTTAATAACATGGATCATGTTATTGTACATACAATGAACAATACATTTATTACAGAATTTGTTCTTTTAAATTTACATGGAGGACTCTCTTTCATGGAAACTCTGCAGAGTGCAGCACTATGTTGCAAAAATCTAAATATTTCCACATTCAAATAAACATTTTAAATGCAGACAAAAAAGAACTGCATTCTAAAAGAGTATGTTCCATGCTATTAATAATTATTAATAGCATATAAATTATTAATAATTATATATAATATATATATATATTGGTAGGATGTCAT
>CAIGQZ010001313.1:18574667-18595251 GCA_903798205.1 Danio tinwini
AGCAGAAGAAACTCATTACCACATGGAACCATTTGAGAGTAAGCACATTTTAATTTTTCAGTGAATTATCCCTTTAAGACAGCTCATACATGCAATTTAGTCTAGAACTAGCCTTAATTCTTGTCTCAGAAACCGGGGATACATTAGTCATTTATTAACTAAAAGTTATCAATGCATCAGTTAAGCATTAATCACTGCAGTGGGAGTGAATGGGAGCCACAAAAACAGTTTCTTATCAAAATTCTTCAAAATATCATGTTTTTGATCCTGATGTGAGAAAATGAATACATCATTTAATTTTTGGGTTAAACTATTCCTTTAGGCCACACTTAATATGAATGCCACTCTGTAGGCAAGTTAGATATAACATCAAAATACAGGTATGTGGCCTTTATTAAAAAAACATGTCCAATAATTAAAAAGGTTTTGTAGTTATACAATGATAAAAACAATAGCTATACTTCACTCACTCCAGCCAAAGAAAGGTGGCAGACTCCAGCCGAGTGAATACGCCCAGGCTACAAGAAGGATGAGCAGAGCTCTCTTCTGAGATAGCACACCGATGGAGGCCAGCGGTCGCGTGATCACGAAGTATCGATCCACAGCAATGACCATGAGCGTGATCATGGAGCAGATGCCAAATAAAGCCCCACAGAACGCATACAACTCACAACCTGGACACACAGGAGAAACAAAATGAATTGAGTCTGGAAGCGAGTACAGTTCACACAGATATGACATTTCTAGCATTATTGAATGGGTCAGTGCTGTTCATTGGGATAGACTTCAAATTTATGTTAGATTCCACATCCTGCAGCAAACTTGAAATGTTGGGGCAGTGTGAAGCAGATTTTAGGCCTGGAGACTCTTGGCTAGCAGAAACACAGACCGCCACTGGCTCCATCTGATGGCCGACATCTGTGCCAGTGTTTCATTAAAATAATAAGGCCTTAAAAATCATACAATGAATGTTTTTCTTTCTAGTTACCTCAGTCCCTCGACATCTGTTGCTAACAAAATTTGTGTGCGGTCATCCTTAATCGGTTGCATTTTAGTTCAGGCACCAGAAATTAAGCTAATTGTAAATGTTTCAACTATGATTTAAACAACCTACATTTAACCGAAGCTGTAAATTAATAATTAATCCAACAACAACACATAATAAAATCACTCTTGTGTGGAGTCTAAACCAGGGGTGGGCAAAATCGGTCCTGAAGGGCTGGTGTCCTGCATAGTTTAGCTCCAACTCTAATCAAAAACACCTGCAATTGGTGTCTTCAAGATCACTAGAAATCTATAAGCAGGTGTGTTTGATTAGAGCTGGAGCTAAACTGTGCAGGACACCGGCCCTCCAGGACCGAGTTTGCCCACCCCTGGTCTAAACAGACATTACTGAATGAGGAAATAAAATGCATAATATATACAGACTAAAGTTTACTTCCAAAACAAATAAACTTTTAGTAAAATTTTAAAACACTGTAGTGCAATATATATATCAATATTGTATTGTAATGTTTATTATTTGAATAAATTTCTGTAACTTAAAAATGACCGCATAATTATGAGCATGAAGATACACTACCTGACAAAAGTCTTGTCGCTTATCTAAGTTTTAGGAACAACAAATAATAACTTGGATTTTAGTTGATCATTTGGTGTCATTTATCATTTGGTGTCATTTATCACATGGATCATTTAAGTGGCTTATATGAAAGGCAAAGGCCTCAAGATTACACTTATTTTACCAAAATAAAATATAATCATGCCTTGCTTTTTAATTATTTAATTAGGACAGTAAGGTCTGACTTTGCTTAGACAAAAGTTGTGTTACTTAACAGAAAAAAATGTACAGTATCGAATATAAAGTCATCGTGCAGTGGACAAAGAATTATTATTGTGTATGACTCCCATGAGCTTGGACGACTGCATCCATACATCTCTGCATTGACTTAAATAACTCATTAATAAAGTCATCTGGAATGGCAAAGAAAGTGTTATTGCAGGAATCCCAGAGTTCATCAAGATTTTTTGTTTTCATCTTCAATGTCCCCTCCTTCATCTTACCCCAGACATGCATTCATGTCTGGTGACTGGGCTGGCCGGAGCACCTTGACCTTCTTTGCTTTCAGGAACTTTGATGTGGAGGCTAAAGTATGAGAAGGAGTGCTATCCTGCTGAAGAATTTGCCCTCTCCTGTGGTTTGTAATGTAATAGACAGCACAAATATCCTGATACCTTAGGCTGTTGATGTTGCTATCCACTCTGCAGATCTCTCGCACACCCCAATACTGAATAAAACCCCAAACCATGATTTTTCCTTCACCAAACTTGACTAATTTCTGTGAGAATCTAGAGTCCATGCAAGTTCCAATAGATCTTCTGCAGTATTTGTGATTTTTGTGTGCAGCAAACACATACCAGAAAGATTTCAATATATAATTTATTCTGCCCATAAAAAGCAATTACATATTAATTTGGCCACTCAAACGCTTCAGAATGAAGTGCAACAAGGAATCGTTTATATATAGATAATGATTTAGCACTTGCTGTAAAATCGCCCTATAGAAGATCGCTGAGGTCCACTGATCAACCACTGATTTAAATGAACTTTTTCAACCCCACATGTCCAAATGCATATGATGGTATCCTAGTAACAGTACTGTTCTAAGTGAAACCTACAATACATCGCAAAAACACAATTTCAGAGAGAGACAGTCAAATTGCACATAAAACAAAAATCAGGTCTCCACTAAAACAGGTCAAACAGAAGAAAGAACCACCTGTAGAGAGCAAAGAAACAGGTGATTTGAAATCATTAAGCTCAATACACACACAGTCTGACACCTTTTCAATATCCATACACACCTGTTTTGTTGTGTGTATGTTAACAACAGAATAAGAGTCAAAGCAATCAGTCTGATTTACTGTATAATAACTGCTTGAATTCTCAGAATACCTTTAATGGATGCACTTCAGTAATTACAAATCAGAAGCATCTGTTATTGAAGATAATCCTCTCACACAATAGGATGTCATCTCTCACACCTTGTCAGGTAGATTATATATATTCAGGTTAATCCTGCAAGAGAGCATTTTTGTGAGTTCTGATTGATTGTGAAAGCTTTTAGGAGCAGATTGAGCAGATACCGTTTTCATGAATGAAATGATGGTCTTCAAAATTGTGCCTGGTTTTACAGTCAAACAGGAAGAAAAGCATTATTTAAGTCTTTCTACTAATTGAAACTAGGTCAAATCCCCTTCTTCAAGATGGAGTCTTCAAGCTCAAACCCAACAGGGACACCAAAGGCTGTTCTGTTTTCATGGAAGATGCCTTCAATGCACTAAATAAACTACTTTGAGTGAAAATTGCATAAAAATGTTTGGTGTCTGCTATGACAAATTAATTATTTTATAGGAGAACTGTCTGTTATTTATTAGTGAAAGGATTCATTTATGACACTAGATGTGTCACTGCTTAAAACCTAAGCACAGTTTCTTTGGAAAACAAGAGGCAAAAATCAAAGCCAGTGATATAAAGAGATTTCTGGTATCCTGACCATTGGGTGAATCAATATAAATCAGTGCCTCAAAATAAAATGAAATGGCTTAAAATAATACAGAAAAAGCAAAAAAAAAAAAAAAAAAAGACAAAAAACACCAAGATATTTCAAGCTCTTTCACCAAGTCTTTAAAATCTGACTTTTTTATGCTTTCTTTAATCTCTCTATCTGAATGATGTCTGAACTGTATTACTCTCATTTTATGTTCTCACCAAGTCTAATTTTTATAGTGTCATTTTAAAATTAGACTGTGAAACATAGGTTATGCCAAGCCCAAGTGTTTAACATGGTGTATATATTTTAAAATCCTTATTTAATTCAGACAGAAATTTTAAAGATATATGCCCACCTTCAAAAAATAACCTTGATTTTTAGAATAATCAAAAAGATTTATTGAACTTCACCAAAATCCTAGATGCTTCAGCACATTCATAAAGTGATTTGGAAAAAACATATGAAGTGAGTGGTCTAATCCAAGTATTTAGAAGAGACACAATCATTTTATAAGATTTAATTAGGATTCTATTCAAATTTAAGCATTGAACAATGCTTGTAGCATTTAAATTGTCATGGATGCTCAAACATGCTTGCTTGAAGAATGAAAACCATTGGGGTTCATTCTTGTGCATCATGTTTGAGCTTCTGAAAGAACCAATGGTTTGTTGTCATGTATCATAAATCAACTGTGTAACTTCATGAGACTTGCAACAAATCAATTCATATTTATTTATTTGGACACATTTTTCAAGCATCATTCTTATTCAATCATTATTAATTAAATAATACACTAATAAAAAAATTTTATAGGTCCTTGATTATTGCTCTGAACAGTTAATTAGCATGAATTCAATGAATCTCAGGAACCTCTGATCTTAACCCTTAATAGGGCACTCATTCAAATACTAAATCAGAAAAGGCCATGTTATAGGGGTTACTACAAATCTTTTGAATATTTAACATTTTTCTTTAAATTATTGTAATAATTACAAAGTAACTTCTTTGACACTGAATTGTAATCAGTGTCAATGAAGTTACTCTATATGGTTCTTTGCCTGATAAAGGGTTAACATCTTCTCCACTATAAGACTAATGGCCTGGTCAAAATACACTTTGAGCTCACAAAATGCACTCTGCAATAGCCACTATAACTGTGAAGAATCAATCTTTTATTGGTCACATGTCTCCATAAGATGCAAATTTAAAGATTAGAGTTTGTGAAATGTAAAACCTTGGAACACAGCAAATTGCAAAATGGCTTCGCACAAACGTAAGTTTTCTGTGTCCTGTATTCACATGAATATGAACAGAAGTCCATGGAGCGAAGGGTAGTGTGATTTCACCTGAAGTGACCTGATTTTCTGTCACAGAAGGAAGAGCGGAACAACAATTTCATGCCTGCCAAGTAAAGACCCTGAACACAAAAGATCAGCATCAGTCACTACAATAAATCACAATGAAAGAGCACCTTCAAGCAGAAGACGGCAGCAAAACCAGTCAAGTCTCATGAAGCCAATTAAGATTCGGTCTTGATAGGAACTGACATTTAAAACACCTCACGGAAAAAAAGAGCCTTCCATCATCTAATACCACAAAGACCATGATGTCATATTTAAACAAATTAACAGCTGAAAATCAAAGGGAAAAATTGTTTTGTATAACTTTGTGAAGAATGAATTGTCAATTGATGACCATCAAAAAACGATATTAAAAACGGTTGTATTTGACAGAAATGCAATAATCACTCTAAGGAACAAAAGCAGGGAGAATCATATGAATCATTGTCAGAAATGAGAAAGCAAGGCCGTCTCCAAGGGCAACCTGTCCTTGATTTGAACCCATTCAACATGTCAAGTGATTCATTCTATCAAGTCATCCAACCTCCTTTATGTTAAATCTTTTCATTATCGTTCAAAATTACAGTAGTACATCAAATCATGGACTAACATGTTTTATTTTAGATAATATCTATGCATTAACTGCTATATCTGCCATCATTTACTCACCCTTAACTTGTTCAAAAGCTATTTGAATTTCTTTCTTCTGTTGAACACAAAAGAAGGTGCTTTGAAAAATGCTCTACAGTGCATCTACAGTAATTTACTCGTTGTGTCCCAGCAAACATCTATTACTTCATTTTCTTTTTGGCTTATGCCGAGTTCAGACTGCATGATTTTCAAAGTAGTCGTGTCATGGATGTTTTTACACTGCATGACCATCTGGGCTAGCGTTTTGTCGCTGCTTTGTTTACACTGCAAGATGGATCCACGACAGGGGGGTTTCACACTGCATGACTTTAAAATTGGAAGAATTGCAGACAACTTTGTCCAAACTACGTCTTACAAGCAAAAACACGTAGTACATCTTTTAATATTAACTACATAACGAGAAAGAAGCCTTTAATGGGGTAGAAAATGTACATATTTGCTCACCTGGGTTTGAAGGAAATTAGCCATTTCTGCTTAACTTTTTTTTTGACCTGGTTGTGGTTTTGCTCAAATGACACGTCAAACAGTCACGGGTGCTCCTGCCAAATTTCTGCTAGTTTTTCCTCCATTTCTTGGGTCCAAATAAACTTCAATTTTAACTTCTCCCTCAACCTCCCGCTGACCTGCAGTTATCCACACTAGTGAATGCTGCTCTCTCATTGGCTGTAGGTGATCGCTGATGTTATTTTTAGGCAAAACTTATTTCACTCAGCATGATTTGAATCGCCAACAGCTCTAGATGTTTAGCACGCCAAATATCTCATGGGCATCGGTGACTCATCTGCGATTCTTTCAGATCAGGTCTTTGATAGTTCACACTGTGTGATTGTCATTCGCGTGCACGAGCACCGATTTGCCTGTGATTTCAGACATTTGTCTGCGATTTCTCAAAACCTGTCGGCGAGTCAAAATCGGGGTTAAAATCTTGCAGTCTGAACTCGGCATTAGTCTCTTTATTAATCTGGTGTCGCCACAGCAGAATGAACCGCCAACTTATCCAGCATAAGTGTTTTAAGCAGCGGATGCCCTTCCAGCTGCAACCCGTCACTGGGAAACACCCATACACTCTCATTCACATTCACTACGGACAATTTTAGCTTACCCAATTCACCTGTACCACATGTCTTTGGAATAGTGGGGAAAACCAGAGCACCCAGAGGAAACCAACGCAAACACAGGGAGAACATGAAAACTCCACACAGAAATGCCAACTGACCCAGCCGAGGCTTGAACCAGCGACCTTCTTGTGAGACGACATCGACAGCACTACCTACTGCACCACTGCGTCACCCGTCCCAGCAAACAGCATTCTCAAAATATCTTTTTTTGTGGGTGTTCAACAGAAGAAAGAAACTTATAGGCTTAAAACCAAATGAGGGAGAATAAATGATGAGCTAATTTTCATTTTTGGGAGAATTGTCCTTTTGGACAGTTGGGTCATATGATGCCACTTTTGAGAAAGTATAACATGTCCAAATTGGCACTTTTTGGGTTTAAGCTAAAATATTGTATTTTCATGTTTGAATCTTTAAATGCAATGAGCTAGTATTAAAATAGTACCAAAAAATGTACATGTGCCATTTTGTAGAAACATCAATAAACATGAAGAATGTAATAAACATGCTGAAGAATGTAAAATGTGACTGGCTGTTATACAGGTCAATGACAACCTCTGGGGTCTCATTTTTAAAACTTTGCATAGAAACCTTCCTAAATGTGAACGTTCGCCAGAATAAATTAGAATTTATTTGTTATTGATTATGGCTCATATGATGATTTAAAGTGGTTCAGTTAAGTCAGAATATGTGTTAAATATGCTTACTTAGACTTTATATACTGCTGTACACATTCTCCCATCAAGTTTGTTTTTTATAGATCACAACTTCTGTCACATGCATGTTCCCACCCCCTTTTTTGTGTAATCCACATATATAAATGAGACCCCTAGTTATTCCTTAGTCAATGAAGACCCAAAAGAAAAGTCTAAATGAAGTCTGATTATGCTGTTGATTGGTTCTTTTGACATTCATAAACCATCCAGATCATGCTATGCTTTTAAACCTATAAAAAGGCTACTGAAATATAGTGAAACCATGTAGGTTTATGTGTACCTTTCTCCCCAAAGATCCATCTCTTGTGCATGCTGGTGGTGAAAAAAATGGGCGCCTGCGTGGCACACATGAGGAAATCTGTGATGGCCAGGTTTATTATAAACAAGTTGGCGGGGGTCCTCAGGGTCCGGCTCCTGCACACAAACCAATCAATTGTTCATTTCTCTGTTCATTAGGTAGGTTATATTAGTTACATGTGAGCATGTGAAACAAATAGCTTCAAACAAAGTCAATGCAGAAACAATTGGTGCATCTATAAGAAATGTACAATAAGATATTAACTGTCATTTAGACCGTTTCTTTTTAATGCACCTTCCGTGTTCTTGAATGAATGCGTGTTTGAATGAAATGGCTGAGTAAATAATTCCAAGACTCACTCAAAAAGCCATTAGTTTTATTCCTACGCTGCAAAAAATGCTTTTCTTACTTTCTACTTAGATTTTTTTGTCTTGTTTCTAGTCCAAATATCTAAAAATTCTTATATCAAGAAACATTTTCTTGGCAAGCAAAATATAATGTCTTGTTTTCAGAAATAATATGCCAATATTAAGTCAGTTTTTCCTTAAAACAAGCAAAATAATCTGCCAATGGGGTAAGCAAAATAATCTTGTTTTTCCTTTTGACATAAGATTATTTTGCTAACCCCAATGGCAGATAATTTTGCCAATGGATAAGGAAAAACTCACTTAATATTGGCATATTATTTCTTAAAACAAGACAACATGTTTTGCTTGTCTAGAAAATTCTTCTTGATTTAGGAATTTTTAGATAGTTGGACTAGAAACAAGACAAAAAATCTAAGCAAGAAAAGCATTTTTGTAGTGTAAATGAAATGTTTCATGAGATTTTTTACATGAGTTTGTGAATAAATTGTTTGAGACATTGATTTAAACTGTGTTTTAGTGTTATGATAATTCCAAATCAGTTGAATAACCAATTCATGACTAACTCAGACAGTCATTCCAAAATGAATCTGTTTTGACTGAATTGTTGAGTCGATGATTCCATTTCTCACTCAAAAGTCACATTTTATTTCTGGTGAATATGTATTTGTGACCAACTGGTTGAGTAGATAACTAGGTTTGTTCTCGAATGAATCTCTGTGTTTGAATGAATAGTTTGATTAAATGATTTCGCTACTCACTCATACAGAGTCACTAGTTTCTTAAATGACTTTGCATTTCAACAAATTGCTTTGAGTTTTTGAATGAACTATTTGAGAATTACATGGCTTAACTCTTGAATAAATTCCTGTGATATGTCTTTGATATCAGTTGAGCAAACGAGTCCATGAAAAAAGGTTGCTTGTACTCAAAAAGAAAAAAAAAACAAAAAAGTACAAAAATACTTGTCTTATTGTCTTCTCATACTGAATATAAGCAATATAGGACCAAGTACAAACTGAATATTTTTAGCAATTTAACGTACTGAACGAGCGTAATAAAATAACATAAATGTAAGTTTTTCATTAGCAAAGAAACTGCTTGTGCGTGTTTAAATGTGGCAGTGTACAGTTGCAATCAGAATTATTGAACCCCCTTTGAATTTTTTTTCTTTTTTAAATATTGCCCAAATTATGTTTAACAGAACAAGGAAATTTTCACAGTATGTCTGATAATATTTTTTTCTTCTGGAGAAAGTCTTATTTGTTTTATTTTGGCTAGAATAAAAGCAGTTTTTAATTTTTTTTATCAAAAATAAAAATTATTAACCTCTTTAAGCTATTTATTTGTTCCATACTGTAGTCTACAGAACAAACCAACATTATACAATAACTTGCCTAATTACCCTAACCTGCCTAGTTAACCTAATTAACCTAGTTAAGACTTTAAATGTCACTTTAAGCTGTATATAAGTGTCTTGAAAAATATCTAGTCAAATATTATTTACTGTCATCATGTCAAAGATAAAATAAATCAGTTATTAGAGATGAGTTATTAAAACTATTATGTTTAGAAATGTGTTGATAAAATCTTCTCTTCGTTAAACAGATATTGGGGAAAAAATAAACAGGGGGGCTAATAAATCAGGGGGTTGAATAATTCTGATTGCAACTGTATGAAATGTACACACACCAGATGGCAAAACAATATGAAAGGTGTTCTGGCTAGCTATACATTTAAGGTTAATGTATTCATTTTAATAGTTATGACTCTTTGTCAAGTATTTGTTTATTCTGGTTCAGTGTTAAATGTTGGCTATCGTCCCTTATAACTGGTAGTAAGTCTATTATTATAAGGTTGACAGTTTGGCTTAGTTTACACAAAACTATTGCATCTATCTTTCATTTAAAAAATACATTTTTAGAGGGTTCTCTGAAGGCTCTACCACAAGTGACATTGAAAAAAACGAATGCATACAGTAAAATTAAATATTTTTGTAAAAAATAATCTGCACTATTAATTGCCTATAACATTAACGTGGCTGTAAAATTTAGATTTGCATAAACATAATACTACTACTACAATAATATCAATAATAATAAAATAGAAATAAATATAATAATAAACATGCTTTTTAACTAAATTAAACCACTTTTTTTCATTGTCCTGAACTTCACAAAACCACAAAGCATGACATATTATTATCAACAACAAAACATGCCATATTATTTGTTACATGGTTTGTTAATATATAGCTAGAAGCTGGAATTAGCTGAGGTGATGTGATGATGAGCAGCAGATTCCTGTCACTCAAATGGCCACAACCTTAATTATGGAGCATTTTAGGGCTTCATTTAATTTAAACTGACAAGTAAAAAAAAATCACAACCTCAGTCTTTTCATAAAAGACAATACTATAAACAAACAAAAATACATTTTTGTACCAGGCTGTAAACATATTTTGCTCTGTTGTATAGTTAGGCATTTTAACATGGGGAGTCTATGGGATTGAGTCTCTTTTAGATCCAGTCTCTAGCAGCCAGTTTGAATTGCAGTTTAGGTCATTTCTGTGATGATATCAAGAGAAAAAATGTGTGATTGCCACTTCAAAAGAACACACAAAGGGTAAAGATCACATATTGAAAGCATTTTCATACTGCTCAATTCAAATGTTTACAACAGGTCAACATAATCAGTGTCTCTTGTTCTGCATTAGTGGTTATAGAATGAAATGTGTATTTTTGTCAATGTAATATTAAGGGGCAGGACAAGTGTTTTATATTTTTATATTAATTGTTTCATTTGCACCATTGCTGTGAATGAGCATTTGCTGCTTGTCATAGTTCAGAGCTGTCACTTAGAGAAGCTCAGCAGAATGTGTGATGTCATAAATGGAATTTGTTCCTGGCAGACAGAAACTGCAGTTCCGACTTTAAACTGCAGTTGGTTTTTGAAGAGTCTAGTGATTGAAAGTTACTCTTTTACTTATTGACAAATTCATTTTTCGGCCTTTAGTGTTTATAATGGCACTGTTCAGCAGTGCATTTAAAAAACCTTTTCAATGTTTTATTTTTTTTAATCAAAAATAGACACAGCAATGTGCAGCTCAAGAACAGGCGGCAGTGGAGAAATGTCCAGAGAGTGAGGACTTCAACTTCACTATGATCCCAACAATTGCAAGAAGAAATGCTGCAAGAGGCCTAATAATTATGGAGAACTCAAAGCTCTGCAGACTCATCGCAGAGCCAGGAAGTGGTATTTATTTGGATCAGTGCATAATTGGGTAAATACTGGAATAAGCTTGAGGGAAAAAGGTACTGTTAATGATATATTCTGTATATGTTGATGTTAGAAGCTATTGCTTATGATTTTACATCCCTGAATGATGTCATCATGGGGGCAGAGTTGTGATATACTTGTACATGTGCAGGGTGAATTTATATGCAACATCATGGCAGCTAGGTTCAATCAATCAAAAATGTGGGCTCATGTAACAGCTATGTGACACCAGTGTAAATGAAGCATATGCAGTAGTGTAATAGTGAACAAAGGAGGCAACAATAGTAATATTTATATAAAAACATTTACTTACAAGACATGCCATCCAACTCAAGTGTTGTGTCATATTTAGTTACTTATGCCTCTGCAGCTAATGAACTTACTTCTGTTAGATGACAAGTATTTGTAAACTTACAAGAAGTTCAACAGTATTAAAATAACATACTTTTTTTGACTTATTTCTACATTATTATTTATTACTTATTTCTATAAAGTATAGACAAAAAGTATCGAAAAGCAGTATCAGAATCTGTATTGAGCTCAATAAAATTGAAACTATAACCATCCCAAGTCTTAAAGCCCACAAAGGAAAAAAGTGATTGTGCTGCCATACAATTTTAAGCTTACATCACTTAAACAGTTGACAGGACTTGACAATGCAAGCAAACAATTTAGTTAATCTTTAGTTAAAGTTGTTGTAATTAATAAATGATAGGACTTTATAACTCAAGTGTAATGGATATGGTTAAAGTTTAAAGAAATTAAATATTGAAGATGTCTCATTAACACACACTATAGCCAATTTTGTTTATTCAATGCACTTATACCACGTCTTTGGGAGGAACCGAAGGAAACCCATGCAGAAACGGGGACAACATGCTAACACAAAAATAAGGAGAAGGTGGGGAAGAAGGTGGTGGTGGAGGAGGAGAAAAGGAGGTGGTGGTGGTGGTGGAGGAGGTGATGGAGGTGGTGGAGTAGGAAGAGGACAAGGAAGAGGTGGAAGAGGAGGAGGAGAGGAAAGAGAATGAGAGGGAGGAGAAGGTGGAAGAGGAGGCGGTGGAGGTGGAGGAGATTTAAAATAATTATTTTGTAATATAACCATTAATCTAATAACTGATCTGAACACAAATACATCTGACCATACTTTGGCTTTCTTTTACAATGAACAGTAAAACAGTTAACATACCCTTTACGTACATAATAACCATTCCTCACTCAGCCTGTACTCACCTGCTCAATGCAGAGATGGTGATGGAGGTGGGGAAGGAGGAGGTAGGGAAGGAGGTGGTGGGAAAGAAGGAGGATGAGGTGGAAGAGAAGGAGGTGGTGGAGGAGAAGGAGGAGGACAAAGAGGAGGTGGAAGAGGAGGAGGAAAAGTAGAGGATGGAGAATGATGTAAAAAAGAGGAGGTGGTCGTGGTGGTGGTGGTGGATGAGTTGAAGGCAGTGAAAAAGGAGGTGGTGGAGGAGGAGGAGATTTAAAATATTTTGTGCATAACCATGAAAAAATACATCTAACTACACATTAAAAAAAATAATTATAATAAACAGTAAAACAGTAAACACACTGTTTACATAATAACTATTACTCACTTAGCCTGGACTCACCTGCTGAATGCACAGATGGTGGTGGAGGAGAAGGACAAAGAGGACGTGGAAGAGGAGGTGTAGAGGGTGTAAAAGGAGGTAGAAGAATAGGTGGTGGTGGTAGAGGAGGTGGAGGAGGATAAGGAGGAAGATGTAGATGAAGAAGGGGGTGAGAAGGAAGAGGAGGAGGACGTGGAACAGGAGGTGGTGGAAGTGGAGAAGATTTAAAATGACTTTTGTGTAATGTAACCATTAACCTAATAATTGAACTGAGCACAAATACATCTGATCATAGTTCGGCGCTCTTTTTATAATGAACAGTAAAACAGTTTACATACACAGCCAGCACTATTGGGGAGGAGGAGGAGGACAAGGAGGAAGTGGAAGAGGAGGAGGAGAGTAGAAAGAAGGAGAGGGAGAAGGAGGTGAAAGAGGAGATGATGGTGGTGGGGGAGGAAGAGGAGGGGGTGGAGAAGGAGGTGGAGGAGATTTAAAATAACTATTGTGTAATATATCCATTACCTAATAACATCTGACTACACGTTGGCTTTCTTTTTACAATGAACAGTAAAAAAGTTTACATAACCTTTACATAATAACCATGGCTTTACATTAACAAATGTGGGTAGATTTCCATTGTGGCGGGTTAGACAGCCACTCACACTAGCCACTTTGGCTGGCTGAAACTCATTTTTAAATTGCCAGTGCTGGCTCGTCGTCACTACAGATTATGACCATTTGTCTATATGCGTACAAATGTACAAACAGCTTTTCGAGCAAGCAAAAGAAAGCAGGTGAATAACGAAATACAGGATCACGCGCATGGTGAGACAGGCTTTCCTTACTCACTGACGAGTGTTTTAGGGTCGCGCGCACAGATAATTTTATGCGTGCGAGTGTTAATAACTCCTGTGCCGTTTCCTTATTCGAAGCAAACATGCGTCGTGCTGTGCACCCACAGTCCTTCAAGGGCTCAAGATTCTTTGTAAGCAGCAGTTGATGTCGCTTTCGCTTTAATCATTCTTTGAACAGATTATTAATTGGCCTAACATTAACTTTGTGCGCGACATTACCCTTTCCTTATCGCGCGCACAGAATGTTTTTTACCCGCTTTCTTTTGCTTGCTGTTATTTTTGTTAATATAGTTTAATAATCATCCTTTACAATAATATTGCTTTAATGTGTTGTTGTATGCATAGTTAACTGGTGATCTGGCATCTTGAGCCAGAACAGACCACTGTGCATAGTTTTAGATGCGTGAGAATATATATTTTTAAATTGTCCGCTGTTTTGTTGAATAAAAAGTGTACATAGTATTTTGCTTGTTTTGACTCATTATTTAAAATTTGTGGCAAGGAAATTATTTGTTTGGTGTGGCGAGAGAAAAAAAAAGGTAAATCCTTATTGTGTTGAGCCCTGAAAAGTCCTGTGAAAGAAAACTAATTGCAATGCGACACTTTTTTATAAAAGCACAACCCATTTGCTCATGCTCATTTAGTAAGCTCATACACAAAAACAGTTTAATGAATGAGGAGGCAAGTGGGAAAAACACAAAATCTAAATGAAGTAATTTTAGCATGCCGCAACCCATGCCAATGTCAAATTTATTCATCTAAAATATATTTTCCCAACAACAAAATTGTCGCTAGTGAAAATGGCGAGTGGCAAGTAACGGTGGAAAACTACTAGCCACAGTGGCTGGTGATTAAAAAAGTTAATGTCAAGCCCTGATAACAACCATTCCTTACTTAGCCTGTACACACCTGCTCAATGCAGAGATGGTGGTGGAGGTTAGGAAGGAGAAGGTGGGGAAGGAGGAGAAAGAGGTGGAAGAGGAGAAGGAGGAGGACAAGAAGGAGGTGGAAAATGAGGGGGAGAAAGATGTGGAAGAGGAGGTGTTGGTGGTAGTGGTGGAGGTGAAGGTGGTGGAGGAGGAGGGGAGTGGAAAAAGAATGGAAGGAGTTGGAAGAGGAGGTGGGGGAGGTGGAAGAGATTTAAAATAACTTTTGTGTAATATAACCATTAACCTATAATAACCAAGCTGAGCATAAATACATCTAACCACACTTTGGCTTTCTTTTTACAATGAATAGTAAAACAGTTTACACACTGTTTACATAATAACCATTCCTTACTACACCCTGCACTCACCTGCTCAAGAGATGGTGGTGGAGGTGGGGAAGGAGAAGGTGAAGGAGGTGTGGTAGGAGGTGGTTGTGGAGTAGGAGGAAGATATGGAACAGGAGGTGGTGGTGGTGGTGGTAGTGGAGGTGAAGGTGGTGAAGGAGGAGAAGGACAGGGAGGAAGTGGAAAAGGTGAAAGAGGAGAGTGTGGAGAAGGAGGTGGAAGAGCAGGTAATGGTGATGAAGGAGGTAGTGGAGGAGGAAGAAGAAGGTGTGAAGAAAGAAGGGGAAAAGGAAGTGAAAGAGGAGATGGTGGAGGTGGTGGAGATTTAAAATAACAATTGTGTAATACAACCATACACTAATAACTGAGCTGAGCACAAACACATCTGATCATAGTTCAGTTTTCATTTTACAATGAACAGTAAAACAGGTAACACAGGGTTTACTTAAAAGAATTTTAAAAATAGGCAAACATGGCAGCACAGATATAGGTGATGTTCCTAACTGGTCCGCCATTCTCCAATTCTCTTACAGCTCTCCCGACTAAAATGCTTGCTGCAAACCAACAGCATTGCTGTATCGGTCCTGACAGCATCGCAAGGAAAAACATGCAACAAACCCTGTGGATCATGGAAACAAACACATACGACCCGTGCAGTGTGCGGACGGGGTCTCACCCAGTCATTGGCTCCCACAGCTTGGCAGGTCTGCCTTGCCTTCAGAAAGCACATGCTCTCATGAATAATTAAGAAGCAGGGTCTTTTCAAAGAATAAGAAAACTCTGCAATAAATAATAATGAGAGACCAATGCGTAATACATCCACTAGCAGATGCGTGCTACGCCACCGATTTTAAACCCGGAAGATAAAATAAGCTGACAAAATCTCAAAATTATCCAGTTTTCCTCACAATTAAAGCTAACAGGTGCTAACGTTGTCTTAACTGATGCTCAACACACACAAATCTGTTTTAAAAATCCTCTAGGAAGTTTAGCTTCCTTTTTATACTTAACAGCAAAACAGTTAACACACTGTTTAAATATAACTATTACTTACTAAGCCTTCACTCACCTGCTGAATGCACAGATGGTGGTGGAGGAGGCAGACATGGAGGAGGTGGAAAATGAGGAGGAGGAGGAGGCGGAAGATGGGGAGGGAAAGGAGGAGGTGGTGAAGGGAGGTGGAGAAGGAGGTGGTGGAGGGGGAAGAGGAGGTGGTGGAAAAGGAGGAGGAGGTGGTGGTGGAGAAGGAGGAGGAGGTGGAAGAGAAGGGGTGGATAAAGAGCTGCAGTCCTCTGCCCCCCTGCCCGGAACATTTTATATGTCTCTCTTTTGTGACACAAAAATCAGTTCATGGATCTCTATTAATGAACTAATGATATGAATCAGGTTTGTTAAGTAAGGAAAACAGGTAAGGGGTGGTTGGGTTGGTTTAAGGCTTTGGTAGTGGAGGAGGGGGTGGAAGAGAAGGACAAGGAAGAGATGGAAAGGAGAAGGTGGAGAAGAGGGAAAGGAGGATGTTCCTGTACGCACCTGCTCAATGCAGAGATGGTGGTGAAGGTGGGGGAGGACGTAGAAGAGGTGGGAAGAAGGTGGCGGTGGAGGAAGAGGTGGAAAAGGGGGAGGTGGTGGAGGAGGAGGACAGAAGGAGGTGGAAGAGGGGGTGGTGGAGGAGGAGGAGGGGGTGAAGAAAGAAGGGGAGAAGGAGGTGGAAGATGAGGTAATGTAGGTGGAGGGTAATATTGCCCATGGTAGGAGGCAGCGGGCTCCCCAACTTAGCCGCCATGTCTTGGAATTTTCGCCAGTGAATGAGAGGGTCGCCTCCTTGCACCTTCTGGTCAGGGATAGATCACTGTGGTTTGTGCCTATGAGCCAAACACCAGTGCAGAGTACTCGGCCTTCTTGGAGTATTTGGGAGGGGTGCTGGAAAGTGCTCAGACTGAGAACTCTGTTGTTCTACTAGGGGAATTCAACGCCCAAGTGGGTAATGACAGTAATACCTGGAGAGGCGTTATTGGAAAGAACAGCCTCCCTGATCTGAATCCAAGCTGTGTTTTGTTATTGGACTTCTGTGCTAATCACATTTTGTCCATAACAAACATCATGTTCAGGCATAAGGGTGCCCATCTGTGCACAAGGCACCAGGACACCCTAGGGCGGAGGTTGATAATCGACTTTGTGGTTGTATTTCTTCTTGGTTAAGAGAGGGACAGAGCTGTCAACTAATCACCAACTGGTGGTGAGTTGGATCCTCTGGTAGGGGGGAAAGCTGGACAGACCTGGCAGGCCCAAACATATTGTGAGGCTCCTCTGGGAATGTCTAGTTGAACCTCAAGTCAGATGGATTTTCAACTCTCACCTCCAGAAGAGCTTTGACCAGATCCCGAGGGAGGATAGAGACATTGAAACCGAGTCGCCCATGTTCTCCAACTCCATTATTGAAGTGGCAATGAGAAGCTGTGGCCGTAAGGTCTGTGGTGCATGTCTTGGCAGCAATCCATAAACCTGGTGGTGGACACCGGAGGTAAGGGATGCCGTCAAGCTGAAGAAGGAGTCCTACAGGGCTTGTTTGGCTTGTAGGGCTCCCGAGGCAGCTCATGGGTACCGACAGGCCAAGCGTCCTGCACCCAGGGCAGTTGCAAAAGCAAAAACTCGGGCCTGGGAGGAGTTTGGGGAAACTATGGAAGACTACTGGTCAGCCCCAAAGAGATTCAGGCAAACTGTCTGGCACCTCTGGAGGGGAAAGCAGTTCCACACCGACACTGTTTAGAGTAAAAGTGGGGAGCTGCTGAGCTCCACTGGGGATGTTGTTGGATGGTGGAAGGAATACTTTGAGGATCTACTTAAATGTCTTTCATTGAGAAAGCAGAGACTGGGGATGCAGGAGTGGACTCACCCATCACTTAAGCTGAGGTCACTGAGATAGTTTGTCAACAGTGGCAAAGCAGCATGGGTTGATGAGATACACCCTGTGGATATTGTGGGGCTGTCTTGGCCGACACTTCCTACAATATCGCATGGAGGTCGGGGACAGTACCTTTGGACTAGGCAACTCGGGTGATGGTTCCAATTTTTAAAAAAGGGGACTGGAGAGTGTGTTCCAGCTATAGGGGATCACACTCCTCAGCCTCCCTGTAAAGTAAAGTATATGCCAGGATACTGGAAAAAAAGGATCTGGCTGATGGTTGAACCTAGGATCCAGGATGAACAATGCGGTTTTCATCCAGGCCTTGGTACACTGGACCAGCTCTATACCCTCACCAGGATGTTTGAGGGTTCATGGGAGTATGCCCAACCAGTCCAGGTTTTGTGGACTTGGATAAGGCATTTGACCTTGTCCCTTGTAGCATTCTGTAGAAGGTGCTCTGGGAGTAAAGGATCAGAGGCGCTCTGTTAAGGGCTGTCTCATCCCTGTATGAACAGAGCAGGAGTTTGATTCGCATTACCAGCAATACATCAGACTTGGGGAAGAGGTGAAAAAGGAGGAGGGCTGGAAAAGGAGGGATAGGAGCAGGTGAAAGAGGATGAGGACAAGGAGGAGGTAGAAAAGGAGAAGCAGAGGGTGGAGAATGAGGGGGAGGAGGAGGTGGAAGAGAAGGTGGTGATGGAGATTTAAAGTAACTATTGTGTAATATAACCATTAACCTAATAACTGAGCTGAGCACAAATACATCTGACAGTTCAGCTTTCTTTAAAAAAAAAACGTATTACGTTATAACCATTCCTTACTCAGCATGCACTCACCTGCTGAATGCACAGATGGTGGTTGATGTGGTGGAGGAGGAGGTTAAAAAGGTGGAAGAGGAAGTGGGGAAGGAGGAGGTGGAGGGGGGAGTGGTGGGAAAAAGAAGGAAGAGGTGAAAAAGGAGGAAGTGGAGAATGAGGTGGAAGAGGAGGAGGTGGAAGAGGAGGTGGAGGAGGACGTGGTGGAGGAGGGGGGTGAAAGAGGACGTGATGGAGGAGGGGTGGAGTTTTAAAATAACTAGGTAATATAACCATTAACTTATTAACTGAGCTGAGCAAAAATACATCTGACTACATTTTAGCTTTCGTTTTATAATAAACAGTAAAACAGTTTACACACTGTTTACATAATAACCATTCCTCACTAAGCCTGTACTCACCTGCTGAACGCATAGATGACTAGGAAGTTGCCCAGCATGCCAGTAATGCCTACAGTGAGGATGACGGCACCAATAGTGTAATGGGCATGATCAGGCACATCCACTGTTGGGAAAGGGTACACCGACTCTTCCACCATAGCAACCTTGAAGACACAGAAGCACACCGTAATTAATAGCTCAGATGAAAAGCAGCAGTTGCTGTCTTATAATGACCTTTGCATCAAAGAGTGTGCAATCTGTTTAAGAAACACCATTAAGCCTGAACCCAGCTGACACCAACAGGGCATGAATTCATTGAATGGGAGGAGAGCAGAAATATAAACATTACAGACTCACTGATGCTCTGGTATATATCAGTAAATTATAAATAATTATTTTTTTAATTTTTCATTTATCTTAAACCATCAATAAAAGCACCCTATGGGCACCATTTGGGCACAAGAAATTAATTTTAAAAAGATTTTTGCTGCTTGTTCAAATTACTTAACTAAAATATTAAAATGGGCTGAAACAACAACAACAAAAATTACTTAATTAATAAATAATTTATACTGTATGAGACATTTATACTGTATGAGACACACTGTATTATTAAGATTGAAATGTCTGTGCAGTCAAATCCAATATTTGCAGCTGGTTTTCTGGCAGATTGCTATATCTGAGGGATTTAAACAGACCTAAATGGCAGTGAGCTGGCATTTCTTAATGCTTTTCAGCTTAGGAACAGGTCTACATCAGGTTATTTAGTCTGAAAAAATCAGTGTTTCTGTCTTCTCTTTATTGAGAGACAAGCTGGTGTGGAGAAAGCTATAGATTTAAATAGCTGAAAATATTACAGAATAATCATTAGCTTTTCTCTTATGTTTCTGACTCCTAATTTTCCTACATGAACAAATACATACTATAGTGTTTTTAAACCATGCTGTGGTACACTGAAAAAAGGATAATACAAGTGTAGATTGGATTATATATACGATATACAGCTGAAGTCTAAATGATTAGACTTCCTGTGATATTTTTTTTATTTTCAAATATTTCCCAAATTATGTTTAACAGAAAAAAAGGACTAAGCCAAAAGAAAATGAATGAATGAATGAATGAATGAATGTTTAACAGAGCAAGGAATTTTTCACAGTATTTCCATTAATATTTTTTTCTTCTGGAGAAAGTCTTATTTGTTTTATTTTGGCATTAATAAAAAAAAAACACATTTTAAGGTCAACATTATTATCCCCCTTAATTTTTTTCCAGATTGTCTACAGAACAAACCATTTTTATACAATCATTTGCCCAATTACCCTAACTTCAGTAATTAACTTTAATAACCTAAGCCTTTAAATTGCACTTTAAGCTGGATACTATATCTTGAAAAATATCTAGTAAAATATATATAATTATATATAATCAAAAATATGATTATATATATATA
>CAIGQZ010001313.1:18595351-18755785 GCA_903798205.1 Danio tinwini
TATATATATATATATATATATATATATATATATATAAAATCATCGTGAACTGATAAACTAATACATACTGTAATATACTTTAGTTTTTACTCCAATAAAAGGTGGTATATTGTAGGGCTGCGCATTATATTATTTCAGCATCAATATTGCAATGTGCGAATCTGCAATAGTCACATTGAAGGATCTGGAATGTCAAGTTAGGATTATAATAAATTAGAAAAGTTCAGAACATGCAAAGTTATAACTCTAATAGTATGAAAGGTATGTGACTGTAAGATATCAAGTGGATTTAGGGCACGAGAAATCTGACAAAAAAAATGTTTTACTGCTTGTTCAAATTAAATAAAATGAGCTCAAACAACACAGTTCTTGAAATTGTTTGGGGACAGCTTAATTGTTTTATGTTCAATCCATTTAGCTGGCGTAATCAACAACAGGAAGGAATTGTGTGGAGCCCTGCAATTTTTTTACACTGAAGTTTGCAGCTTTAACAAAGATTACAGTAATTGTGTTTATTTATTTAATACAATACATATGCAGTGTTATTTTACATTTGATTATTGAAAATTTTAACCAAAAACCATTTACCACTAAAAACCATGAATTATTTTTTATTGAATTTTTGTCTTTGTGCTGTTGTTTTCATCTGTGCTTTCAAGAGTTTACACTTAGCTGATGATTGATTATAAGCAAGTTTGGCATGCTGTCCCGGGGAGAGAGTCCTGAGCTCAAAAGGTCCTTGAGCCCTGGGCTCCCTCCCGTTTGCAGGGCGAGAGGGGAGCTTTGAGCTCAGGTAGATCTCGAGAACTCTCCCCTTTGATAAGAGTTGATGACAGAACATAATTGCTATGGAGAGATATGCTGATGGATAAAAGTTTGACTAGTGCTAAATTTAGATTGTTCAATTAACTTGTAGTGCATGTTTTTTGGAACGTGGGAGGAAACCAGAGATTCCGGGGGAAACCCACGCAAGCACGGGAAGAACATGCTAACTTCACACAGAAATGACAGCCAGTCTGTTAAAGGAGTTGAACCGGTGACGTTCTTGCTGTGAGGCCGCAGTGCTAGTCACTGGGCCACCGTGTCGCCCTATGAAAGGAGAGAGGAGGAGTAGGGGTGGAAGGGGGGATTCTTCAAACGAAGATGACTGTAGTAAGAAACCCTGGCTCTTTATAGTGGGTTAGGAATCGTCTGATTGGTTGGTCATACATGGTTAATGCATAACCAGCTGTGTTCAATCATAATCACGTGATCCTCTCGAAATTAGTTTATAAATAAACCTCACTTAATTGATTTAATTTTGTATAATTTTGTTTATTTTATGCAGATGCTTTCCCGTACAAATTAATCCAGTCAATATAAAACAATGAATTCCTTTCAGAGAGAGTTATCTTGTCAAATTATAGTCATATGGCAATATATATCACAGGAAAAACTAAATATCACAATGTCATTTTTCCAACATCGTGCAGCCCTAGTGTATTGTAGTATAATATACCCTATAGTTGTAGAAATGTTCAGAATTGGGTCATTTGTTTATAATACTTTAGTTATTGTATTGCCAAGGCAACTATAGACTTACCACAGATTAATTCAACTACAGTACTTTACTATAGTAAAATTCAAAAACACTATAGTATTGTTTTACGTGGGTTAAAAGGAAGAAATGAATTAGAGCAGTCAGTTGAATGATTATCATGGAAAACTCTTTTGTCACTTTAAACGATAAATAATTTTACAAAAACTGAAACAGATACTTGGATGAACAAGAGCTAAGAAATCCTACTATGGCAAAGGAACTGTTTTTGATGGCACAAACTCTCACAACATTTAGTTCAATCAGACGCTTTCTCGGATCCTGAGATATTATTGCATGCATTCCTCTAGTGAGATACAATAATAACACAGAACATTAAGACTGAAAAATGTCCCTTAAAGTTGAGAGAAAGTTTTTTTGTAATAAAGAAAAATGATCTTTCCTGAAAAGGACACCTCAGAATCTAAAAAATGATCATTCTATTAGAAGGTGGAGCACTTAATTGATTTTAGCGCACCAGTTTTGTCTTTAAAGTCAGCATGAAACAAAAGCGTCATTAGTCTTTTTTTTCTTCTCAATTTGGTGTATATCCAATTGAAACGAATTCTCAGACATTGCAAAAAAATCTTTTAAACACAATAAAAAAACTGCTTACGTGATGTAATATTTTTGCAGTGTCTGCCTATAAAGGATTCATAACACATCTAATTTATTGCGCTTGGCACGACATGACAAAGAAACATGAGAGAAAGTTTTTGGCTTTCATATAACAATTCCGATTAAAATGCAAACATTTCTGTTGGCAGGCATTTGTTTACCACATTTTCCTCAGGAGAAGCTTTAATGAATAGAGCTTTAAGTGTCAGAGCTCTGAGCTCATGAGACGAATGAACGCAGGGCAAGCACTCCCGGAAAAGTCATTTCAAGGCAGATGAGTGCAACCATGTGGCCACGATGGAGGAAAAATGACAAAACACATTCAGTCATTGCCTTTGGTATGTGTCAAATGTTGATGTGGAGACAACTCTTTACCAACATACTGTCAAAATCATTATACTTCTTATGTAAAGCAGAGTCAGCTTTAAAAACAACATGCACTTTTTTTATCTGGGTCATATCTTCTTTTGCATAGACGTGGTTGTGGTTTTCGAGGAAGTCACGCAATCTGTCTAATTTAGCTTCTTTTTGGCCAGAAGATGAGTTAGAATTTTTTTAAAGATTTGGTTAGACACAGTCTATTACATTAGCAAAATGTTTTTGCTGTGCACCTTAAAAAGCTGATTTATTTTCCTATCCTATATACGGTTGAAGTCAAAATGATTAGCCCCCCTGTACATTTTTTCTTTCTTTTTTAAAGATTCCCCAAATGATGTTTAACAGAGCAAGGAATTTTTGACAGTATTTCCATTCAATATTTTTTTCTTCTCGAAAAAGTCTTATTTGTTAGATTTCGACTAGAATAAAAGCTGTTTTTTTCCTTCTTTTTTTATTTTAGCCCCCCTTAAGCAATATATAAACGAATGTTTGTTAAATGACTTAACCTAGTTCAGCTTTAAGCTGCATACTAGTATCTTGAAAAATATCTAGTAAAATTTTATGTACTGTCATCATGGCAAAGAATAAATATTTATTAAAAAATTATGTTTAGAAATGTGTAGAAAAAATGTTCTCTACGTTAAACAGAAAATTGAAGAAAAATCGAAAAGTATTAAACTTTAACAGAAGGGCTAATAATTCTGGCTTGAACGATATTTTTTTAATGTATTTACTTGTTTGGTTAATTTTCAAATTTTGGTTTTACAAGTGATAATTTTTTCTTTGTTTTAACCGTATTACCACTTGAAATGTAAAAAGGAAAATGTAAAAGGCATGTAAAATGTTCATTAATTTTCTTTTCAACTAAGTCCCTTTATTAATCAGGGGTCGCCACAGCGCAATGAACCGTCAACTTATAAAGCATATGTTTTACACAGCAGATGCCCTTCCAGCTGCAACCCATCACTGGGAAACATCCACACACACTCATTCACACACATACACAACGGCCAATTTAGTTTACCCTATTCACCTATAGCGCATGTCTTTGGATTGTGGGGGAAAAAAACGAAACACCCAGAAGAAACCCACACGAACACGGGGAGAACATGCAAACTCCACACAGAATTGCCACATGACCCAGCCGAGGCTCGAACTAGCAACCTCTTGCTGTGAGGCGATCATGTTACCCACTGCGCCACTGTGACGCCCTAATGTAAAACGTTATGTTACATTAACATTATCATTGATTAATAGTAAGTGTCTTTTTTTCTTAGGGGCAAAATATAAGAATTTAGAAATTCCCTGAAGACAACTCAAATTAGATTTTTTTCATTTCAATAATTATTATTTTTAGTCATAATAATACAGTTTTCGGTAATTATCATGTTTACTGCTATATTTTAGTTACGTGTTTTCATATTTATATGCCATGCCAATATTAAAATTTACTTGTTACAGCAATTTACAATTTACAGCTTGTTGAAATGTGACTTGTAATGACCATTGAATAATGTGGTTTTCTTTCTTTCCTTTTTTTCTTCTTTTTTTTTGGTGATTATCAGAGTATTGTGATAACTTATGATAATTTTTTTTTATATAAATTTCCCTTAAATCCACAAAACTTTAGATCCAGCTGTAATTTATACAGTAAATGTTTGATTTGATTAATGAAAAATGGTTTCATGATTTTAACAGTGCACTATTCAATGGTTTGTTAACACTTGAACACAGAATAATTGCCTAAATTCCTCATGGCTTTATTTACAAATCAATGTTTTAGAAGTATTTTAGGTTAACTAATGATTAAAAGTACCTTACTGTAAAATTTTTTCATTTACCTTCGACTTAGTTCCTTTACTCATCACGAGTTGCCACCGAGGAATGAACTGTCAACTTATCCAGCATATGTTTTAAACAGCAGATGCCTGGGACACATCCATACACTCTCACATTCACACAAGCACTCATACAATTTAGTTTATCCAAATCACTTATAGCACATGTCTTTGGAAACCGGAGCACCCGGAAGAAACCCACGTGAACACAGGGAGAAGATGCAAACTCCACACAGAAATGCCAACTGACCCAGCCGTCTCTTGCTGTGAGACAATAGTGCTAACCACTGAGCCACCACACCGCCCCCTTACTGTAAAATGGGAAACAAAAAAAAGACAAACAAAAAATTTTTTTGCTTGTTTCTTCAAAGGATGGTGAATAGTATTTTTCTTCAGAAAGAGCAACTGATAAAAATCAGAATATGTATTAAAAACAACAGATACAGACTATTTCGTGTCATCAAAACATTTACTAAATCACATCCATCTTGATCTCCGCTGGTGAATTTATTTGTTCTGAAGGTTTTTGAAATATACCAGTAGCTACTGCTGTGTGTTTTCATTCATTACTCTAGAGTTTGGGGTCCAATGAAGATCTAAGCCATGGAAAACTTTGAGGGCTGAGATAAGACCGTCTTATTTCCCTGGAATGAGGAGGATTCGAAAGAAACAAAGACTGTTTGAGTCGCACATCTGTTTCTCACTCAGCGTAATATGACAGCAACTGTGTTACGGCGTTTTGGAGGGATTTTTTTTTTAAGATGTTTCAAAGAAAAGCCACCTCTTTAATTCCATATAGTTATTCCAGAGAATAAAAGGTACTAAATTTAATCCAGATGATAATGCAGATTGGACAACACACCATGAAAACATTCGGTTGGGAAACTGGACACTTTGAATGGTCCCCTTAAGAAAATCTCCTGTCTACTAGCAATATTCAATAAATGCTTTCATTTAATAAATAATTTTTTCACAGGAAATCTCATTGTGGAAGCCTTTTGAAACCTTTTTTTTTCATATTTAAAAATGTGTAGCCAGAAAGTAACTGTATACTCAACAGAATACCCAAAGATGAACATAAAAATAGTAATAACAAGTGTTGCATTTTTAACATAATTTTTTACACTCCAAAGGAAAAATACTGAAGACAAACTTGTCAAATGTTGTAAATTGTCTTGTCAAATGTATCAGCCATATCAGCCTGCAGCCCAACACTAGTTACTCACTGAAGCGCTGAGCCTGGTCAGTACCTGGATGAGAGACCACATGGGAAAACTAGGTTGCTGTTGGAAGTGTTGTTAGTGAGGTCAGCAGGGGGCGCTCAACCTGCAGTCTGTGTGAGTCCTAATTCCCCAGTAAAGAGAAGGGGACACTATACTGTCAGCGAATGCAGTCTTTTGGATGAGACGTTAAACCGAGGTTCTGACTTATTGTGGTCCTTAAAAATCCCTTCTGTTAAAGAGTAGGTGTGTAACCCTGGTGTCCTGGCCCAATTACCTCCAAGGCCTTTACCGATCATGGCCTCCCAATCATCCACATTCACCAAATTGGCTCTATCACTTAGAGCTGCACGATTAATCGTAAAAAGATAGCAATCTCGATTCGACTCCCTAGACGATCTTAATCCAGCATTTATATGATTCTGCCAATCATATTTTCGAGTTCAGGAGAGAAGCATAAAGGCGGCCACACAAGTCTTCACGTTGTTTTACATACATTGCTCAGCAACGTGTACACCTCCAAATGGTGTTGAAACTGTATTTATAAAGGTATAATTCACACCAAAAATGTCATTTCTGTCTGCACGTAATGATGTATTCACAGCCGCGAAAACACACGTGACATGAGCTGACCGTGAGCTGTTACCACAGAGAGGGCGGGTGCGCGTCTGTGAATGATGCCTACCTTAGTGAACAGAACTTGCATAGGCTGTGAATAACAGGTAATAAAGTTGTAAATAACATTCAGTTTTTGGCAGAGAGCGATCGTTTGGGAGCTGCGCGGGAAGTATGAACCGCACACGCACAGTGAAAATTAAAACGAAATCGTGCACATCATTCAAATGATCATATCGCATTTTAGAGTTATGATTACAACAAGCATATAATATGTTCTTCTTCATATCGAGCACAGTGTTGTGCATGAGAATAAATGTTTAACAGTGTCAGAATAGCTGTCACGGTTGTGGATCTATGTTCTTCCTGTATGTGTGTGTGGGAAGTGGGTGTGTTTGTTTGGGTATATCTTCACCGCATGATGTGTGTGTGCTTACATTCATCAGCTGGGTTATCACGTGTCTTGTTACCACTCGTCTTACTCAGCTGTTTTCTATCAACCACAGCTGTTGCGCATTACCGTGCGCCTTTATATGTTCAGTGTTTGTAGATATCGTTTGTCAGTCCGTTGTTTGTTCACTCCTGTGTCTGCTTCCTGTTAGGCACTCTCGCTAAATCCGCTGGTGGTGAATCGTCATAAGTCTGTAATATTTGGACCTTATGCACGTCTCCGTTTCATTGTTGTTGCAACTGGCTGCACTGATGACAACCATATCAGTGAGAAACTTCACCCCGGATCTGCTGCTCTGATGAACTATTACCGCTGGTAAGCATGTCGATTTCCTTGAGAGTTGCTCTATAGCACTACCGCCCCTTCCCTCGATATCTGGTAAGATATCAGTGAGAGACTTCACTCCGGATCTGTTTCTCAGATAAACTATAACCGCTGTTTAGCGTGTTGGATTCTTTCTGAGGAGCACCCTTGCTCTACACATATCCTCTATGTCTGGTGAGATCAATACCAGTTGTGACTCTTGTTATCGCTATTAATAAATCATCTTGCATTCACTTGCATTTGTGTCTCCTGTGTATGATTGTGACAATAGCTACTCTAGCCTATATAATGTTGAGTATAATGCAAGAGGGAATCTGATAATGACAAATGTCTGATTTTACCAGTAGAAAAAAAACGGTCTTACAATGCTGTCAATGACAGATTGCAAGCACATGTCTCAAACATAATAATTCAACATCAGAATTATGAATAGTTGTATTCTGAAATAACAATAATAATAGCCTACTCATATTAACCTTTATTTTACATCTACAGAATCTTGAGAAAATCGTAATCTTTATTTTAAGCAAAAAAATTGCGATTCTCATTTTAGCCAGAATCATGCAGCTCTACTATCACTGTCTTTACACTCCACCAATAGCTGGTGTGTGGTGAGCGCACTGGCACTGTTGTCCCGTGGCTGCCATTGCATCATCCAGGTGGATGATGCACACTGGTGGTGGTGTGGAGAGACCCCCCCTCATAGTTGTGAAGCATAATTACAGTAAAGTGAAGTGACGCTGGAAAAGGAGAGCAGATCCAAATGCAGGTTTATTGAGAATGGTCAGACAAGCAACGGTCAACACAGGGACAAACAGATGTATGCAGGCAAATCCAGAGTCAAAGTTAAATACACAGGCGAAAGTCAGTACAGGCAGGCAGCAGGCAACTTAAACAAACAAACAAGGCGAGGGTCAAAAATACGGCAAGACAAGGCAAGGAAAACGCATCGTAATGTTCACAAAACTGTTCAACAAGACTCAGCAACAATGTGTGTGTTTGTGCTGTTTTTATAGTCCTTGTAATCAGTCTTTGACCAGCAGACATCCCAAGTCTCCTGGCAGTTCCTGGAAATGCATAGAGACTCCCGGATGCCCGCAAATGAATGATTATCTCCCAGAAATTGCGCGTCTCCCTCCCGATCCTCAAACCCTCAAAACGTCTCCCCCAGAAATGACTTTTCCCAACTTGGGATGTCTGGAGCAGCATCAGCTGTGTGAGTCTAATCAATGGAGACTTGGAGTAGGTGTGTGTGTGTGTTGCATGACAGGACTTGTAGTTCATGTGAGACAGAATTATAGTCCATGTAAATGTGAAGGTTAGATCGCTGGAAACTGACAATTACAGTTTCTTGATGTTACCGGAGTCAGTGTTTCTAGGATTCATGACTTTGGGATTTCAAACTACAGTAGAGTCAAATACAGTTAAATCAAGGTTATGTTTGCTTAACATAACATGCATCATTTCACCCATTTTAGTAGTACAGATAAATTAATTAACAAGCTGAACAGTAATTAATTTAAGTGAACTGTAGCTAGTGACCTATATTGAGTAAATGATTTGAAACATGACATTAAAACACGTCAAAGGACATGGAAAGTCTTTCTTTTCTCTTTCAATCAATGTCAAATTTGCTAATGATTAAATGAGGCAAAACCTTGAATCCCAAATTCAATAAATATTGATTTCTTTTGTGTCATTAAAGTTTAAAAAAATTTAAGAAAACAGTCCATTACTGTAACATTACAACTCTAGTTTTAATGACACTTCATCTGCCTGCAAGTCAACACCAGTATTCTGAACATTTAAATGCACAAGAATCAGAACCAGAATCATCAATAATCTATTTTTTGTTACGTCATCCATAAAACAAAAAACAAATACATACTAGATCAAACTGGAACATACTGTAACTGTGCCCATTTCAGTACTTTGTCCTAAGCTACAAATGTACAGTAATTCAGCGGATGTTCACAGCTGTCCTTCATATCTGGATAAGTTCTCTTGCGCTCCAGATGCTACTGCGCTTGTTTAACTGCATTAGCATGATTACTTAGCTCAGTTAGACAGTAAAGCCGCCTGAGCGCAGTTAAACGCACACTGCCAATACTACTCTTTCATCTCCAACCGTTTTCCCTTTGCACTACCCACAGCTGTTTACTTCCACTGTGAGCTGTTGCCCTTTTGGGGGTATTTGTTCCCTCCACAAATGATAAAGAATGCTGCGAGTTTTGTCCATAAGCCCACATTATCAGTGCCATACAATCAGTTATTTAAAGTGTTTTCTTAAAGGCACAGATCACCCCAAAATGAAGCTTTTCTGTTAATTGACTGACCTTCACGCCATCCAAGATGAAGGTGACTTTTTTCTTCTTCAGTAGAACATTGAAGGAGATTTTTAGCTGAAAATGTGGTCCTTGGAGAAAATGCAAGACAATTTGGAGCTTGAACTCTCATGAGTGCACTCAGAACTGTTTGCAGAGGATGTAGATTCAAAATTATATGATGTTGTAAACAATGTTCAGTTTCTTCTACTGACAGTTTCTCTTCATAACACCTAGGTAACACAAGGTATTCATTTTCTGTTGCCTGTAAAAAAAAAAGACCATCAAAGTGGCACAAATTAAAGCAGCACAGTGGCTAAGGGGTTAGCATCGTCGCCTTACAGCAAGCAAGTTGCTGGTTTGAGCCCAGGCTGGGCCACTTGGCATTTCTAATGAATCAAGGGACTAAGCCGAAAAGAAAATGAATAAATGAATGAATGAATGAATGAATGAATGAATGAATGAATGAATGAGTGGCATAAACTAAAAATATGCAGCAATAACCACAGTTTCAGTTAAAAAATCTTTAATGTTCTCTAAAATATATATATTTTTTTTTTTTTTACTATAACTCGTTTCACACCACGGATGATACTGTAAGTGTAACAACAAATATAATAAGAATGTGTATTTGTAGCAAGAATATTCCAATATAATATTCCAATACTGTAAGCAAAGCAATATATTATTTTACTTGTTTGTTTTTGTTTTGGGAAACGTGGTGGCACAGTGGGTAGCGCTGTCACCTCACAGCAAGAAGGTTGCTGGTTTGAGCCTCGGCTGCATCAGTTGGCATTTCTGTGTGGAGTTTGCATGTTCTCCATGTGTTCACGTGGGTTTCCTTTGGGTGCTCCGATTTCCCCCACAGTCCAAAGACATGTGCTATAGGTGAATTGAATAAACTAAATAAGCCGTAGTGAATGTAAGAGTGTATGGGTGTTTCCCGGTACTGGGTTGCAGCTGGAAGGGCATCTGCTGCTTAAAAACATATGCTGGATAAGTTGGCGGTTCATTCCGCTGTAGCAACCCCTGATTAATAAAGGGACTAAGCCGAAAAGAAAATGAATGAATAATTTTTTTTTTCAGAAAGCAAAATTTAGAAAATCTGTAATGAAATACACATAATGGATTAATGAATCACAATGATTGATTGTTCAGAGCATATTCAGTTTTTTGGGTGACAAAAATGTGTGCACATTCACTTTTAAAATGATTTTTCCGTTTAATGAACGATCATTGACAGCCAATCAAAATCGAATCTACTTTAAACATAAGGATTTAAAGCAAAAGATGTCAAAACTGCAGCGCATGCTTAACATGCAAAATTTAATTAACAATGTTATAATGCATTTCTAAGAATGCTAATGAAGTTATCCTTATAGTTATCTCTGCTCGTATCACATTATGTCTACCAGCCTGAGAAAGAGAGCACACTGACAGGTTAATATGTGAGTGTGAACTTGAATTTGATTATATCATAACCGCAGAATTGTGATGCTTTTTTTTTTACCCTAATCCCTCATGGTCAGTCAAGCTGGTTTTCCTGTGAGGTCAGTTTGAGACAAGACAATACTAAACACCCCATTAATGTTATTGAGAGACATAAATGTATAAATTTCATTATTATGGCTCGGAAATAACAGCATCTTATCAGCTCTGGGTGTCACTGGGTTTCTGGGTCACATTTTATCACAGATGAGTGACAAGCATAAGTGCATTTATGCAAATTTGGTTCATCACCTAATAAATCTCACTTGACCCAAATAAGTATCCTCATAAAGAAAATGCTGAAGGCTCAAAGTTACATAAAATCATTTCAAAGTGATTCATTACAGTAACAGCTTTTGGAACCAATTTTAAGGTCTCCTATGTTGAACCCAAATCCAGGTTCAGGCTATAAATACAGCACCCCCTTCTGTTCATTTAGCGTTTAGCTTCAACAGAGATTAGGTCAATAACAGATGAATTATGTAAAATGTAATCATTTAAATCCTACTCTAGGTCATTAAGTAATGATCTCATTGACATCAAGTGTTTTTTTGTAAATCCTAATTTCCTCTCAGCAAATCTAAAAGGATGAAGATTTATCATTTGTTTATAATTATCATTTCATTACTAAAAAAAATCCTACAAGGTTTAATATCCGAGTATACATTCTCTGAAAGTTACAGTGTAGATGACTACTTAAACAGACAGTTCAACTAAAATTCTTAATTCTGTCATCAATTACTCTCCCCCTCTTCTATTTTATATACATATTTGAGTTCATTTCTTCTGTTAAACACAAAAGAAGATATTTTGAAAAATGCTGTAAAACTGGTGGCCATTGACTTACATATTTTTCCTGCACATTACACATTTTCCTGCTATGGAAGTCAGTGGTTACACCAGTTTTGTTTTAAATCTTTGTGGTATTCAACAGAAGGAAAGAAACTCACATTTGTTTGGAGCTTGATGTTGAGTTAATATTATAAGTCATTTTTACATTAACTATACGTTTTAAAACCTGCTATCACTTTGCAAGTGATAGCAGGTATTACATGTTAATGTATTCTTCAAACTCTAGTCCGGTGTTTCTCAACCACGCTCCTAGAGAACCACCAACACTGCATGTTTTGAATGTTTCCTTTGTCTGTCACACACATTACAGCTCTTTCAGTCTCTGCTAAAGAACTGATGATCTGAATCAGGTGTGTTAGCTTAAGGAGACATGAAAAAATGTGCAAAGCTGGTGGTCCTCTATAGAACGTGGTTGAGAAACACTGCTCTAGTCTAACAGTGTAGTTCTACTAATGAGAACTAGTTAAATCAACAAAATGCCTATCATCAAAATACAGCGTACCCCTTTTGGTTTTAAATATATAAACGGACCAGGTTTTGTGTTGAGTCAAGACATCCATTGCAGCAGTCTAGATTATCTATTCACTTCATTAAATCATGAGTGGAAAAACAACAACATGGACATGCAATATGTAAGAGAAATAAATCACCTCAAGACATGCTCAATTAGCATAAATATGTAATTCACTTCCCTGCACTGAAATGCCTTCATAGGTCTTCTCAGGGCTCAGTGTTTATTACTTATTTCAACAGGGAAAACCCCAAGGACTTCATAAATGCATCTTCAGGCTCAGACCACAGACGCAGCCATATATGGCAAAATTAAGTAAGTGATTAACAGCAAAGGACAGTTTCAGTCATCTGTGTTTAAGAGTTTAAATGAGAAAATATGCAATGCACCTGACCTCGCTATGCTGCATAAAAGCAGAGTCTAAACCCGAAGGCTTGAATATGGAAACAATTAAGGCATGACAACTGCCGTGGATCCTATCAGAGCTGACCTACTGGAAAGATATGAATTCACTAATCCTTAAAATCTTTCTCGCTGCAAGATCTCGCTATACTGCTCCAGGCAGATGCAGATCATACATTAGATGGACTACAAACTGGTGAGGTGCATTTCAACCTGTTGGTCATCCCTCTAACACTTTTTATTAGTTACATATTTCAGAAACAAGCATCATTTAAAAGCCTAAAACTCTAAATTCATCATGTAAACCCATTTTGAAATTGGACTTTGAAATAACTACGGGTTGTATAAAATATCTTAGCAAGCTGGTGTCAAGTTTCAAATATTTTTTTAAACAGTTAGAAAGGTCTGACAGCCACTGACTATTTTGTGATAGAAGTGATTGTCACAGAAACTGGGAGAATTATTTGATGCCTACAGCTATTTTGCAGCTTCAAACATGGAACATAACCTAAACATATGGCTTAGATTTTACAGCATTTTACATTTAAGAAGGAAAAATATTTTTACACTTGAAATGCTTTCACTTATGCAATAATGTTTAAAACAACAATAACTACTGTCTGTATATTTCAAACTATGAACTCACGAATTAAACACAGTTAACTTAAATTGTTCAAATAATAACCCAATAATGTTTTAACATTGTTTAAATTTAGGGCTATAGCATCGTGAGAAATACATCTTTCAAAATCGTATCATTACGAGTGTCTCAAACTGTCGCACTGTTAAACCCCCTGAAAAAACGAAAAAGTTTAAAGAACAGTAAAAAAACCCTTTATATATTTGTATACCATTTCTAAATCTGTTAAAAAGCACAGCATAAACATATCAAGAATCTGTAAAAAAACATATTAAACCTACACTGTCAAATTCACTGGAGCCAAATCCGCTCACACAGCATGATAAACAAACATTAAACGTCCACATAATTTCACATCTGCAATGAAAAGATGAGATGAAAACGCTGAGAGATGTTGGACTCACAGATGTAGTAGTGGTGGTGGTGGGGGGTAAATTCACCAGTCGGTACGCGCTCATCACCGAGTCGTTCCACGCGGACAGGCTTTCCACGATGCGCGTGCAGTTCGGGTCTTGTGTCGGGCACGAGATGCCCTTCCTCGCCGAGCGCGCGGCTCCGCTCATTATCATCACGCGCGCGCAGCTCACGGACAGCGGCGCACCGGAGGAGTTTTGAACCGGTAAGAAAAGCGTTAAACGCGATTAAAGCGAGTGCTGTTCAGATGTCAGAGTCTGTTCAGTAGTGCTCACTGACACTGTTTGCGAGCGAGTGGCGATAAAAGTGTGTCAGCGCGCAGTTGTACACCTGTGGCAGCATATCAACAACAGGCTACTCGCACACCATAGTTCATAGTTATGAAACTAGAGTAGCACAGTGACATGACCCTACCTACATACCGTACTGTAAGGGGATTACTGTTAAGGTGTGAGAAAAAGTTATAACAGCTGTCTAAATGATTATCCACATCAAGTACCAAACAAGTGTGAAACATGTTTAAGTATGGTGTCTAAAAACATGAACGATTTCAATTTTGCATTGTTTTCTAACATCATACAGTAACAGTTAGGTAATTTAATTGTTGAGTGTACTTAGGAATTTTGTAAAAGTTGTTAAGAAATTCACAAGAAATAAACATTAGATTATATACATATTATTAAACAATATTATATTTATTGTTAAATGGGTGTCACAGTGGCGCAGTAGGTAGCACGATCACATCACAGTAAGAAGCTATGGTTCGAGTCCCAGCTGAGTCAGCTGACATTTTTGTGTGGACTTTGCATGTTCTCCTTGTGTTGGCATGGGTTTCCTCCGGTTTCCCCCACAGTCCAAAGATATGTGCTATAGGTGAATTGAATAAGCCAAATTGGCTGTAGTGTATGTGTGTGAAAGAGTGTGTGTGGGTGTTTCCCAGTGTTGGAAGGGCATCCGCTTCAAATATGCTGGATAAGTTGGTGGTTTATTTCGCCGTGGCGACCCCTGATTAATAAAGGGACTAAGCTGAAAAGAAAATTAATGAATTTATTGTTAAATATTAAATAAATAATATAAATATTATATATAAACATATTAGATTTACATATTTTAATATGTAATAACTAAGATGATAAAACATCATGTGTAATTTGAATTGCTTAAAAATCATTTTTAACAATATGTTTAGAAATTCAAAAATTGTTTACTGTGAGGGTTGAGTTTAGGGTTATGGCCATATGATAAGTTTTACTTTATAAATACATCATACTTACATGTGTGTGTGTGCGACTTTCTGCTTTAATTTTTGTTTCACAATAAGAAGTGCAGATTTGACATGAGGGTAAATGATGATAGAAATTTCAAAATTTCTATAATTTCTAAAAGCCTACCAGGATGAATAAAACAAGTTATTCTGAAACAAACTTGTAGAATCTCCAGTTCAGAGTAAACAAATGCCAAAAGGCTGACCACTCTCTCACACCTGCACTCATAGAGGAAAACGTCAGTTCAAAAGCCCCCCATTGGTCAAAACACCCTCTGCAGGGGTCAATTCACTTTCCCTTCATTCATTTTACTGACAGGTCATAATCAGTCCCATTGAGCTATTGTTCTTAAACCTGCCTTTGCATGCAGAACATCAATCGAGACAAGAGCTCTCAGGTCTTGATGATATCTTCTGCAGTCACATAAATTAACTCAGGGAAAATCATTGAAGACAGACTTGATGCAAATTGATGTTGGACGGTCAAACACTGTCTTATTTGAGCCTCTCTCATCCTGCAAATCTTACGGTTTCATTACAAGCAATCAGTATGCACTCTTAAATCATGTCAAATTACTTATTCCATACAGTAAAATGTATCTATTTGATGTAAAAATGTAATCTATTATGATGTCATATTTGACTATACTACAAACTTAGATTAATGCTTTATTAAAAGGGACCTATTATGCAAAAAGCACTTTTATAAGGAATTTAAACACATTTGAGTGGCAACACTATGTGCAGCCTTTAATGGTAAAATGTAATTAATTAGTTTTCTTTATACTCAGACTTTATAAAAACATACTGCAGAAACACTTTGACATTCTTCCTTTGTACATGTAAGCATAGGGGGAAAATCCTGCCCATTAGTGTCAATCTATCCGCATTAGCATAGACAGCCCTGAGTGGGAAGCAGCCATCTGCTTTTAAAGTTTTCACGCTATAACTACTAAAGATAATGTCAACGACTATGAGGCATTATAAACATGGAGTTTTGGTGTGCACAATGAACAACAGAGTCTCGTAGTCTACCTTCTTCTGAACCACTTCTTGATAAATTCAGTTTTAAACAAAGATAATGTTAGTCCTGATGGACCCACATTAGTAGCTCCACCCTCTTTTGAAATAAAGGCTGGGTGCACAATCTCATTCGAATTTAAAGCAACAGTCACCAAAACTGAACATTTGGCCTAAAAGGCCAGTTTCAAAGAGAAATAAAAAATTATTTGTTGTGTAATTTAAGCTGAAACTTCACATACACACTCTAGAGACATCAAAGACTTTAAAAGACACTCTAGAGACATAACAAGTCCCCTTTAAAAGCAGCTTGATTCACTTAAAATCAATAGAATAATTAATATAATAAATTAAACCTATAATCTCAGTCTGACCTATGAATAAGAAACAGGTCAGACACTGTGCTAAAGGGGGATTAATATGGACATCTGCGTCACTGAATTGCACCTCTTCACAAGTGCAAAACCAGACCACAAATTTTCCAGACTAAAAACCCAATAGCATTACAGTAGAAAACACCAATATTCCATAGCAAATTATTTCCTGAAACATTTTCAACAATTTCTGATATTCTCCCCAGTATTCTACCCATAGTAAGAACGTTGCTAAGCTGAATTTGTAAGAGAAAATTTCAAAACAAAGAAAAAGTTATTTTTAGATTATTTTTACGATCTTTTTGTCTGTTAGTGGGGATGGGAAGGTTCCTTTTAGAGTGTATTTCACTACAATTACACTGTATTTTGTTAGATTACTCATGTTTAGTGACTTAATCCAAATACTGTAGAATACATTGAAACACTTGAGCTATGAGCACATGGGATTGTTTCATGCCACATTCAAGCTTCAAAAATAACTGAAACAACTTGCAAAGTTCTCTGATTTATGGATTATATGTGTTTAATAATTAGGCCAAACTTTAAGTGATTACTTCTTTTTATTTATGGCATACATTCAGTGATGTGCTGGAAACAATGCTCCGAGAATTTGGTCCACACTGATATGATAGCATACCATACAGTCACGGTGCAGTTACCACACGATCGCCTGTCAGCAAAAAGGTCGCTGGTTTGAGCCTCGGCTGGGTCAGTTGGCATTTCTGTATGGAGTTTGCATGTTCTCCCCTGTCTGTATGTGTGTCAATAAGTGTGTATGGATGTTTCCCAGGGATGGGTTGCAGCTGGAAGGGCATCCGCTGCATAAAACATATGCTGGATAAGTTGGCGGTTCATTCCGCTGTGGCGACCCCAGATTAATAAAGGGACTAAGCCGAAAAGAAAATGAATGAATGAATGAATGACAGTTGCCACAAATTTGAAGACAGCACATTCATTAAAATTAAATGAATATCCCATTTCCAGCACATCCCAAAGGTGCTTTATTGGACTGAGATCTGGAGACCGAGGAAGCTATACGAGTATAGAGAACTCATTGTCATGTTCAAGAAACCAATTTGAGATGATTTAAGTTTTGTGGCATGGCATGTTCTCCTTCTTAAAGTGGCCATCATGACAACTGGCACTCACTGGACATCATCTTATTTTCTGACTATTACCAGATAGATTTGCGGAAAAATCCCAGTAGATCAGCAGTTTTTGAAATACTCTATTCTCTATTATATTCTACTCTGAAAATGCCAACAACCATTATTCCTGATTCACGTAAATGACTGTTTATTCAATTTTTTGTTGCCCAGTTTTAACTTCAGCTTTTTTTTTGACTACGTCTGGGCAAATTCCCTCCCTCAGCCCTTACCCATCATGGGTACTCAATCATCCTCATCCACTAAATTGCCTCTATACTCTATCTCTCCTCTCCACCTGCAGCTGGTGTGTGGTTAGTGCACTGGCACTGTTGTCCCATGGCTGCTGTCACATCATCCAGGTGGATGCTGCACACTTGTGGTGAGAAGAGACCCACTCACAAGATTTTAAATTGCCTTGGGTGTATGACCATACACAATAAATGTGCTACATAAATAGGCATTACATTATGTCTACATGCCTAAATGTACTGAATTGCATCCATGTTATTCAGTCCCTCTAGGATTGCACAGGGACATTTGTTAAATATATATGCAACCTAAATAACTGATTTGCGATAGTTTTGCTAAAATCTTATGGCATTATTCATTCATTCATTTTCTTTTCGGCTTAGTCACTTTATACATCAGGGGTCACCACAGCGGAATGAACCGCCAACTTATCCAGCATATGTTTTACACAGCGGATGCTCTTCCAGCTGCAACCCAGTACTTGGAAACATCCATACACACTCATTCACACTCATACACTATGGCCAATTTAGTTTATTCAATTCGCCTATAGTGCATGTCTTTGGAGGGAAACCAGAGCATCTGGAGGAAACCCACGTGAACATGGGGAGAACATGCAAACTCCACGCAGAAATGCCAACTGGCCCAGCCAGAACTCAAACCAGCAACCTTCTTGCTATGAGGTGACAGTGCTAACTCTTATGGCATTATTTGCTAAGTAAATACACACAAATCTTGTATATACCCTTAACAAAATGAATGTACAAACTCCTATCAATGGCACAAACATAGAGGTTCTCAGAAGTTGCTACAGTATAACAGGACAAGTCGAGTCTTTAATTTTAATATGAATATTTGAACTACCCTGTTCAAGCATAAAGCCCTGTCAGAAAATGTAACAAAACATTTACTTCATGGCTAAATAAAGGAAACATATTTCCACACTGGTGGTGTATCATATCTGTAACTGACCAGCAGATCAGACAACTCACATCAGTGAGGCTGAAGCACATTCTCAGTCTCATCACATATTCACAATAATCACATTTATCTGATGAGACACGGGCAGGATTACAAAAGCAGAATTCACACAGCCACAATTAGGGCAACACTACTTTTTTAGCACTGGATTCTTAACAAAAGTCACAATAATATCAGAATCAGTACATCTGAGGATTATGATATATGCATTATAATAATTAGTTATACTGCATTATAACCTGAATAAATGCAGGAAACTGCTTAATCTCTTAACTTTCACCCCCAAATTTGCAATTTACACTTAAAAATTATAGGTTATATATACAGTTGAAGTCAGAATTATTAGTTACCCCCCCCCCCCTGTTTATTTTTTTCCCAAATTTCTGTTTAACAGAGAAGTTTTTTTCAACATATTTCTAAACATAATAGTTTTAATAACTCATTTCTAATAACTGATTTATTTTATCTTTGACATGATGACAGTAAATAATATTTGACTAGATATTTTTCAAGACACTTCTATACAGCTTAAAGTGACATTTAAAGTCTTAACTAGGTTAATTAGGTTAACTAGGCAGGTTAGGGTAATTTAGCAAGTTATTGTATAATGATGGTTTGTTCTGAAAACTATCGGAAATAAATAGCTTAAAGGGGCTAATAATTTTGTCCTTAAAATTGTGTTAAAAAAATTTAAAACTGCTTTTATTCTAGCCGAAATAAAACAAATAAGACTTTCTCCAGAAGAAAAAAGATCAGACATACTGTGTACATTTCTTTGCTCTGTTAAACATAATTTGAGAAATATTTAAAAAAGAGAAAAAAAATTCAAAGGGGGACTAATAATTCTGACGTCAACTGTAGACATATCACAGTATATGTAGTTTGTCAAGATTTAAAAAAGTGTTTAAGGGGTTAAAATACTACACAGTATAGGATGCACTATTATGAAAAAATATATAGACCTACTTTTCCTATAACTAAAGATTACTGTTCCAGAAAGCTTTGAACATGCTGCCTGAATTTCTATGCAGTTATTCGAGAAATCCTTGAAAGGTATAATGGTTTGTTCTCAATGGAGTTCCAAGTGTTCAATTTCTTGTGTTACGTGAAGAAGTCTGACCTTCAGCACAAACAAAGGGTTTTTTAAGATGGGGAACAATGTGTGGTTTTGCTGGAAACCTCACAATTATGTAATGGTTCATCAAAATCTGAAAAAAAAAATGCTCTGGTGTTCCAAATTTGTTTGATATTTCAAGAGTTCATGTTTACATGTACAGGAAGGGACTTGCAGTCATTTGATTGGGCCAAAATTTGGATGATGGAGCACTGGATCACTAATCAATATTTCTGTCTGTCTTCATAAAAAAAGGAATTGAAAGGAATGACTGTAATAAATGAGTAAATATGTTGCATATATTTTATTCCAACGGTATAAAAACCTTTAAAATGCATTTGATATCAGATGTGGGTGTTAATATCAGATATTTTAGCTGAAATAAAAAAGCAGGCTGGGGGCTGAAAGCAAACTTGGTCTAGAATGACAGATGATTGTAGAGTAAAAGGTAGCTCTAACAAAGCTAACAACAGCTCAAGTCTGAATGGAAAACAGAGGTCGAGGTAAGGAAAGCTGAAAAGATGAAAGCATCAGACACATTGATGGTCAAGCTCAGGCAGCATTAGTAATCATTTCTGTCTTAGAGAAATGTCGGTCAGAAGATGTGACAGTTAAACAAACTCAGATGCACAAAGTATCTGGCCAAAGATAGTCATCTTCACTCTACTTGTAGGTCATCTATTGTAGAAGAGGTGAAAGGACAGATTACTTCACCACTGTCTATTCAGGAACATGAATAGGATTCGTAATACAGACCAAATTCATTTATTCACTCAAAACAACCAAACAAGTCACTAAGTGGCATTGCTGTAGCTTCTTCAAAAGTTTAATAAAAGTATTTACAACAGTTTTAAAGGCGGCTAGACAGAAAAAAAGAGGACAGAACCCCAATGGTCTTGTATTCATCAGTAATGTTTTGAGTGAAAACGAGAAACCAATAAATGGCTTTATTAGATCACACTAAGGACAAACACAATGATGGAAGAATATGAAAGAAAAAAACGGTTGAAATTTGTAGTTCTTTCTAGTACTACAATCAACTAAAATATAAACACAAAATTTTTTTGCTCCTATTTTTTATGATTTTAATTCTTTTTCTTTGTACACATCAGGCTTCATTCATTCATTTTCTTTTCGGCATAGTCCCTTTATTAATCTGGCTGCCACAGCGAAATGAACCGCCAACTTATCCGGCATATGTTTTACGCACCAAATGCCCTTCCAGCTGCAACCCATCACTGGGAAACACACTCACTCCCTACAGCCAATTTAGCTTACCCAATTCACCTATACCACATCTTTGGACTTGTGGGGGAAACCAGAGCACCCGGAGGAAACCCACACGAACAAGGGGAGACTATGCAAACTCCACACAGAAATGTCAACTGACCCGGCCGGGGCTCGAACCAACGACCTTCTTGTGTAAGGGGATCGTGCTACCCACTGTGCCATCGTGCTGCCCCACATTAGGCTTATTTCTCTCAAATAATGTTTTCAGATTTGTCTAAATCTATGAACAGTATGCTTTCTTAAAGGTTCTTGCATCCTTGTGTTCTTGTGTAACGTCATCATTAACAGTCTAAGTTCAGTTCCAATACTCAAAACAGCAAGAACAGAGAACAACCCAGGTGTGTTTTTGATATCAAGGATGAAATTAAACATTACCATAAAAATCTTAATAAAGGCATAAACACATAAAGGATATTTATTTGCCAAATTTCATATTAAAATCTGTTTTATGTGTATTGTGTATATATTATTTGGAAGTAGTGCATGTTATATATATTGAAATGAAAAAAAATAAAACAATAAATCATTGTATAAATGCTGTAATGTTTAAATAATTTTTTGCTAAAACATGTGAAGGTCATGTGACCATCAGAAAGAACACAGCATCTCATTTCTCACAGCACAAGTTTTGTGTTCTCATGGTCTTCCGAGTTCGTTCTTCTGAGGTAACTTGGCAAGACGGATCTCCAAGAATACTCCAAGAAGTCCATTCTCTGCATTCTTGGTATTGAGAACAAGCCTGTGTTAGTGAGTGCTTCTTTTTGCCCAGATAATCCATCCACCTCACAGGTGTGGCATATCAAGATGCTGATTAGACAGCATGATTATTACACAGATGTTCCTTAGGCTGGCCATACTAAAAGCCACAAATGTACATTTTTTGTGTGTATTGGAAAAACCAGTCAGTATCTGGTATGTAATGCCACACATCTCCTTTGCATAGAATCAATAAGGGTGTTGATTGTGGCCTGTGGAATGTTGGTCCACTTATCTTCAATTACTGTGTGAAGTTGCTGGATCATGTCCGGTGAGTACGCTGACCATGCAAGAACTGGGATGTTTTAGCTTCCAGGAATTGTATACAAATCTTTGCAACATGGGGGAATGCATCATCATACACTCTCAGAAATAAAGGTATGCGAACTGTTACTGGGGTGGTACCTTTTCGAAAGGTACATATTTGCACCTAAAGGGTCCATATTGATACCTCAAAGGTATATATTAGTACCTTAACATTTTAAGAGGAACACTTTTGTACTTCTTAGGTACTAATATGTACTCTTGAGGTATTAATAAGGACCCTTTAAGTACAAATATGTACCTTTCAAAAAGGTACCAGCCCAGTGAAAGCTCGCGTACCTTTATTTTTGAGAGTGTAACATAATGTGATGTTCATGAATGAATATCACAACAATGGATCTATTGCAATCTTTGGATCTCATTAGCTACATTTCCATCCACCTATTTTTTATTCACCATTCTGGATATGTGCATAAAAAAATTGGTTGATGGAAACGCCAAGATGTGCATACATTTTAAAAATGAGCATAAAAAATCTATGCGCATAACTGAGTAGGATAAACTTTTTATTCGATAAGAAAAGATGCGCATAAACTACCATGAAACACTTTTACTGAACAAATTCCAGTATGCGCATTAAAAAAGTCATGTGATTTTGTTATAAGAGATCATGTGATGATAAAAAATGTCTGTGAATAGACAAACCAGCAGACTGAGCACATTATAAAACATCTGAAATGTGGTTTTGGTCTTTCTAAAATGCCTTAAATGTGTTATTATATTATTAATTACCTCCAGAACTGTCAAGAGCATCTGTGCTCCGTGTCCACCACGCATTCATTGTGTGTCAGCATTGTCTTCTGAGGCGCAAGTCATTTGATAAATAAGAAAAAGATTCATGCAGATTCTCCAACCATAGCAAATTTCGTTTTTGCTGTTGATATTTGACGCCAGTTAATCAGGAAGTGACGATTTTGTTCTCTTTGACTCGTTGGATGGAAACTCCATTTCGCTTTTTTCGTACATGTTTTATGCGATATTCCAGTTTTGTGCATGAAGTTAATTCCCGTTTTTGGATGGAAACACAGCTATTGTGGAATCTCTGTGCATTCAAAATCCTATCAAAACATGCAGCTGTGTTCTTTGTCAATAACATATGCCTGCCCATACCATAACCCCACTGTCACCATGGGCTTCTCGATTCACAACTTTGACATCAGCAAACCGCTCACTTACAAGACGCCATACATGCTGACTGCCATCTGCCCTATTCACCTTATTCTCCGCGTACCAGCGGGCGCAGCCATTTGAATCATTTTGGCTTGAGACTTCCGGTCTCATTCACTTCCATTCATTTTTAGACGTTAAAAGCAGCTCGTTCTGCTGCTTGATGTTGCAAACTGATATTTTCTTAATATATTATTCTATTTTGTCTGAATAATCATGCAAACACTTGTTTGTGGAGCGAGTAGTTTGACCGTTTTCAGCTGTTTATTATTCCTAGTCATTTCTCCCATAGCCAACTGAATCAGAAGTTCTAAAACAATTGCAAAAATGAGCGCACTTCCGCATTGAAGAATAAGGTCAATCCCAGATGCCGTCGAATGTGAGCATCTGCCCACTAAAGTAGATTAAAACAACAAATTGCAGTCAGGTCAAGAGCCAGATGAAGACATCAGGCATGCAGATGAGTTTCCCTGAGACAGTTTCTAACAGTTTGTGCAGAAATTCTTTGATTCTTAAACTGATTGTTGGAGAAGCTGTCTTGGTGGCTCGTCTCAGATGATCTTGGAGCTGGAAGTGGAGGTCCTGGGTTGGTGTGGTTACAAGTGGACTGCAGATGTGGGGTCGGTTGGATGTACTGCCAAATTCTCTGAAATGCTTTTAGAGATAGCTGATGGTAGGGAAATTAACATTCAATTCACAAGCAACAGCTCTGCATGGCATTCCTGCAGTCAGCATGCCAACTCCACACTTCTTTAAAACGAGTGTCATCTGTGGCATTGTGCTGTGTGATCAAACTGCACATGTTTGGGTGGCCTTTTATTGTGGCCAGCCTAAGGCACACCTGTGCAATAATCATGTTTTTTTAAATCAGCTTGATGTACACCTGTGAGGTGGATGCATTATCTCGGCACATTAACACAAATTTAGACAAAACTGTGAACAATAATTGTGAGAAATAGCACTTTTGTGTATATAGAAAAAGATTTAGACCTTTGAGTAAATGGAAGCAAAAACAAAAGCGTTGTTTATATTTTTTGTTGAGTGTGTATGATAAACAAAAGCAGATTTGAACACATAAAATGTCTTCACTAACAAAAATAAAGTTTTCAAAAAGCCTTTTTTCCCCATTCTTAGAAAGTTGAAATGTGTTTGTGGTCACTACAGAAGATTCAAGACTACACTTTGCATCTTATTGGCAGCATGAAGACTGCCCATGCTGATTCGATTAATGCTCATTAAATCTTTAAGTAATTCCAAATGGAGAGCTTTTCGTACATAAATCCTTTATGCAGAAGAGAGGAAAATACTGTCATTTAAAACCAGCACAACCCCTCAGTCCGTTCAGATTTTAGAAAGCACAAATTGCACTGCTGATGATCAAACTTTTTTTGCAGATTACCATAAAAGATGCCTCTTTTGCACACCTTTTGAGTGTAGTTGGACTGCTTTTCCAGTGGTGCTACAGCAAATGAGAAATTACAGAAAAGGTGACGATACTGCATGGACTGAATTTCCATGTTTCCATTAGAAAGACAATATAACAGTGTCAGGCGATATGCCCTAAAAATGACCCACTTACATCTGGATGGACAAAGCATGGTTGCTAAGAGATATTGACTTTTGGTTGGTTGATTTGCTAGATCGATGGCTCCACGTCAATTCATCTTCATCTCCAAGATAAGCGTCCAGAACAATATTGTAAACAAGCATAGCACAGTGTTTGAAATGGTGTGCATACCATCTACTTAACTGGAAGCATCATACAGAAAGAAAATAAGATTGAGGCTCTCAGAAAATGTTGAATATTATACAAAAGCCTGAATATTAGACAACTTCTGGTCTTTTCACACATGAAGCAGTTAACCCTGGCTAATTGGGTTAATGGAATCCTGGGTCAGCTTCACATTTCACACTAAACATACTTTCGGTTAACAATTCATCCAGTGTATTTATATCTTTTAGTAGAAGATTTAAAACACTAGCAATCATAGAGACCGTTTCATCGTTATCTTGATAGTTAAGAAAAGTCCATTCATGAAATCTTGCTGAAATCATTATGTAATCCAAACATGCAAAAAAGGTCATTAACCTGAAATGTAGACATGGATAGTGTAAAATGTCAGCTTTTGAATGCTCAGAATTTGCTGTTAACCTCGGGTAAAGCATGAAGTGTGTAATATGTTAATTTAAAAGCAGGATTCTGTTCACCTGAGGCACAAATCGAGTTGAAGAGAGGTTGCAGAGTAAGTTTCAGGTTGACAAAACCAAACAGGTTAAGATCAGGTTAAATAGTTTTACAAAGATTGATATACTCTGGGTTTGATCCAGAGTTTGTGATTAACTCTGGACTGTACGCACTAGACAAGATTGATTCATTGATTCAAGAGAGATTCAGTGCAATTTTCTGTTTAAGAGCTACCAGAAATGTTATGAATTTAAATACATTTACAAGTCAGAAATAAACAGTGTATGCAGCGAAAGTTTGAGAAAGCAAATATTATTATATCAATGCTTATGAGTGATTTTAATAATGTGATGAATAATTAAATTAATGATTTTAATAATCAACATACAAACCGCTCAAAAAACAGTGGACTCTTTTCACAAGACTGCATGACGCATCTAACAGTCATGATAATCTTAAATCCTTAAAAGTTTTGAATATTTAGATTTTTTTTTTAAACGTACAAACTTTTATATGCATTAATGAACTATTATGTCATCTTTTTATCATATTACGCCAATTGAAGTTTTTCCTCGCCGCTGTCGCCACTGGCTTGCAAGATTTGGGATCTGTAGAGCTGCGAATCGATGGATTTGCTCCTCAGTGTTTGGACTCTCAGTAGTGATTATTAAACCACACTGAACTGCGCTAAACTGAACTGAACTTAAACACTGAAAACTGAACTGACACTGTTTCAATTTACTATAATCTTTTATGTGAAGCTGCTTTGACACAATCTGCATTGTAAAAGTGCTATACAAATAAAGGTGATAAATTAATAAAGGTTAATTTATTTGAATAATACAAAAAACGAATTATCGCTTATGCAAGGTTTTTTTTAACGCAGTGTCTATAGGGCTGAGAGTAAATTTGACATTATTCTCTCCTCTGGCTGCCGTAATCAGTCTCAAACTATTTTTTCTTTTTTTCTGAAAGTCTTGATAACACCATCGAGGAGTTTTTCTTTCATTATCTCAGCAAATAGGATTGTAAAAAAAAAATATTGTTGTACTCTCCGATTCACTGTGCTCTAAGTGTACCCATCTTTGACGCCTTCTGCTACTAAGAAACCCGGAAATGTGAAAAGGGTCTATTATTTAAAAAGCTTATATATAAATTTTTAACCTAAAGCCACTTTATTTATTAATTCACTCACTTTCCTTTGACTTATTCCCTCTTTTATCAAGGGTTGCCTCTAGCAAATATTTTACACAGAGGATGCCCTTCCAGCCACAACCCACACACTCTCCCATTACCATGGCCAATTTAGTTTATCCAATTCAGTCTTTAGACTGTGGGGGAAACCAGAGCACCTGAAGGAAACCCACAATGGCATGGTAAGAAACATACAAACTCAACACAGAAAGGCCTCCTGGTCTAGACGTGACTCAAACCAGTGACTTGTTTTGCTGTGAGGCGACAGTGCAAACCATTTTATATAACCAATATAAATAAATTATTAGCAACAAAAGATCATTTTGACTAAAAATGCTTTTAGGGTAAAAGGCTTAAATTTGGAGCGAAGATTTTTATTAGGAAACAAGGAGTAGAATCAGAGAATATATAAATGTCATACACATATATAATATATACTGTGTATACTAATATAGGTGTATGTGTATCACTTTACTCACAACTGAGATTGGGTTTTCCATCTCTAACCCAGAATAACAGTGAAACCAAGGCGAAGAAACATGATCAAAGCCACCTCCACCTTTCTTGAGCTTGAAAACTCAAGTATACTCAAACTAAATGTGAGTTTACTGGGGTAAAAACCCAAACCAGCTTTGTGCAACATGCCTCTGGGGTTTAAAACAGACTAGACACTAAGCAACTGGTAGCCAATCATGTGGTATATTTACATGTTAGAAAGTCAAAGAAACAGTGCATATTGTAACCCTTCTTACTTATATAGATAACAATTAATAAAATGTTTATATTCTAATATGTCAATAACCTTTTTAATACTGTATGTGCAATATATAAGGATGCACAATCAATGTGGTCATTAAAAAGATGTTGTAAACATGTCACATGATGCCTTCTACCAATAAATGCTACTGACAATGCAACTATACAATAAGAATGTTGACCTTGGGTTTAGAAATACAGTGTATGAAACATTGAAGTATGAATACCCAGGAAGGAATGTTGGAAACCTGTAACCTCTGATAACCTTAGTAAGAAAAACAATTACTATGGAAGTCAATAGATTCAGGAACATTGTTCAAAGTATGTACTTTCGTGCTTAACAGAAGGAACAACAGCACACAAAATCTCAAAGTGGTTTGGAACAAGTCAAGGGTGAGTAATTGATGACAGAATTATCATTTTTGAGTGAACTATATCTTTTAAATGTAAAACAAGATCATTTGTCCCTGATTAAAAATAAAGCACAGTTAGGAGTTTGTGTTTTTTTTTTTTTACTTTTTAAAATAAGTGATGCTTACTGAAGACACCTTTAAACCTGTACAATAACTTATGCATCACAATCAGCTATAAAGCAAAATGAGAAAGCTTAGCTGTGTCCTAGTTAAGAATGTGCATTAAGGTAAAACAGTACCTCATGTTGTGTCTTATGATTGTAAACCATCCTGCATCCAGTGCTCTGCTGTGAGAAGTAACTGCTTTTCCAATTAAGAGGCAATCCTCCACTCATGCAGTCTGACCTTCATCTGCAGACACTGCATTATTGGACCCATGAAGTTCTTTGTGAATCTGCAAAGAAGAAACTCAAGGACTTTTGCTCTTTTCCTCACAGACAACAGATTTAATTCACAGTAAACTCAATTGGCAATTGACCTACTGACCTATTGGATGTTACTCCAGCAACGACTAGAAGACTTTGTCATGGATGTGACATTAGTAAACACTTTACTTTTTTTTTAATCTTCTGGAGTATGCACGTAGAGCAATCCTAGTACTGGCCTATACTTGTACTGCTTATTTGGATACTTCAACATGCTAGTTGAATTACTTTCTCATATGTATGTTGTTTTGTTTACTTATTTCTTTCGTTATATTTAGAAACCCAATTACTTTTTCACTTTCCTTCAAAATGTCTATTACATTTATGAATCTTTCTTCTAATCAAACATACGGTTCTGCTCAATTTAACTTTTAACAAAGTCATTTATCATATTAGCATACTGACTGTTTCAGATATAACAAAGTTCTTGTTGCTTAGGAACTGAAACCACCTCATTAGGGTTATAAAGTTATGCAAAAACAGAAGCTCATTGTTATCTCAAGATGATTAGCAATGTTTGAAGTATAAGAGAAATCTTTAGACGAGGACTCGCGGTGGGTCAGGGATCAAAAACAATCCTGTTGTGAGCGGAAGATAGCAGAAAAATGTAATAAAGACAATAAAAAAATCTAATGAGTACAGCTGTGCAATATGGTCACTAGAGGATGTCTCAAAAATTCAACAGTGGAACAGCAACACACAAACATCAACTATCAGATCTGATGTTAGCCTGTCATCCTGTGGTGGATTGTTTGTTAAGCTAAACTGTGGTGTCTTAAAATGATTCAGAATTTTCAATAGTTCAAAATGACTCCTTTCTAAATGACGATTTCTCAAGATAATTTTGTATAGGCTAATTAAATCACGTGTGAATGGTCTCCTCAAGATCACACCAAGGAATTGAGCCACTGGTGGTTACTACAAATGTGAGGGCTGAGCATTTGTCTAGAGCTGTGATTACAACAGACAACTGTCCTGTAATTTAAAAAAGTAAAAATAATTGCATGTCTTGAAATCAGCCAATCAGAATCAAGCATTCAGCAGCCCCTTAGTAACAGCCTCTGTGTAGTGCAATCAAAAACCTTTAATGCAGACAATCCACGTCTACGTCACGGCAAGTTGCTGTCAGCCATGTCTGTGAACAAACGCGGGGCGCAGAATGTAAGCCAATGGAAATCACAACAGAAAAATCACATCTCATAAACAATCTCAGAATAAAATAGATTAACGTGTATACCTTTATAAACTCTCTTCGTGTGTCCAAGAAGCTGATAATATGCATTCCATAACATTCTGTCTTCAACGGTGAAGTAAAGCTCGAGCACAGCTGCAGAGGAGGCGGATCCAAAATGGATTAAATATGAACAAGTTTATTCGTAACTGACAGGCCATCAATGGGCTGGAGCAAGAAAACAGTTCCATCTATAATTTTCTGTTATTCGTAGTACGAGCGCTGATTAGTGTATATATGATATAATAAATCAATAGAGATCAAATACCCAGAATAACCTGTGTCGATACGACAAAAATACTTTAAAATACTTATCGTTCAATGTGTAGGTTCGATTTCGTATGTTTGTTATTGAAGCATCAATTAAAAAAACACAAGGTGTTTTCCTGCACCTTCACAAATTGTGCACATCATTACATTACACTCAAAATGTGAAAAGTTATGGAGTTGTGTAAAGGGCTGGTAATGTATAGTTAACCTATAGGCTAGAGGAATTACCAACACGTCACACATGCCGTAAATCGGGTTCAGCCGTGCATACCGGTTGTAAAAAAAGACCGGTTGCAATAGCAAACATGTGTTGTGCGGTAGGATGCCAAATTCAAAAAAGTAAAAAACTTAAATGGGTGGGTGCGTGCGTGCGAACTGAAGTGCGGGAGGGGTTGCGTACACGAACTGAAGAGCGGGGAAGGGTGAGAGGTTTGGGGAGATGGGGCCTTTGCACGCGACCGGAAAAGCACGCTTACAAGCACCAGGTTTCAGCCGGACTGTACCAAAATCCTGAGGAGGGGAGGGGAGACAGAACAATACGGGAGACTGCCGGGAAAAACGGCAGTGTTGGCAGGTATGTTTTAATGCCAACATCTTTGGCTAACAGCCATCAGAAGAGCTGAATGGAGTGAGGACCTAATTAAAAATGCTGGACTCACAGTTCTCATTTTATATTAGGTAAGTTCACACTATGCTGAATCTACACATTACTCATTTTGGATTGCAGCAATGATTTCAGCAAAAACAATTACATATGGTGAATTATACTTCGGACACTTAATGCTTGGAATGAAATGTAAAACATAAGTTCACATACCCTGACGTACAAGTGCAGTTTGCTGTCAGATAGCAGTTGTTTTGCTTGTTGATGATTACCCAGGCCTTGTACATCTCCCGTCTTCTTTCCTTGTCTTTGGCTAGGCAGAACCTCGGTTTTTAGCACTACAAAGTTTTGAATCTGGTAATCATGGAACATTATTTCTTGCACATGACCTCACAGAACAACATTGTTGGCATCCAAAGACTTGTAGTCCTTGAACTTCTCTCTTGTAAAATAACTTGGAGTTTCAATGAGATTGTATATTTCGGGCTGAATGCTTGGCCATTTTGTCTTATAAAATATCCATTGGGAGTGTGCTATCGCAAATAGACCTGTCAGACGAACGACACTTACTTTAACGTTAATTTTGCCAAATAACTGTGCTTATGACTGGGTGACAAGCTGTTATAATATGCTTAAAGTATTATGTAAATTATATTTTTAATATGTAATCAACATAACTTATTTCTAATACAACAACAAACTCTTTATCGAATCGGATGTCATTCCCTAGCTGTAAATGTTAGCGTTCCCAGTTTTTTTTTTTTGCAACCTCGCTATGCAAGCATCCTGAATGTTTACAATCCAGTAATTTGTCTATACAGTATCTTTCCAAAAGAAATACTACTGAGATGTAATAATACACGTTGAGTGAAAAGCATTTGTCTTTAAAGTGTTTTCTGTCCTCAAAGATCTCGGATCGTTGGCATCATCTCTTCAAGTCCTTGTAGGGTTGGTAACATCTCTTCACAGGTCTTGGATGTGATTGGAGTTCTTTCTGATTGGCTGATAAACATTCAGGTGTGCAATTATTTTCAGGAAACCACACAGCTAAAGTAGTTCCAGGCAGCATTACAGTTCCATATCATTACACTGAATGATTTCAGTTATTTTCACAGCCAACAGTCAAATGTTAAGTTAAAACAAACAAAGGCTTTGGATGAGATGCACAATAAACTAGTACGATAAGAGTGTAATAATGGGGTATATGCCTCAGGGCTTCCCGTGTATTGTCATCCCATACAAAATATTAAAATGCCAATATAAATGGGCATCATGATGGCGCAGTGGGTAGCATGATTGCTTCATGGCAAGACGGTCGCTGGTTCGAGCCTCGGCTGGGTCAGTTGGCATTTCTGTGTGGTGTTTGCATGTTCTCCCCGTGATCATGTGAGTTTCCTCCAGGTGCTATATGTGAATTAGGTAAGCTAAATTGTCTATAGTGTATGTGTGTGAGCCAGTGTGTATGGGTGTTTTCCAGTGATGGGTTGCAGCTGGAAGGGCATCCACTGCGTAAAACATATGCTGGATAAGTTGGTGGTTCATTCCACTGTGGCGACCCCAGATTACTAAAGGGACTAAGCTGAAAAGAAAATGGATGAATGAATGAATGTCAATATCAATGTAGAACATGCGTGATCACATAGTAGGCTACAAATAATTATAAACAAGAATTATACTTTTTTTGAAATAATAAGGTAGTCAGGAACAAGGTCCAGCGTTCTGCTCCTGACTGGAGCTTAATATAACTTTATTGCAAAAATACAAGTTTCATTTCTAGCACAGCATTTACAACAAATCCGAATCCATCTGTACTCAAGATCAAAGACTGAATATCTTTACACAATAATATATATATACAGCCTTGTTTTTTTGCCACATCTGTTTGTATTTAACTCCGAAAGAAAGGTAAATCTGTCACAGTTCCCTGTTCTGTCAGTAATCACGCCAGGGCAGTGTTGCACTGCATATTGGCCAGGTAAAACAAACAAACAAACAAACAAAAAAGCTTTAGATAAATCGCCGAGTGGGAATTCAATGCAGAGGCACTCCAATTCACCGTTAGGTCCTGATTTAGGTAACCATAGTACATGCAAAACTGTTCTGGTGAAATAAAAACAACAGAGCATGTTATTGGTTGAGGTATTTGACATGCTCTAAAATCTATAAAAAAAAAAAAAGTTTGGCCCTTTTTCAAAAGTATGAGCAGGTAACACTTTCGTTTTCATGAAATGGCACATTGCACCATCAAACTCAGCTAACTGCTGACATACACTCCTAATATTATCAATGTGTAAGACTAACTAAATGAACCATCTCAGACCACAAGTTTCACTTCAACAGCGTCTGTGAATCTAAAATCAATATAAAAGGCATTCATTCTCCATTGGGGCTGAAAATTTGAAATATTTTGAGTACTGCAACTCTTGAATTTAGCACTATTATAATATGAATTATTATATGGCTGAAAAAAATGGACACAGTCTGGCACCTATTTATGTTGCCTTTCACAAACCAAGGCACTGCAGAATGCTCTGTCCTTCTGTTCACCTACAGTAAGTCTTAAAACAACCATGAAATAGTTTTGCACTTAACAATTAATGTAAGATATAGTGTATAAATCAAAACGGTAAACTGCTGCTACTGCAAAACCAACAAAATTGAAGAGATCACAACATGTGTTGGTGCTACTGTCAGGCAGAACAATACTGTACACAAAAATAGCAACACAAAAGCTAATGAGGTTTCTGAAAGTGTTGGTACAATGAAGGAATCTGATGTACCTCTGATTACTTACACACACACACTGACGTTACAGCCCTCTAAATGAAGTAGTTACACACAAACATCGTTTTCCCATAAAAATGGGAGAAGTTACGACAGAGAAACGCTTCTAACTTAACACTTCTGAAGTGCACTAAACTTGAGTTAACATAGTTAAATTACAATCACAGAACTAAGTAAGGTTAGCTTGGAATGCTAATTGAAAACTAAAGCGTATTTGTGCATATACAGAGCAGACGCTGTATATCAGCAGGCAAAGTCCATCCTTTAGTGTGTTCACGTCAGTTACGATGCGGCGTCCCACGCGGCAAAGTGCTCTTGTTCTTCACAGCTTTTGTGCAGAGATGGAGAACTCAACTCTGCAACCGAATTAGCAGTGGAAACGTTTACTGTAGGTCAAACGCCATTTAAACGCAGCGGCTGCAATTAAAACATGATCACTCCACAATCACGTCTGAGCCAAAGCAGCCATGAAAATCATTGTCTTTCACTTTAGCCAAAGCAGCTCCCGAGATCTTGCTGCTTTGTACTGTGTGAAGAGCTTCAGAGAATTGGCAAGGGGTCTTGTGTTTACTTCCAAGTCAGAGAACGAGTGCGCTGAAGGATGCAGGACTCAGCTGGTCATCCTGTAGTGGTTCATATGGGCTCTGCAGGCTTGGCAGTAGCTTCTAGTGGGCTCAGCCGGGTTCTGTTTGCACAGCCCGCAGATATAGATAGGATGACTACGGGACGTCCCTCCACGGGGATCTGTCCTGGGGAAGACGTGCGTGTCCCTAGCAGCCCTCCAGTCTCTCTCAGGGGGGACATCGAGGCGGAGGGGTTGAGCTGGTGGCTCTGGGTGCGGGTGATGATGGCTGGAGTGATGCGGGATTGGGCGTTGGTGGGGTTGTCTGTGAAATCCATCCATCGTCCTACTTGGTGCTGTAGTGCGGTGAGGGTGGGACAGTGTGGCGTAGGCTGCGTCTGGGTAGTTTCGGGGTAAGGAGCCTTGCCTCATTTGGTGCACTGGGGGCCCAGATGAAACTGACCTACGAGGGGCCCGGGGAAGAGTGCCGTAGCTCAGTGCGACGTTGTGATAGTTTTCGCGGGAGAACGCTTCACCCCGGTCAAGCACAGCCAGAAACTTGTTGGTCTTTTGGCAGTCTCCTGGAGAGAGGATTGAATAAGATTTCATTTATTGTTTTGACAGTGTAACAGTGCATGCAGGCTAGGGCTGCACAATTAACCCAAATTAAACTGAAAATACAAAACGAGTAAGTGGGATTTATTTTACGCAGTGTGTTTCAGAATGAGAAGCAGTATTGTGTTTTACTAAAGCAGGGTTCAGAATGCATGATGTTAGCCCTGATTTTGGATCGCCAAAATATTTTAAGAAATCGCAGACAAATGTCTGAAATCATAGGCAAATCAGTGCTTGTTCACGTGAGTCACACAGTGTGAACTATCAAAGACGCAATCTGAGAGAATCGCAGATGAGTTATCTCACACCCGTGAGATATTTGGCATACTAAATAATAATCCTGTCTGAAAATCATGTCAACTCAACTCAATTTACTTCAAGAGCACTTTCAACAAACCACAATGGGTACCAGAGTGCTGTACATAAAAACAGATAAAACACATGCAAACATACATGTCTTGTGAAACATGTTCTGATTAAAAATAACATTGGTGGTTACCTACAGTACAGCCAATGAAAGAGGAGCATCCACTAGTATGGGTATGTGCAGGCTAGCGGGAGAAGTAAAAAGTGCTTCCTTTCAGTCTTTTTGGACCCAAACAGAGGAAAAACTGGTGGAAATTGGTAGTAGCACCTGTGTCTGTTTGACGAGCCACCTGAGCAATACCACAACCAGGTCGAAAAAGAAAAACAGTTTAAGAGAAATTGCTAATTCCCTTCAAACCTCAGGTGAACAAATTAAGTACATTTTCTACCGCACTAAAGGCTTCTTTCTCATTCTGTAGTAGGGCTGGGCAATTAAATTCAATTCATCTTTATTTGTATAGCGCTTATACAATGTAGATCGTGTCAAAGCAGCTTCACATGGAAGTTTATAGTGAATTAAAACAGTGTCAGTTCAGTTTTCAGTGTTTAAGTTCAGTTCAGTTTAGCTCAGGTCAGTGTGGGTTAATAATCCCTACTGAGAGTCCAAACACTGAAGAGCAATTCCATCGATGCGCAGCTCTACAGCAATTTGGCCTAAAATCAAAATCTCGATTAATTAAACATTTTAACTCGATTACGATTAATGAACAATTATTTATTTATTTTTTATTTTTTTGCCCTCATAGTTCACTGACAAGTTTTGTACAGTACATATGCTCACACATAACAAGTGAGAGATTTCTGAATGAAGGGTGCTTTACTTGATTTTAAAATGATTGAAGGAAACACACTATCTATGATTATTTATTGAACACCAATGCTTAACAACTGAAATTAAAACACACATTGCCTAAAACCAACAGTCACTTTTGACAAATAACAAATAATAAATAACTTGCCCTTTTGGAAACAAAATAAATAATTTTCTATGTTTTTCATATTAAAAGTAGTAAATAAGCAGTCTCTCTTCTAAATCAAATAACTTGTATATCCTGTATAATATTTTAAACGGTGCATTTCTTGCATCTTCTGTAAACAAGTATTTTAATGTAAATAATCATTTTAATATAATATAGAATAAACGGTCTTAAGGCATCTCTGGCACAGCTCCGATCATCGTCAGTGAAGTGCAAAGTAAGGCTCAAGAATGGGTCAATCGTTCTACTTGACCAAATGTGGCTGCAGCCACAGCCTTTAACAGAATGTGGTCACGTGACACGTAGGGAAATTAATTGAAAAAAATTGACCTCAAACATTTACATCGATTATAGGGTTTGAATTTTGATTACTTTTCGATTAATCGCCCAGCCCTATTATGTAGTTAATAAAAAAGTATATACTACATGACATCACGTTGTTTCCATGTCACTTCTTGCGTTTGTTTTTTTGTGACACATAGTTTATGGACCAAGACAAAGTTGTCGGCGATTCTCCTATTGTAAAGTCATGCAGTGTGAAACCCCCTGTCACCGATCCATCCATCAGTGTAAACACAGCAGCAATGAAATGCTACTTCAGATAGTCATGCAGTGTCAAAACATCTGTGATGCAACTACTTTGAAAATCTTGCAGTCTGAACCCGGCATAAGGTGCGGGCATATTTATCATTTTGATAATTTTGGGTGGGAAATTCTATTCATGTTAACAGGAATTTATGCTTTGAAGAATTTGGCAAGATTTCCACATGCAGATTTCTATTTGGGTTAAGCAGAGGATGTTCATTTGCTTTACTGACCAACAGAAAGCTGACAACGGACAATAGATATTTGGCTAATTAGGGGATTGTCATGATTTTGGCAAGTCTTTTAACTTTTTGGGTCATTTAAATTTTACATAAAGGCAGAGGGATAAGGTCATTATTATTATTAATATTATACACACTACTGGCCAAAAGTTTGGGGTTAGTAGGATTTTTAAATGTTTTAAAATAAGCTTCTCCTGCTCACCAATACAGTACAATCTGTAAAATTGTGAAACGTTAATGCACTATAAAAAGCTGTTCAAAGGTAGTTTGTTATTTAATTTAATCATTTATTGCAGTAATATTAATGATGAATTTTCAGCTTTATTACTCCAGTCTTCAGTCACATGATGCTTCAGAAATCACTCTAATATTATTATTATTAATGTAATAGTAATAAAAGCAATAAGACTGGAGTAATAATTTCATTTGAAATGCATACAATAAGAAAAGAAGTTATTTAAAATTTTAACAAATATTTAACTAAATTTAAATAAAATGTAAAATTTAATAAATGTCACCTTGATAAACAGAATAATTTACTTAAAAAAACTGACCCCAAACTTTTGACCAGTAGTGTTTATATAAATGTAATTATTAAAATATCAAAACTATTAGCCCTCTTGTGTAATTATATTTCAAATATTTTCCAAGTGCTGTATAATGTAGAGATGATTTATTTTTGATGGCATTATGGATTGGCAGAGATGATGGTCTTTACCATGAAGACGGTACATAATATTTTACTAGTTATTTTGCAAGACACCAGTATTCAGCATTCAGCTTAAAATGCAATTTAAAGGCTTAACTGGGTCATTAGGTTAACTAGGCAAGTTAGGATAATTATGCAAGTCATTGGACGACTTAAAATAAATTAATAAATAAATTAATCTGCTTTTATTACAGGGAAACTAAAAGAAATACAACTTTCTCCAGATGAAAAAAGTATTATAGGAAATACAGTGAACATACAGTTAACATCCGTTAAACATCACTTGGAAAAACGTTTAAAAATCTCTAAAGCAAATGATTTAGTAAAAACTATTGTTTTAAACGTTTGTTTTAATCTGACCAAAACTAATATTGATGCTTTTGTGAAAATCTGAATGTTTGTAATAAAAACAAAACACTCCTGTGTGAAAAGACAAGTGACCAGAGAAGTTATATAATAATACATGATCTCTCTCTCTCTCTCTCTCTCTCTCTCTCTCTCTCTCTCTCTCTCTCTCTCTCTCTCTCTAACGCAGATTTGAGGGTTTGCTGTAAATCTACTTATCAAAGGTTTATTAAACATATAAATCATGGTCATTCACAAGTAAGATCATCATTTAATTAATCATTTAACGATTAATTGTGCAGCTCTAATGAAACTCCAGATTTAATTTCATTATCTTCTGTCTTAACAAATGGTTAAAGCATTAAACTGATAGAGAGCAAAACCACAAAAACAAAACAAACACGACAGAGAAAGGTTGAACTGCGACTGGGGTGGGATGGTTACCTGTTTGTCCATGAGAGGGCCTCAGTGTCTGCTGGTGCAGGTGTGATGATGGAGGGACGGGGTGGGGACGGTGACTCAAGTGAAGGTATTGGGGCGGTGGTTCGTGAGGCAACATTGGAGGATTGTGGGAGGGAAGTGGTAAAACATGCAGGGATGTGCTGGAGCGATGTGTGGGGAGATGCACGTTCACATGCTTGGACATCCTGGAGACATGAGGGTCCTTTATGACAGAAATAAAAAAAGATGAACGAAAGGAATGAGACATGAGGAGATGTGAAAACAAGATGAATTCCCATCAGCAATATAACAGTGATGGAAATCATACAAAAAAATAAAAAATAAAAATCAAAACAAAACTAAACTAAAATTGTAACCAAAGAGATGGACAGTAGACTTTAAAAATTGTAGAAAAGGACTAAAAACAGCAACATCTTAAAGGAACACTCCCCTTTTTTGGAAATAGACTATTTACAATGGCTCTAGAGTTTTACCATTTATTAATCTATTTAGCCAGGTCTGGCAGGACCTCTTTTAGCTTAGCAATAATCATTGAATCTGATTAGACAATTAGGATCTCATTCAGAAGAAGTCATGCATTAAATGTGAAAATGACCATAATACTTTTTTGAAAATTTTGAGCAAGATGCTAATGGTCTAATCTGATTCAATGATTTATGCTAAGCTAAGCTAAAAGTGCTCCCACCCGACCTGAAAATCAGCTAAATGGATAAAAAAATGGTAAAACTCAACTGTTTAACTCTATGAGAGTTGTAAAATTAGCCTATTTAAAAAAGTGCATGTTCCTTTACACATTAAATCAGTGATTCTCAAACTGGATACCCAGACAACTGGTGATCAATAAAGAATTGCAATAAGTGTGTGTAGATGACTTATTAAAGAAAAGAAAATAAAGTATCTAAATAAACTTAAATAATACGACAAAAAGTAGGGATGTCCAGATCTGATCACATGATCGGAAATCGGACCCGATCACGCGGTTTCAGACTCGATCGGAATCGGATGTTGCCTCCTGATCAGAACTAAACTATATATGCATATATATATGAATATATATGCAGAATATATATATAAATATGAACATATATATGCAGAATATATATCCATAGTATTGTGGTGGCACAGAGTTAGACTTCTTTCTTGACTTCAAACTGAAACAGCAACATGTGCGGCATGACATCACTTTGTTACAGAGAGGCTATTGGTTATAGCAGAAGCACAAGTATGCAGTCTGGAGGTATTATAAAGTTGATGACGACAACCTTGCCATAGCAAACTGTGAGATATGTAGAGCTGGGATTGCCTGCCGGGTATTTTAAGTTGAGGTGCTAGTTGTTTTTTTTATATGTATTGTTGCACAGTCAAAAAGTGTAGAATTGATGTTATTTATTACTTGATTGTTCAAGCTACCTCACAGAAGTGCTCTGTTTGTTAACAGAGTTGTTGAATGTTAAACTAAGGTAAATTAAATACAAAATAAGGAACATCCTGGATCTGTTTCTTCGCTCTGCTTTATTTTTGTTTTATGCATTATAGAAGTATCAAATCGGGTTTCGGTATCAGTAGATCCTCAAAATCAAATGACTCTGACTCAAGGGCAAACAAACCTGATCGGAACATCCCTAACAAAAAGTAGTTTTGCAGCTAAAGTCATGTGTCAAAAATAAGCCACCGCTCTATGTGTTGTATTCACTGCATTCACACCAGGTGGCAGTATTTCTCTATCAAAATGATTTCACAAACATTTAAAGATGCACTTGCTAAACCCATGACGTAATAGTTAATATCTACTGAGAACAAGCTAATTTTGCTGCAGATTAAATGATGCTAATGTTCAGTATTTTAAATGTGCATAATATGAGGCTTGAGTGTTTGAGCAAGTGAGACACCCACAAAGCTGCGAGATGGGGGTACGTCAGTCCGTCCTCCAACAACAGTCCCACTGAGGCTCCGAGCAATTCGTCGCAGGTTCTCAGCACTGTATGATTCATCCTCACCCAGCGGTTCATTATAGGCTGCAGCAGAAACAGGCTGCGAACAAACACACACACACACACACACACACACAATGGCATTAGCATTTTACATCCTTATTAACAGCATGCAAATTCTTCAGCATGTCTGATGACAATTATATAGATTTCTAATACACACAGTAAAAAAGCACTGAGGTAATGCAAGTGTTCCGGCTGACCTTCTGAAGTGGTTTAGTGCTGTACGCTGGCGTCCTGTAGGCACTCCTCTCAATCTCTGCTGTGGGGGTTTTAGAGCGGCCAAGAGTGGCAGAGGATCCAGCGCTGTGCTTACGAGAAACAGCAGGACCTAAAAAAAAACATTACATTTATACAACCTGTCTGCAAACCTATCCTACTCATCCTTCACCATTGTTTTTAAATAAATAATATATTTTTAATAATATTACAATTAGTTTAATATATTAATATTGGTTAAATACAATATCATGTTTAATGCATCAACTATATGAAATCATAATTTATTTTAAAATTCTACAAAAAGACAAAAATTGTATTAGCAGATTTCTTTATTATATTATCTTTCTCATTCCTTATATAATTATTAAATTATATCACTAACATGTAAAATATTGTGTATATATTAGCCATGGGACGATAACCGTTTTCAAAGTTTACCAAGGTTTGGAAAAGTCAAGGTTTTAAAACCTTTCTGCTATACTATTCCTACGGTATATGTAAGTTAGTTTTTTTTTGTTATGTTTGTTAGGACAATAGTATCTCCAGCAGAAAATATAACCAAAGACGCCATTTTAAATTGTAAAGAAAGTATTCATAAAATAATGAAGACAGCTGAATTATTAAGTCTGACATGTTTACTGTTCCAAAATATTAGAAATGTTTCTCAAAATAAAATATATTGTGTTCAAAAGGTTTTACAAAAGTATATAATTGTTATTACATTCAATTACTTTTACTTATTTGCATTTGCTTTTTATGTTTATGCTGTGATTACATTTTCTATTTATTTTATTATTTATGATTTTGAGCCTTATCAATAATGATAGCGTTCTTTAAGAATATATATATATATATATATATATATATATATATATATATATATATATGTGTGTTATTTTCGAAAAACTTTATTATTACTTAATTACATTATTATTATTATTATTGCAGATCACAGACCTTTGCAACAGTTTCAACAAACATTGTAACTGTTAATATTATACAGAGTTCGCACTTTAAGCCAAAAATAAAAATCCTGAATTTAGCTGACAGCTAATGAAAAAAAATGGCTGCAGATGTGCTTATACATCAATAATATGAAAATACAGTAATATGTTAAAAGAGGAATATTTTAATATTCAAATGATCTTAGCTTAAATAATATTTTGCATGACTTTAATAGCCACTATGAGAACCGCAATGGAAAATTGAACTCACAAACAAAGAAGCCAGCAAAAAGAAAATGGTTTTGACTTTTGCATGTCTGTAAGAAACAACATGATATAAAAAAATATATGATATAGAAAATTTACATTTTAATAAATAGAAACAAAATTTTTAAATGGCCAACAAAAACCCCTGATATTCCATGACCTGGAAAAAAAATCTAACTTTCAATGTCTGAAACAAAAAAAATTTACTCCAGAAATTCCATGACCTGTGGGGAAAAAAGTTATATTTATAAAGACTTAAACAAAAACAAACAAAAAATAAAAATCACCTGATCTGTTGGCAAGCTGAGGGCTGGTTCCCCTTGTGGCTCTAGGCATGCTGGGAGCTTTCAAGCTGGCCTGATAAAGTGAGTCCAGCTCCGACAGCTCCTCACAAGGCGAGCCACGTCCCGACTGCGCACACTTCTGGGAATTGTAGTATCGATTGACATTCTCTGCCCACCGTTCCACAGGCATGGGGCCGGCTGGACGCTGCTCCAGCGCTGGCGAAGACAGGAACGGAGGACAGGGAGACGATGGGGAACTGAGGTCTACTGGAGAATACATGGAGGAGTCCAGCGCGGTGGGACGACTATCAGGACGCTCCAGACTGCGACAGGACCAATTACGCGAGGGAACCGGGAGTGATTTTTGACAGGTATGGGGTGCTTGGGACAGGCCATGGAGAGACTGAGGACGATGGGGATTCTGGAGACCTTCTTCAGAGTGATTAGAAGTGGAAGGTGTAAGACGGGCACTGAAATGAGCAGGAGTATTGAGCGAAACGGAGGACTGCAGAGGAGCCTCACAGCCATTCGCTGCAATCACAGGCACAGTGGCAGGACTGCGTTTACTAGCAGTTTGTACTAGAGAGTTTGTGTTAATAACAGGGTCCCTGGGACCTCTATCATTTTCTGTCATTTCAAGAGGACTGGGGTGGTCCCCTGCATTGTCCTTCTGGGAACATGTATCTATATGGTAAGAGGGGACAGGAGGGCCTGGGGTTTCAGAAATCGGTTTACTTGTAGACTGAGGTTTTATGTGGAGAGGTGACGGTGGTCTTAATGCATCTTCTGAAATGGCCTTCTCATCCTCTTCTTTAACATTTGTCAGAAGTATTTGGACCGGGACAGACTGTTCACTGAATGAGGAAGATGAAAAACAGCAATGAGTTTCTGCTAATAATTTATCCGAGTAACTTGAATCAGTTCCTGATGGTGTCATGCAGTACTTGTTTCAGCCTCTCTAGAAGTGGCATTACTACCTGGGCAGCTCTTTGCAGAATGTTCTCTTAATATAACCTGACTTGCAACACAATTGATCATAATTTTTAAAGCACATTGCACGTTTCCTCTTCCTGTGTGCAGGGCTCCTGGAGCACACACACACACACTCGCATACATATACACAACTGCAGGCAGCAGCAGGTACCTGAGGGGCTGTTTCTGCTCCTTCTCTTCCTCCTGTTGCTTCTGCTGCATGCGTTGCTGCAGACCTCGTGCTCTCCTCATGCATTTTTGCATCCTGCCCTGAGCGTTAGTGCTGCTCTCATGCAAGGTATGCCTGAGTTTAGCTACAACGCAAACAAAACAAAAAAGGCCAAAGAAAAATGAAACAGATGCAGAACATAAAAAAAGGTCATGGGGCGCATGCAAACACATGTTACAAAGAACCAAAATGAGGTTTGACTGAATTATGAGGTGAGGGTTGAGGAGAGGATCACACAAAAAGGGAAGATGGGGAATCTAGTAAAAATCCTGACGCACATGTTAAATTGTCTTAAGCACAAAATGATTAAATTATAATGACACTGACTTAAAACAAAATGAGTTGTAGTTTAGCCAATGAACTAAAAGAAACGCAAAAAAGCCTAACGACACATCTAAGTCAAATGAATTATAAATGATTACAGGATACGAGAATACTTTGAGCTGCATTCTACCCAATCTTACAGGGGCTCTTGAAACCAGGTAGGGGAGTGAGGTGCAGGTAACACACAGGAACCAGGCCATGGAAAGTGTCAAGTGTGTGTGTGAGAATGTGTGTGTGTGTGTGTTTGTGCATGTGGTCACCCCATAAGTGATAAACCTCAAGGTATGACATACAAGAAAGACAGACAGACGTAAAATGACATTGGAAAGTAGGACAGAAAGACACAGACAGCATTTTTATTGACAGTAATAAAAATCAATAGTGCTAGCCCTGAAGCCTCTTAAATAAATGGCTAGGAGCTATACTCACATTCTGGCGTAATAATCAAATAACTTTGCTGCAGCAGGGGCAATGATATTACTCAGCAACTGAAAATCTTGCAACCATTGTGACGTCAGGCAACGTTTCATTTTCTGTCAGTCTTAGTACACAATGTAACTAGAGAAGAGTCAAGCTTTAAACATGAAAGTGAGCAAATTTGATTTTAATGAACTATGCTAAGCTAAGCTAAAAGTGCTCCCACCAGACCCAGAAATCGGCTACAATGATCTATGCTAAGCTAAAAGTGCTCCCATCAGACCCAGAAATCGGCTACAATGACCTATGCTAAGCTAAAAGTGTTCCCATTAGACCTAGAAATCAGCTACAATGACCTATGCTATGCTAAGCTAAAAGTGCTCCCATCAGACCCCGAAATCGGCTACAATGATCTATACCAGGGGTGTCCAAACTCAATCATGGAGGGCCGGTGTCCTGTATAGTTTAGTTCCAACTTTCTTCAACACGCCTGCCTGGAAGTTTTTAGTATATCTAGAAAGAGCTTGATTAGCTGGTTCAGGTGTGTTTAATTGGGGTTGGAACTAAACTTTGCAGGACACTGGCCCTCCAGGACTGAGTTTGGACACCCCTGATCTATACTAAGCTAAGCTAAAAGTGCTTCCATCAGACCCAGAAAACGGCTACAATGATCCATGGTAAGATAAGCTAAATGTGTTCCCGCCAGATTTTGAGATTGGCTGAATGGATTAAAAATAGTAAACCTCAACTGTAGTTGATTTGTAGAACGTTCCTTGAAGAAGAAAATCAAAAAGTTTGTTAAGTTCAATGCAGTTCTAAAACTCTTTAAAGTTTTTGAATATTTGCAGAGGCTGTGTTTAGGTAGACTGAATGATTGGAGATAGCCGGCATACATCTGCTATCTTCACTGGAAGGTCCAGTCATGCATGACATTTTGATGAAACATTATGAGGTCAAAATTGTTTTTAAAATTGAAACATATGCATGGATGAACTGTTAACAATGAGATCTATTACGTGCACTTAGAAAATAGATGGGTGAATTTTCATGCTAACTTTATTTTAATGAGCCTGCCGTAAAAAGAGCATTCGTGCTTCATCTTTCATGAGCTCTTTATGAGTGAATTCAACTTAAGAAAGAGCTACTTATTTGAGTAGTTTTTGTAGATATTGCTTTATGACGATTAAAAATATTATTTTTAATTACACAAACATATTTCAAGTGGCCTTTTAAAACAATCTTTGAAAAGTAAAAAGTTAAGAACATGGACAAAATACCAAATATACTTTATTCTTGAGATAGAAAAGATAAATAAATAGCTGAATTTTATTGTTAAAAATGATTATGATTCTAGTTATCTATAGCCTATGCATAAAACTGAGCTATAACTCATGGAGTTGCATACTTGTTGGATACTAAAGTTTTTAATACAATGCCCAATATAGTAAATATAATAATAATATTACATTTTTTTTCTCTGGAAAATTTCCAGTCAATGCCAGGATTTTCCCCTCTATCATTTTCACAACATGCTCATCATCAAGAATATTTTGTTGCATCAATGTTGGAATAAAATACTTTACATTTAAACACGTAAATACAATAAATACAAGATAAGTGCTTAAATACAAGTACTATACAATTAAAACTGTGGAAACTTCATTCAGGACTAGATCGTTTTAATGTTTGTGGTGTTGATTGTTTGATGATCGTTTGTTATGTTGTCATATTTGCTGTCAAAATCACAGACAATATCTGGCAGCGGTAGGGAAAATTTTAATAACTGTATTTACATTTTTAAAATGTCATTTTTTTGCCCCATGCTTGTTATCTTTTGAGACTTTTTTTATTTTTTTTATTTAACTGACAGATGTTGAACATTTATCAGGGGACATGATTATTGGCCCAGTGGATCTTAACATGTTCATATCACATGGTGCCATCACCATCATTGGAAATATTGAAAAACTAGTACAGGGCTGGATTTAATCACATCATTTCATAGGGTCTGCTAGTTGGTTTCTATGGTTACAGTTAAACTGGCATGTACCATTATGAACTCGCAGCTAACATTTGATCAGAAAAAAAAGAGACATTTAAATAATGGACCTACTATTGTCTGTAGACAGATTGAAAAATATGGCAAATCTGATGTGACATATCTGTCAAAGCCTTGCATTTGTGAACAAACACACTCAAAGACAGAGATGTAAAGACACATAAACACAAGGCAATAGTGATAGCAGGAGTAGGCTGAAGGCAGGACTACTTACACATTGCTTCGTTAACCACAGACAGAGCGGCAGCCACCTCTCCTGCCTGTTCCAGCCTCAGAGACTGATCTAACAGAGACTCTGCCTCCAACACACAGCGCTCAAAGCCTTCCCCTTTCCCTGCAGGTGACAAACAGCACAGCATAGCGCTTTCAGCAGGGAAACCAGCACACCTGCATCTCTCGCACACACTCACACACACATACTCCGCACACACATGCAGTCCCAAGCCCCAAAGGTTTAGCCACAGCAGAAACCCAGGAAATGCATCCGGAGGCAGATCTGCTCCCTTCACCATTGCGCTGCAGGCTCATGCCTTACCTTGATTCTGGAGCTCATCCAGATCCATGAACTTGCTGGGTCTGGGATTGAAGCCCATGGCTGCCTCTTTCTCCTTTTCCTTTCGTCTCTGCAACTCTTGCTCTCTGGCCCGGCGAGCCACTTCCTCCTGAAGCTCGTCCAGTTCACTGCGGCCCTCACCTGCTGCTTGTGAACACAAACAGCAGAATATTATGATTATGAACAGTCTGCCACAATTTATTTGCTGCATTTACACTGTCAACCAATTCTACTTTTTTATTTTCAACCAGAACACAGATGAGATGATCTTGTTGCATGAAAGCAAACAACATGAAATAAAAGGATATCAGAACTTATTTTTGGCAACCAATCTTCTTGCCGTGTTGAGTAATATTAACTTAGTAACTAAAAAAAAAATTGTCAAACTGTAATAAAGCTGAAACTGAATAAAACTAATATAAGACCAATAGAAAATAAATGTCATGTGGTAACTAAATAAACTAAGTAGTAAAATTACTGATTAAGCTGCTTAAAATGATAAAAACATTTAAAATAAAATCCAAATAAAATATGCAATTTTATTATAATAGAACTACTATATTGAGTTTGTTGTAATATATATAATATTCCAACACTGTTAAATGTTGTAATATATACGAGTGATATCACACGAGCAGCAGTGCGATGTGGCTGTATATCGGCACTGGTGGGAGGCATGCGCTGGCACGCCTAGTGGCTCACCAGTGACAATATACAGCCATATCGCACTGCTACTCGTGTGATATTGTGCTTATACAGCAGTTCGACGGCATAATCATGTATATGAAAAATAAAATAAAATCAAACACCAAGAGTCTGAAAATCCTTTTGTATGAGGGACTACTTTCTTCCGCCATTTCTTCACATTTGCAGCTAACGTCAAAACAGCAGAAACCAATGCTACCTCACCAATGTCAGTATTTGAATGATTCCCTAGTGTAATGTCTAAAGTGATGACAAAACAGGTGATTTTGCTCACATTTTAAGATTATAAGGCTGAATGGCATGAAATGCCATCAGTCTATAGACATTTCCAAGAATTTCTCTGTTGCAATCAGGAGATCACAATAATTAATGCCGAAAAAGCTAGAGCAATGCAAACACTACCAGATTACCGTTGTGTCTGCGATAAAGAAAAACGCTAAACACATGCAGGCATTTCTTCTTTCTGTCTTTTTACTGGACTAGTCTGCAGTAACGAAAACAGAAGACTCATTAGAAACAAACAGATGGCCAACCAAAAAGTAACTTAGGTTTATACAAACAGTGGCCAACACAAAATACATACACTGCTGATATCTGAGTCCAATCTCAAACTCAATATACTACAATTACTATGGTATAAATACAGCACTGCAACATACAAAAGAGAGATCGACTTAAAAAGTAATTTACCAGTTTATTAATGATTTATTCAGCTGTAGTTAGAAATTGTGCTAAGTTTTTCTCCTCTAAGGGCTTATCATGCGGTCTCTGATGCCATCTTGTGGGTGGACAACATCAAATGTCTTTGCTCTGCTCAATGACAGGCTAATGGCTGTCGACACGCTGTCTCTTAGAAAGTATAACCATTTAAAACGGGCACTGTCCTTATAAATAAACTGCATAGATGCAATCTATACAACTACATTATTTCCTAAAATCTTCAAAAGTACATTATGTTGTCCAACAGCTGCAATATTTGACAAACTGTAGTAAGTCTACGTGGGCGTAGTAATACAGAAGGGTGAGGAAGCTGTATGAATGCTGGTATTGCAGAATATCACATGGCTATCAGCCAATCAGATTCAAGAACCAGTCAGAACTGTTGTATCAACAATATTACCACCTCGATTACATAAAATCCTTGCATTAGATTTTTACTCTGTTGAGACAGAGTCTACTCAACCCTATCAGTCCCCAAGGTTTCACTAATAATATAAAAAAAAATGCCATGCGATCATTGTGTTGACATGTCAGTATTCTGGTACATATGCTGATACGTACTTTTAACTGGCACACACTTCTAAGCAAATGTAAACAGATGGAATATAAAAATGGGATGTGTGTCAAAATATTATATCTTCCAGTGTAATAACAGCCTAGGAGACTCATAGATTTAATGTGCACAAAATGATATATAACAAACAGTAGGCGGTGACCAAACATATCTATTCTGGTCACATGGAGAAGCACAAACAGATATAGCAGCTGATAGTTCTCCAGGGCAGACTCATGTTCCTCAGTTTACATAACAGATACACAGAGATAACATTTCACAGAAAGGAACAGGATGTATTTTGCAGCTGATTGCACTAAATTATGCTCAATACTGCTTGCTTATTATATTAAGTCCATATACTAAGAGAAAATAATGTGCGATATGTAGTGTAAACATTTGGAAAGACTGATTCACATCCTAAAGTAAAGACTAGGTGAGATCACCCACATGACAGCTGTTTGATGACTGTAAACACACAATCATACTGTACACACCTAAACTCGTGTGACTGCTGCCCTTGACTGACGCCTTGACGTCCTGCAATAGGGCACTGCTGCTTTTGGATTTGGTGACAGTTTTCCATGACGGGTTGACATCAGGTGGGGGCTTTATCATTGCTCCTTCTTGTAAGCTGTGATGAGAAGGAAAGTGATTAATGAGATGCCAATAAAAATCGGTTCCAGTAAATGTTTTTGCATCATACCTGTGCATGCCATTAGTGGTGCCCTCGCTAACAGGCATGTCCAGACTGACAGGGCTGTTGCTGTTCCTCTCACTGCTCTCGTAGCCGCTCTCCATCCTTTGGATGAGCCGAGGGGGCTGCTCTGAGCCTCGTCTTAGGGGTCCCGGTAGGTCTCGAAAAGTGGTTTGCTTTGTGGACATCAAGCCCACATGAGGTCCGGTGTCTTCAGACAACAGGGCTCCTAGAGGACTATACCCAGCCTGCTTGCGTCTTTCCCTGCTAAAGATGCTGTCGATGTTTAACGCCTCACGCCGAGGCTTCCACGGTGGACGGTATCGCCCTCCAGAAGAGCTAGACTTGGATTCGCTACTGGTGCTGTCTGCTTCCCAGTCTCTTGTTTTAATGGTGGAGTCGGGTGGGCAAATGGATCCCGAGGACGATGCGGAAAGTGGCCGGTTATGTATGATGTTACTCATAGTCTCCTTAAAATCTCGAAGTCGACTGGAGCTTGGTTTAGGCAGGGAACGAGGAACCTGCTGCTCTTTTAAAGTCTCACCTGTAAAAAAAGAGGAAGAGGGAATGTTATTTTTACATAACCAAATATTGCTGTGCACAGCCAGAACAAGCTTAAGCGATGACTAATGCTGCTCGCATTTATTGTCCAACGTCCTACTCCATCCACTAATGACCTGTCAGAGCATCAATCAGCTGACCACAGTTATAGATTACTAAGCAGGTTTTCATTAAAATAACAAAAATGTGTTGTGGTTTGGTGACAGGCAGCAATGTACTGTTTAATTGCACACCTTCACTGTGATATCCGGCAGACAACACTTCATCTGTCTTAGAGCCACGATTCCTTGAATCACCCCGAGCCTCGAATTTTCGTGGCCTGCTGGCACTTCGTTTCCGGTCCAAAACTCCTGCTTTTCTGTCCAAGACCCCGTCTTTTCTGAGGGTGTGACGCTGCACTGTATCACTGTCAGTCAAAGGACCTTCAGAAAATAATAAATAAAAAATCTATTTTGTTGTTGAGGAAAAAGTTTAAGTTTTAAGAAACATTTTTGGGAAAAAGCCTAATTTTAAGATGTTTTTTTTAAGATCTATATTTTTTATATACATATTTTTATACTTAAAACATCTATTAAAAATAATAAAACAAATATTATTCTTGTAATAAAAATGAAAATACAATAACAACAGTTTACAAGGTAACACTTTAGAATAATGGTTCATTAGTTAATGTATTTACTAACATTAACTAAGTATCATCAATCTTGTAAAGCAATAATTAGTCATAGTTAATGGTTACATTATAATTACTAATGCATTATTAAAATCCAAATAATAAGTGCTAGTTACCATTAGTTGTCATATACTGTAAAACAACCCTAAATTAAAGCAAAAATTAAAGCAGATGCTAAGATAAGATTGTGTGGTGCAGCAAACACTGGATAATGGATAACTTGGGTGCTACTTTTTATAAGCAGGACACATTTGACAAACCAATTACTGCAACTCATTTGTCAATATGTTTAATAAAGTGCCTAAATCATGTGATTTCAGTCTATGATTTGATCTTTATTGCAGCAATTAATATGAATCTGTTTTTTAAAGTCTTTTAATCCAAACTAATCCAGTATGCAGATTTTTATTTCCAAAACATCCATGTCAGAAGACGTTTCTCACAGCCATGGTCCAGGATGACAATGCAAATTTTGAAGGGTGCAAAATCGTTAAATACAGCCTTATTTTAAGACATGGATTGGCCATTAAATCTTTGAGAGGCTCTTAAATATACTTTGCACAGTGGTTTTCCTCAGGGTCAGATAGAGGGCATGTTTTCATTGTCAAAACAAGTTCCCAACAAAAATAAATGATACTCTTGATCGGAATAAACTTTGCAACACTGCATAAGGCTGTTGAAATAAGTTAAATACATTGCAATGACACATAAGGAGTGTTCAAATTTTTGGCCAGGCAGTGTAAATACTGATGTACCTGTAGTTTCCAGGCTGCTGTGAGAGGCAGAGTCATTATCAGGATTACAGATGACTGTTCCCTGGGAGTCAGAGGAGAAATGGGAGGCCATAGACTCGTGGTGAGAGTGTGAATGCTTATAGCTATAGCTGTCTGTGGAGGAGTCGGTCCGAGTGTCGCTGGAAATTGACGGCTCACGCCCTGACAAGACAAAGAAAGGATTTGTGGCTTGTCAGTAAAGCTAACAAACGAAAAAAGGGTTTATTTTGCTTTAAAAAGACATCTGTACATAGTCAGTAAAAATTTGAGTGGGAAGTGCCCACATGAAACGTTATAATATTGTAAGTGATGGACAAAACTTTTGCAAATACATAAAATCCTGGCCATGCCTCTTACAATGAGCTATAAATGAATATAAATAATGAATAATGCCACCTGTTATATGTTTTAAGGTAAAAAAAGAAGTAGATTTTGGCATTTCTAATTTACTATATGAACATATAACCTAATAACTGTAAAATATACATATATTTTTACAGGGAATATCTGTCAAACACATTACTAATGATTTATTGTAAATTTAATGATTTTTGTTTTTACAGCAACAGCCTTACAACAGTAAAATTTAGCTATAAAGCAACACATTATATAATAATATTGTTATAAATAAAAAACAATATATAATAATTGTTAATTAGTAACCATTATTATGCTAGTTAAATAGATAGTTCACCAAAAAATAAAATTAAAATATCTGTTATCATCTACTCACCATTCACTTTTTCCAAACCTGTTTAAGTTTCATTCTACTGTTGAACACAACAGAAGATATAAGAAGATAATCCGGTCACCTTTGACTTCCATAATATTTGCTTTTCCCTTGAGTGTCAATGGTTACCGGTTTCCATGTATTCTACTAAATATCTTCTTTTTGAGTTCAAAAGAAAAAAGAAACGTATAAAGGTGCAACCTACTTGACGATGTAAATGGAAAGTCATTTCGTTTGGTTGAACTATCCTTTTAACTAATTTAGCATGCAAACATCCTCCTGAAAGAGTAAAAGAAATGAAGCATTCTAGACATAAACTGGCCTTATGCTGGTGTGCATGTACCTGAATCCTCACTGTCATAGTATGCTTTTGTGTAGTGATGTAGGTCTAAACGTGAAGCCAAATCCTGAGCGGACACTGGTGTCCCCCGGGGGTCAGCATAGAGCAGCAGTAATGGCTGGTAATGCCCCTTTATACAGCGAGACACCACATCCTTCCACTTGGGCCCAATCTGAGAGAGAAAAGAAGAGCGAGATTTGGTACAGTTTTTAAGACCATTTAAATAGTTATACTTTTTATTTTCTTTTTCAAAAATCTCTACAAATACATCACTAGCCGTGTCACTTATATATAAAACTAAAAAGTAAAGAGTCATCCTGAAATGTTCTTGATAACCTAAATAACAAAGCTAAGACTAGCACCCGGCATTTCCGGCATTTTCAGACAAATCTTACCCAGACTCCAACTTCCCAAAAAGACGAGCGCTTCTACGCTTCCTCCATAAGCAGACAGGATGTCCGAGCAGGCCACAGTGACAAACCAGCATGCATAAAAGTGTGAAGGTGTGAGCGGGACAGTTCGCTTTAGAGATTGTGTTTGTTTGTGGTGGACTATCATGGCGGTCTCTCCCTGTAGGCCACGCCCTATTACTGTCCAGCTGCGGTCATAAACAATAGTGGGATATCCTTGTTTTCAGAGGGCTTTTGTAAGAGATCTGTGCAGCTCACGTGCAGGTCAGCAATGGCTTGCCAGACCCCATGGAAAAAGCTGCTTTGTCTGCAACTGTCCAGGATTTCACAGTCCTGCACTGTTATTATCAACATAAAACTTTGGGTGACATAACAGACTTATGTTTTTCCATAATTTTTTTTACCATTACAGGAATATGCCAGAATCATTTAAATTTAAAAGTCATAATAATATAAACCTACAATGTACAGTATTTGTATTAGAGATTGGCTTTCCTGTCATTTGTTTTTTAAATGATTTATCTCTATTTGTTATTTACAATAACTAAAAATGCATCAAATTAATATTGGTTTGTCATGTCATACCATACCATGACCACAAAAACTTTTGAATTCCAACATGATACAGGATGTAGTATTTCTTACCATTAATAAATATTACTTCATTAAAATTCAGTTATCAGTCATATACATAAATATACATATACTATTTTTAAAATGAATTTTATATGAATATATATGATAATTATATATTATATGAAAATATGAATAATGCTTTAGAAGCTTAATTAAAAATTGTAAAATGTAATAGTTATAAAAACTGTATTTCCAGCATCATTACTCAAGTCTCAGTGTCATGTGATCCTTCAGAAATCAATACAATATGGCGATTAATTGCTCTTATCATGGACTGAGCGATATAGCCTTTAAAAAAAATCGATTTATGATTTAACCTAATTTTTTACCCCTCACAAAAAAATGCTTGGAGTTAATACCCTTATCATAATTATAATTAATTATAGGATACAAAAATGCTAAAGAAAAAAAGCTGTCATTTAAAAGATCTTAAATAGATTTTAAAATAATATAAATTAAACCATTTTATAAACTACAGTAAAAAGTTAAACCATTATGATCGTTAAAAAGGAGACCTTTTTTCAAGATGATTTATTTTATTAGTTTTTTTTTTATGAACATTCAGAAGTTTATTAATTTTATTTTCTGTTATATTTGTTCATTTAAATTACTTACATTAGGCTAGTGGGTTGCATTTTATTACTTTTATTTGCATCGGGTCGCTGCATCCAGTAGACCAGTCTAGTGCACTGAGCGAATTTTGTCAGTGTTGACATTTACAGTAATTAACGTCTTTGTAAGTGGTTCACGTCACTTATCCGAAAACAGCAACGTTGGATTCTAACATTAGATCGGTAATAGTCATAGATATTTACAGTGTATATATCTATGGGTAACAGTTCCTTTTATATGCACGTATTCTCCATTAATTGTCTTATCCATTACTTCATATTATGAGAAATACAAGGTGTGGCACACAGTTATGTGTGACTCTCACGATGAATACGTGACTAAGAGTGCATGTGCAGCTGTGTTCTTTTTCATTTCACAGAGCGCACCATTCTTCCAGCCTCACAGCCATGTTGTTTATGTGTTTCTGTAGCAAATGTGGGGGAAACTACGGGAACCTAGAGCAGAGTCACGTGTTAGGGTAAAAAACGATTTTCATTGAAACAAATAGACTTCACACTTGAGTTAATCGATTAAATTGATTTATCGCCCAGGCCTAAATCATCCATGTTTAAAAACAATTATGCTGCTTAATATTTTTGTGCAGAGATTGACTCTTTTAATTCTGAATCTTTTCAATCCATACAAAAGAACAGCTTTTTTAATGTAATAAACCTTAGATTTATTTTGAACTTTTGAAATATTTGAAATATTTAATGCATCCTTGCAGAATGAAAATATGAATTTCTCAAATTCTGTATACAGTCTGCCTGGGTCAGAACTTTAATATTGGTGCCTAGCAATGACTCCTGTTCTTCAACTGATTTACATATTGTGCTATTCCTGTTTTTATATAATGACTGTACACTAATATGCACCGATGATGACTATTGACATGGAACAAGTTACTTGCATGTGCACACAAACCTGAACACACACAAATACATGCACAAACTCCTGAGTGGTGAGTCAACAAGCTGTCGAATTATGTAAAACAGCACGCAAGCATGGTGTAAACACATACACACACACACACACCCAACCATCCACCCACCCAACACATGCTGGGAGCCTCTGGGGCACCAACACACTGGTCTATCCCAGTTAATTATTCGACACAAACTCCCCATGGACAGAGCAAGCAAGCAACATTAGATCACGGCATGTATAAACAAAGCCCATGAACATTCCCCCGCCACACAAAGTCCAGATTACCTCTTTCACATGAGCATCATCGAAGTAGATCCACTTGCGGATTTTGGTTTGGAAGAAGAAAGTGGAGTAGTGTTTGCCATAGTAACAGACCACACCAACCAGGTAGAGCTCCGCCTGTTTGGCCTTGTCCTCTGTCACCCGGTAGAACAGCTATAGAATAAACGAAGAAGGAGAGATTGCTTATTACTCATGAATACAATCTCATTTACACTCATAAATATAGATGCAAACAAACCCCCCAAAAAAGACGATGCACTTTGAGTTATCATGATGTCTTTCAAAACATCTGTGATGGAGATGATCAAATCAGCACTCTTGATCTCTCAATGTTTTAAATGATTATTTGTTTGGGGCTGGTTAAAATGGTTTACATTTCGTACTGAAATGTGAACCCTGCACTTAGTGAAACGCTATCTCACTTAGGACGCCCAGTGCCCGCCCTCTGTCCAAAGACGCAGGAACACAGAGGCAGCCAGTTGCTTTTATGTGTGTGTCATTGTAATTGCAACAAGTTTGACAAGTTTTGCCTGCAAACCCCATGCGAATCACAGTGATCTCAGATGCTGCTTTGAGCCTGACTGACTGTATTTATCACTTTTCAGCTGCGACTTTGTGCATTTATCAAGTGTTTTGTGTCAGTCGCACTTTTTGGGGCATGTTCTTCACTGACAAGAATCAAGTCTTACATCCCCGAGCCGCAAGACAGTCCCTAAGCTATGAATGACATCTTCTGCTAGGTCAGAGTGGTCTGAGTCCCACACCAGGCCGATGGTGATGATCTCTGGGGAGTTCATCAGGACACGTCGAATACGCAGCTTCTCTCCACAGTTGCCCTGTAAATGACATAGAGAGGGATAAAAAGAAAGCATTTTAATTTTGAAACTTAACGAAATGCACACAAACATTTACAAGCGTTTTTAACTAACAATTCTCATTCTCACGAGGCACAGTACACAAATCACATTTGCACACCCGTATTCTGTATGTTTGTGGATGTTTAGGTTGCATGTGAAGCATGTCTTCATACACCTGAGGGTCAAGATAGCAGATCTTGTTTTGGTGTCAAATTTCACAACGTGAATATCTTTGTTAATACTAGAGAACAAGGCAGAACATTAACTAATACTATACTGATTCATTGTGATAATATCCTATATGGGGCAACACGGTGGCTCAGTGGTTAGCACTGTTACCTTACAGCAAAAAGGTCGCTGCTTTGAGTCCCGACAGGAACAGTTGGCCTTTCTGTGTGGAGTTTGCATGTTCTTCTCGTGTTGGCGTGGGTTTCCTCAGGGTGCTCCAGTTTCCCCCACAGTCCAAAGACATGCGCTATAGGTAAATTGGATAAACTAAATTGGCTGTACTGTATGAGTGTGTGTGTGTGTGTGTGTGTGTGTGTGTGTGTGTGTGTGTGTGTGTGTGTGTGTGTGTGTGTGTGTGTGTGTGTGTGTGTGTGTGTGTGTGTGTGTGTGTGTGTGTGTGTGTGTGTGTGTGTGTGTGTGTGTGTGTGTGTGTGTGTGTGTATGTGTGTGTATGTGTTTGTGTGCGTGTGCGTGTGTGAATGAGTGTATATGGGTGTTTATGGGGTTGCGGCTGGAAGGGCATCCGCTGTGCAAAACATATGCTGGAAAAGTTGGTGGTTCATTCCGCTGTGATAAAATAGAGACTAAACTGAAGGAAAATGAATGAATGAATATCCCATATGAATACCAGATAAATCTAAGCTAATAATTTTTTGTCCTGTTTATATTTCTTACCCAATCAGAAAGAAATATATATTTGTAAGCACAAACAGCATTAAATTAATTGTTCGAATTCTCTATAATAATGGTCTGTAAGACTTTATTTCATGAAAGACGTCTTAAGGCCCTTATATTCTTCAAACAAAAATGAAAACTCAAATGATGTCACTTTTCACAAAATCCGGCCAAAACCAAGTTCGCTTTGAGTTCATTTCTGCTGTTTGAAAAAGCTCAAAATGTCAGGTCAAAGGTGCTTAGAATCAAAACAAACTCCTCAAAAATGTTCACTTTGGTCCTAAACACCTGAGCTGCCATTGGTCCCTGACGATAACAAAAACAGTGTATGTGTCCTGGAACTCCACCTTCTTTGACATGCTTTTTATCCATGCAGCGTCCAGCACAATAACACTAATGCCGAGTTCATGATTTTAGCCCTGGTTTTGACTCGCTGACAGATTTTGAGAAATAGCAGATAAATGCCTGAAATCACAGACAAATCGGTGCTCGTTCACATGAGTAACAATCACACAGTATAAACTATCAAAGACGCGATCTGAGAGAATCGCAGATGAGTTGCAGACGCCTGTAAGATATTTAGTGTGCAGGTCCAGCGTGCTAAATATCTGGACCTGTTGGCAATTCAAAATCATGCCGTGTGAAATGAGTTCTGATTGAAAAAAACATTGACGACTACCTACAGCCAATCAGAGAGCAGCATCCACTAGTATGGGTATCTGCAGGCCAGTGGGAGGTTGGGGGAGAAGTTAAAAGTGTTTCTTTTCGCTCTATTTGAACCCAAGAAAATGAGGAAAAACTAGTGGAAGCATGGCAGGAGCACCCATGTCAGTTTGACGTGTCTGAGCAATACCACAATCGGCTAAAAAATATAAATATAAATAAATAAGCAGAAATTCGAGGAGAAATTGAAAATTCCCTTCAAAAGGTGAGCAAAACTAGCACATTTTTAACCCCACAGGCTTCTTTACCATTATGTAGTTAATAACTAAAGATAAACTATGACCACGCATTGTTTCCATGTCACTTCTTGAGTGTGTTTGGTTGAGAGATGTAACATTGCAGACTGAGACAAAGTTGTCGGCGATTCTCCTATTGTAAAGTCATGCAGTGCGAAACCCCCGTCGCCGATCCATCTTGCAGAGCAAACACAGCCCCGACAGAATGCTACCCCAGATAGTCATGCAGTGTGCATCTGTGACACGACTATTTTAAAATTCATGCAGTCTGAAATTGCTATAAGTCAGCAACATGAATAAACTGGAAAATATTCTAAAACTATATGCCGTCACTCAGCCTTTTCAAACTTCCTTTTGGCCTCAAGTGAAGAATGAAAAAGTGCTTTGAAGTATACCAGGGCCTTTAGGCTCACAGATGTAATTTTCTAGACCAAAAATAAATAATAATGCAGTAAACAAGAATATGGTGAAATGTTAAAACACTTTTAAAATGCTTCTATTTAATATTTTATTTAATATGTTTGTTTTTGTCATTCCTGTTATGCAAAACTGACTTTTCAGCATTATCACTTCAGTCACATCTATTATATTCAGAATTCAAAATTATGTTAACTTTTATTTGAATGCATTATTACTCATTTTTAATAGTAACAATGAAACATCTTAACAGAGTTCCTTACATCGTTTTGCCTCTATAAGTAAATATATCTGGTTTCAAGGATGTTTGCTGGAAAACAAAACATAGGTTTAAGCAAATTATCTTTTGCAGCATGATAAGCAGTCATCCCTTTTCCAAGGAAATCCTGATCTGACATGAAAACAAGCGTGTATGTGTGTTTTGCGTAAGAAGTTGGTCCTTCTCAGGGCCGCGAGACAAATTAACATTCCACTGATTGTGTCCTGTTTTGACCAGCGATTACTCAATGGCCTAATTCCTATTCAAACTCAGACAAGTGCCATATCCACACACACACACACACATATACCATTCCAGGCTTCATTATGCCTAATTAGCACTTGATTTGATGGAGCTGGGTGTGTGGCAGTGTGTAGTAATGCTAACCGGGCAGTTGCGCAGATCTCCCACAGTGCTGGCGTTCCTCAGCAGCTCTCCGAACATGTCTGGAGTGGGTTTCTCTCTGCACTCCAGCATCCGCACGGCCTGGTTACTGTAGCATAAACACACATTACATGTTAAGATATCACAGCTGATAATATATCATTATAAGCTATTATTAAAACCTATATACTATAGGTTAAATGGATCAAACAATACATTTACTCGCCCTTAAGTGGTTCCAAGCATTATGAAAATGGTAAGAAAAAAGATATTTAGAAAAATGTTGGAAAATGGTAGTCACTGATATCCACAGTTGGAAAAAACACAATTTAAAACAATAGATACCGGTTTAAAACATTCATTCAAAAAATATATTTTTTGTTCAACAAAAGAAAAGTGAAGGGTAAAGTATTTGTTGCCCTTTAAACAGCTTATGATTACAACACAAAATGGTATTTGTGACGCTAAAGCTTAAATAAGCGATTGATGCGTTTGTGTACAGTGTTTTTTGTATTCAGGACATTGTTTATGAGGTCACAGCCCAGACCGGTTTGATCTTATTGTTGCAGCAGAGGTCACTGCACCTTAAAGACACAGCAACACTGCGTGCCTGGAGCAACACCGCAGCTCAGGCAGATCTCAGGGAAACAATCAGGCAGATCTCAATGTCACCTGGACATGTGCCTCTTTACCAGAGCCTTTCTGAAATTTTGCCTGCATGAGAGCTATATTTGAGTCGATATGCTAAAAAATAGTTGAATTTATTAATGGGTTTATTGGTAACAATAAACAGCCTACATTATGGTTTATAAACAAACAGTTTTAAAGCCACGTGAGCTGCATCCATGTAAAGTATTTTATGACCGTCTCATAATTAAAAAATATAATCACGGCCTCTCTCAGATACCAAGTTCTACCAAGCAGGAGCCCTTTAAAATGTAAAACAATGTGATTATAAAAATGATAAGAAAAGTTCTTATTTAATATAAGAACATTACCAATATTCTTAATATTCTTATATTTGAATATTTACAATATATTTACAAAAATTAAGCGATGAGGTGGCGCAGTGGGTAGCACGTTCGCCTCACAGCAAAAAGGTTGCTGGTTCATGCCTCGGCTGGGTCAGTTGGCATTTCTGTGTGGAGTTGGCATTTTCGTGTGAGTCTCCTCCGGGTGCTCTGGTTTCCCCCACAAGTCCAAAGACATGTGGTACAAGTGAACTGGGTATGCTAAAATTGACCGTAGTGCATGAGTTTGTGTGTGAATGAGTGTGTATGGATGCTTCCCAGTGATGGGTTGCAGCTGGAAGGGCATCCGCTGTGTACAACATATGCTGGATAAGTTGGCGGTTCAATATAGATGGTTAATAAAGTGACTAAGCCGAAAAGAAAATGACTGAATGAATATTTACAATAATTAATTGCCCCTTTCTGGATTAATAAAATTTTTAAACAAACACTAATATGAATAACAATAATAATACTTTATATAATAATAATAAATTATAATAATTATTACTATTTGACGTACAGTAGCTTAGTGGTTAGCATTGTTGCCCCACAGCAAAAAGGTTACTGGCTCAAGTCCCGGCTTGGATGGATTTGCATGGGATTCCTCTACAGTCTGAGACATGCGGTATAGGCACGTGTGAATGTAAGAGTGTGTGGGTGGTTCCCAGTACTGGCTTGCAGCTGAAAGGGCATCCTCTGCATAAAACATATGCTGGAATAGTTGGCGGTTTATTCCGCTGTGGTGAATCCTGATAAATAAGGAAAATTTAGGAATGAATGACTACTAACATTTTTTTGAATTGTAAGAATTCAAACTAACTATTTTTTCTCAATATTTAATATCTTTTATCTACTGTATATTCACTTCTTCTCACATGTATTAAAACAGATATGAACCTAGCATTCTTGTTAACATTAAGGGTCCCATTTGCTATTATTTCAGTGTATCAGAATTAACTAAAGTTGTGTGCCAACACATAAGAAATAAAAAAAGCTGTGGACTAATGAACTTAACGTATCCGCTTGTTAAGTGTGACGTCACGCGAAGGAGCTTCCGGGTCCAAGCGGTCTATGAAACTGAATGAGGACTCTTATCAAATGGTAATAATAAACGTTTACAAAGCGATGCAATCCTTTCGAAAATCACGATCGCAATATATATGTCCATGCCTAATATCTGATGGCCAGAAAGTTATACATTTTTTATAAATTATTAAAATTTTGGTATTTGTGATGCAGCAAACCCAGCGATTGTTGTGTGCACTATGACCTTATATAAAATTCACTTTAATGTGTGATATGAATAAAAAGTTATCATAAACAAATATTTAGTCAATTCAAATGAGTGCCGGCTTGGACCCGGAAACAGTATTACATACGTCACCAACACGTCACCACTTAACAAGCGGATTCTCCCTATGTCTCTGCGTAGTCTGAACACAAGGTTTTTGAACAGAAGAATTTGTTAGACAAATTTTCTTTTAAATGATATTCATTAATACATAAGTATCAGTTGAGTATAAATATTAGTTACAAAATCTTAGGACAGCGGCAACACTCAGTTTAAAAGAAGTCAATGCCCTTGTGTAGTAGAAATGTTGTCTCCACTGCAATGTCAGCTATTATCATAAAAATCCTCCTTAATCACAGAGCCGCATGCTGGAATATTCATGAAGCCCTTTCATCGCTGTGGTGCTTCAGACTGTTTGTTCATGTTAAGAATTTGCCATACTGGCAAGCAGGACATGGAAACCAACAGCATGTCTGCATCTGCGCAGCTGGAAAAACTGACCAAGTTTGACTGCAGAGGGAAGCTGCTCTTCTGTGAAGCTTGATTTAAATCTGACCGCTCGTCAGCCATGACTGAAGGCTGTGGCACTGGTGTCCAGGAGGTCTAGAGTAATATTTCAGCTGGCTGTTGCCATGTGCTTCAGGCCATTGAGGGAATCTCTTTTTGTTCTGATTGATTTCACTGTGTTTGATGTGGCAGACAGCTCATTTGCTCGGCTGGAGAAGAGTATGGGACATGATGTTTTCGGTGCAGTGCACAGTGTGGCCCTTTTCGGTCGCAGCTTTCAAAAATGACCTCATTCTTTAGCATCACTCTCTTCAGTGTGTGTGTGTGTGTATGTGTGTGATGCTCACCACAGAGAGGTGGTAGAGATGTAGTGGACCATCTGAATGAAGGGCAGGGGGTCTGAGGAGGCTCCACAGTTGCTGCACACACACTAGATGAGAAAAAGACACATTTGTTAAATATACCTTTCTATACACATGGACAACTTTTATTTATTTTTATTAAAAACTATGTCTAGGGCTCCCACACATTGTGACCCATACCTTTAGACCTATATACATTTTGAATATTTATGCTGACTGCTCAAGGATTTAAAAAAAACAAAAAGGCATTTCAGTTGAATGAAATATGTTCAAAGTTATAAAAGGTTTAGATTTATAAATCATGAATATAACATTTTGTGCGTGAATGCAGACTATTATAAAAAGAAAATATATTTTACAGAATTATTAGTCATCTGAAATGTGCTGTGCTTATATTCCACAGCAATTTAAATTCCAATTCTGACACTATGAGACTTGAAGGTCAGCTATGCCACTATAATTTCAGTTTTGTACTTACATTTTGCATTCCTCTTTCTAAACACTGTTAAAATTATAGGAATTGACTTTTTCCTTCTCTGCAATGAAATTCTGGTGTGATGTGACTTGATGGTCAGGTGCTACTACTTTTACAGAAAATTTGTATTTGTTAAAATAATATTAAACTATTTACAACCCCTGTGTAATTTGGACACCTATGAAGTTAAGGCAATTTATAATATATGTATGAATAAAATCATAGATGAGCAATTCCAGCGTTGTGGATGAGACATTTGCAGTAAAATTCACAGAGAAAGCATGTTAACATTATATTGAAACATCTGTTTATATTTTCCATAACAGCTTACTAAACATGGCTTATGTATGTGACCAAAAAAGTCTGCGAGTTTACAGTATACAACATACTTTGTAGAAATTCTGTGAATTAAATGGCGCAGCCCAAAAGAAACAATGCTAATCGAAAAGATAAAAGTTAGCTCTCTATTCAACAAAATTATTGATTTTATTTGATATTTTTGCATTTAGGAAAAAAGGAAAAAGCTTAATTATGGATGTGACACTTTTTCGTTATGGATGTGACAGATGTGAAATTGGCACTTGTGTGATTTTGGTAAATCAAATATAATTGTTTGAAACCATTAAGGGAGACATTTTTTGAGTATTATTACAGTACTGTAAAATACAAGCCTAAACACACAAAAAAAAAACCTAAAAAGAGTTTTGTTATTTTGGTGAAAACTTAATTTCTTTCATAGCAAGATGAAATTTGCATGAAATTGCTCAGATCCAATCCACAATCAAATCCACAAGTATAAAACCTTTTCTTATATTGTCATCAACTATATTTGTCAGAGGGCCAGAGTTTTACTAGACAGTCTCCTTGGGGGGGCAGACCCCCTAGAAGAAAATCAAATAAAAATCTCATTTTGGCTTAACATTATGTTTAATCTTTATACTTTTTGAATTTCATTACAAAACTGAAGGCATTTGATTTAGGCTCCCATCACCTATACCACAGTCAACCACTAGGAGTGATAGATATTTTGCTTCAACTCAATTAGGCTAAGTCAACAAGGGGAAATGTAACTTTAGCCATTGTTTAAGCCCTGTGAGTAGCCTGTTTCAGCATTGTGATTTGACTTCAAGCCCACTTAAAGTTTCATTTGATGTGCGAAAATTATTTGTGACCTGTTTTGTTCTGGTACCAGGTTATTTATTTACCATGCTATTTTAAGTTGTGCCAGATTGTTTTTCCTCCTTTTTTTAGTCCTGAGGCAGACATCCCAAGTCTCCCGGAAGTTCTGTGAGTCTCCCGCAAATGCATAGAGACTCTCGGATGCCCGCAAACGAATAATAATCTCCCGGAAATCGCACATCTTCCTCCCGCTCCTCAAATACGTTGCGCACCTCTCTCCACCGCATCCCTCCTTGCTCTTCATAACACACACGTCGCGCACACTTCGCCAACACCCCACCCGGTCTTCACTTACGCTAAAACCTGTTTGAAACATAAATGCTTAACGCCGCAGTCTGTCTGAGTCTGTCCTCATTTCGAAGTGTAGCCTTATAGTCATAAATGGTGGTTATTCTGACAAGAGACTCAGTTGTTGTTATTTTTAGTTGCTTTAATAGTGTGGACCACTATTTTCTTTTTGATCCTCACAATTTTGAAATCTAGTCGCAGGCCAGATTGACTGATTAGTTGATGATCAGTGCTTTACACTACTCAGAAATACATACCATTACAGAAGTTAAACTTATTGTGTAAGGTTGAAGTTACCTTCAAAAGAAAGGATAGCTATATGTTTAATAAAGAGGCTTCACCTGCTCAAAGAGTGTCATGGCAAACTTCTGGTGAGGGATGCAGTGTTTGGCTGTGCAGATGTCCTCCTTGGTCTCGTCAGAGATGTGAAAGTGGATCCTCATGAGGATATTTTCCTGCGGGAGAGATTTATTACTCAATTATTCACATTCAGTGTGCTCAAATCAGAGTAATACTGAAGAGCAGCAGCATGTGTCTGTCCCACATGTCTCATGTTAATTGATTTTCACTGTCCAGCAAGTGCGTGTCCTGAGTCTGTGGATAAAAGTGTGCTCAGATCTTTTGGCTGAAGAGAAGCCTATGCTCAGCAGGGAGATTTTAAACGTTAACCAAGCATCACCAGTGTCTCCAGTCTTGCATAATGGCCAGACAACAATAGTGGTTAAGGGGGGGGGAATGAGAAAATGAGCATTTGCAGTTTTGTGGTCGCAGTTCTTACTGGTCAGCACAATGTACAATGTTGCTAAACCAGCAGTCGAGACAGGGAGCCATTCTTTATCTTATATGTTATGATGCTGTGGCCTTTAAAATGAGCAATGAGCAGGAAATTAATCACTGTGTAAAATAGGAGATTGCAAAAGATTACAGCATCAAACAGGAAGGTTTACTTTTAGTGAACTGCATTGCAGCTATTTGTATTCTCAAGTACCTTGCCACAGATTAAAACTGCAGTGGAAGCTGACACGCAACCAACAAAGACACTGATAGATAAAGATACAGGGCCAAGAGGATATCAGACGTCTGCGATTTACTTACACTGATAGCCAAGATACATGTCATCAGCTGAGCTAACAATGGACACAATTTCCTCTTTAAGAAAATATACCTCTTCAGTAGAGAGTATAATGTGGTATATGAAGGCTAACTGAGAGGATAGGAAAAGCAAGGACATGGATAATAGGAGAAAAAGCTCTATGGGGGAGGAAAGTGAGAGAGAGTGACGATGAAGAGTCAAGAGCCCTTACGAAGCACTCAGCCGCATCGTCCATAATGCCGAGCTGGAATCTCTGCTCGTCCTGGAAGGTTTTGGCCAGAGCGCAGCGGAGAGCATCAGAGGGTAGCACCTTCTCACTGCTGAATTGGAACTGTGCAAAAATGCTCTGAAAATACACAACAGGGCTGTTTGTTAATGTTAATCTCAAAAAAAAAAAAACATAACACCTCATCACATTATTTCTTTCAAAAATACACTATCAGAAAAAATGTTTGCCTTAAGGCCAAAACAGCTAGTCACAGGGGCAGTTCCTTTCATGTAACATTTCTGTAGATAATTTAGCCATGAAAGGTTCATAGCAACATGCTAAAGGCTCATTTATACATCTGATTCAAGCGAACACGTATGGTCTGGCGCAGTGTTCTATCGGTTGCATAGCTCTCGCTGTGGCCGACGCACACCCTTTAAAAAAATTTAACTACACATCGCAAAGAAACGTAGTGCAAGCTCTGTAATTGGTCAGCTTGGTAGCTGTGACGAGTGTGAGCGGTGCTGAGAGCCGCGTGCCCGATGGAGCGAGTGCTTACAAGTGTCGAGTGTAAAGGAGCTCCAGATGGAAACGTTTGTTTTGTGTTTACCTTATGATTAAAGTTGCTGCACATCAGCCGGTTCATGCCACTGAATGTGCGAGTTTTAACTAGTTGTACATTAAGGTAGCATTTAGAAAAAATAAAACACCCACGAGGAAAACCCGACACAGAAAAAACATAACACAACCTACTGCCAGCTAGCGTTTCGAAAGTGTTATTGCAGAGCAACACAAACAGCATGCAGAAGTATAAATGCACGACTAAGCATAAGGCATGCAGTGTGGGTCACGGCAATCGATCGAAGCAGAAGTATAAACCAGCCTTAAGGGTTTTATTATTCATCCTTTTAGGGTTGGAAGTTTTTTTCTGAAAGTATACAGTGGGCAGCACAAAGGTATCTATGATTAAAAAATGGTTTTAAAAATATACAATAATTATACATTAATATGACTTTCAAAAATGACAAATGAAAAACTTCAATATATGTAAAATGAATGATAATAAAATAAAGGATGTGTGAAAGGAATTTCACATCTGTACATCAGAAATAAATTATTGAGTAAAATTGTTGCACTTCAGCAAGTTTTGGTTCGCTTGCACAAGGTAACATTTCTACATCGACCAAAATCTGTTAAAAAATGTGAGATGTGAGCAAACTGCCCTCTCATTGGTCAGAATTAATATTTGGTTTATGACTCCCACATCCATCTGAATTTTTACAGAAACCAGAATAAATGCTAAAATATGAAATCCTAAGGTTATCCCGTGATATATTCTGAGATGAATTAGCAAAACAAACAATCTTGTTTTTACAAACAGCATTCGTAATGCATTATTATTAGTCCACTGGACTGCATTTCTTTTTTACAACAACTGCAAAAGTTTTTGCGCTTAAGTAATTATTCAAATAAGTAAATATGTTGTGTTAAAAATCAAGCCAAGCAAGTAACAGATTCAGTTCTGGTTTGTCCCATAAACATTGCTTCATATTGCTTCATTGCTTTATTTGCTTGTTTGCTTCTTTGTTTTTACAAAAGAACTTCTACCATTCTTCAAATCACCTCGCTTATATTCTGTAGAAGAAATTAAGTCATACAGACAGTGACAAAAGGCTGATTCTTTGGGTGAAGAAAAGAAGTCTTTTCTCTCTTAAGCCACATTTAAACCCTGCACAATTTAGTGTCTCCAGGTATACATGAGCACACCTATGATTTCCCAAGCAGTATGAAAGCAAGACAAGCCAGTCTGCAAGACTTCTGTGCTGACTTTAGAAACTCATCAGTAAACAGAGTCATTACAGGATTAACATCTTTGGTTTAAAGGCTGAACACCAGAGTGAGACAGACACTGCACCAGTGCTACTGACTGTAAAAATAAAATAACAACAAAACAACATACTAGACTAATGTCAAAAAGAAACAAACTGCTGAAAACTGAGGTACTACCAGACCCATGAGAGAAATCGGACCGGCTGACAGACATATTGTCCCAGCAGCCCCCCTACTGTGCTGGCACAGGGCTCAGGAGAGAGCTCTCTAATTTCCAGCTGAGTTATTGAACTTTTGATGGAAAGCGCCAATGGCACTCCTGAACATTAGAAGGAATCTAATATAAAATGAGCGAGAGGGAGGCACTGAAAAGAAACGGGACTAAAAAAAGGAATGACATGGCAAGAGCTGACTACACAACAACGTGTCACGCAACTCTAGTTAAGCTCTCAGTGGTTTTGGACTGATGCATATCTATTAAATGTTTATTCATTACCACAATGTGTTTAATATTTTTATAGCACATCAATATATTATACAACTACTGGTCAAACGATCTGCCAACAGTAAATTATATAAGGAAGAAATTTCTGGAAGCAGACAAAATTACAAAAGTAGCTATTCAGCACTGATTTTAAAGTTTCTGAGAAATAGAATCCACAACTGGTTATCAAAAACATCTGTTTTATTTATGCTTTCGGACTAATTATCTAAAGGTAAAAAGCAATATGCATTATAAAAAAATATTAATTACCTGCTTTGTTTTACACATGCATTGTATAAAGTATGACACATTCACACTCGATGGACAAAACCACAGAAAACATCTCTCAAAATATCTTCTTTTACTTTCTGCAATATGAAGAAAAGCATTCAGGTTTGGAATGATAAGAGTGAGTAAAGGATTTTTATTTTTGGAACTAAAACTGAACTAAAATCTCTTTTTAAAAGGCTCAGGCCAATTATCTAGCTGCTTCCACTAATAAGAGCACTATTTAATGTTTGATAAGATCTCAGTTTCATAATGCACATGCAGATGGCAGAGACACATTTTAGCCTTCATATACTGTAAAAGGGAAACTTCTGAATTAGAATAGCTATATTGAACCCAAGACCTAGGTCATCAAACCATATCATTTAAAGGCTGATGTGCTTTACCTTCAGAGCGCAAAAGATGCATGAGTCCTCCATGCACTTATGTGTGGTGAGCTGCCGGAAACTCCGTCGGAAGATATCTAGATGCCAGAGAACCTGTAAGAAAAATGTGAAAAGCAATGTTTACATTGTCGTCTGATCTTTGATGCTGTCTGTGCATGATATGAAAGTTCTCTGAGAGGCTGACAAATAGGTTCAATCAAGCATCAGATGCTCTACGACACTTACAAAACACCCGAGAATCTCTATTCATCAAAAATGTATCAGGCTCAAAAAGCATCTTCTGCTCTGCAGTTGACTTTCCACCCCTTCTTAAGTGTCTCTCTCAGGAGGGCAAAGCATCCTTCAAAACCACTGGTTTGGAGGTTGTGCAGGATATATGTGATCCCGACAGACTCCTTTTTATAACAATCTCCTAAATCCAGTTTTCCTGACACTCTGTAATCCAACCTTCAACCAATCACACGAAGCAATTATGTCTCACCAATCAGCTGTCAAAAATCTGATTAGCCCGCATGTCTCATCCAAGGGTTTGAAGTAACAGAAAGCAAGTTAACAAGTCAAGGAAAGTCTGAGTGTGAGCTGAAGTGATGAGCATGTTTCCCAGCTTTAGTCTTTCATCCTGAGGAACGCATGCGTCTTCAGGTGAAGGATGATGCAGAATGTCAGCAGAACAAACAAAGACCTGCTAGCTTCCTGCTGGGCAGCTACGCACACACGCAAAATCATACACACCTCCCATCTGGCCGCGCCCGGGAGGCTGCAGAGGCCGACCTGACCCCACCTGCCCGCTATGACCTGAGACCGTGTTGTGCTGTTCACCCGGCACATCCACACGCTTGCATGCTGAATTATTGAGAGACCTGTCAGTCCCACTTAACATAGTTACCAAAATGAATCTGTTCTCTAACTTTACTTCACAGATGTCTTAAATCGCTCTAATAGTGATTGAGTCTGTCCGTGAACTTCGGTTTTTAAAAAATAGTAAACCGAAAGGTCACACTTTGTTTTGATGGTCCGTTTGTTGAATTTAAGTTACATTGCAAATAATTCCCATTAGATTATAAGTAGACTGTTAGGTTGGGGTTAGAGTTGGGGTTACAAGTTTCTTATTGTCAGTTAAATGTCTGTTGAAGGAGCAGTATCAACAGATATTAAGCAGACAGTCTACTAATACTCAAATGGACCATCAAAAAAAAGTGTTACCAACCGAAATAGTGCTATTTGTGATTTGGTTAAAAGTTGTGCACAATGCCATATGTTTGTTTGCCTTACTTCTATAATGCTGACAGAATCAATTTCAGAGACAGAAATCAGAAAACATCTGTTTGCCTGTGGTTGGGGCATTGCATGAGTCTCTGGACGATAAACTTTTAACAGCGTTGATCTCCAAAGCCACTGACTCACCCTGTATGAACTTGTGCTGGTGCAACTGTAATGGATAATAATAAAATGTATGAAATGCAATGTTGGCCGTGCAAACACAAAAGGCTGATAGTAAAGACATCCGTTTTTTTACAATTTTACAAAAATTTAATAGTAATCATCACAATCAAACAGTGTTTTAGCATATGTTGCAAACCACACGTTCAAAGAAAAAACAGAAAATCAACTGGTTATAGTTATACAAAGCCTTGACAAACAGAACTCGAATATAAAGATGCAAAATTGTTAATAAATAAAACATGTTATTTTTCAGCATTATATATTCAATTTTTTGACACTTGGAGATTCAGCAAATGAACAAACTTTGGATCATAAATAGGTTTTTTTGGAATTGTCATGTATGTTTTTTGTTATGTATACAGTTTTGATAGAATAATTTCCATTATCCATATTTAAGCAATACGATCAGTTAGTTAGGGACTTTTTGTGGGAGGGGAAGAAGCCCAGAATAAGTATGAAAATTTTTTTTACCACTAAATAGAATAAAGGGGGGTTTAGCATTGCCAAATATAGAGCTTTATAATACTGCATTTGTGATTATTAAAATATGCAAGCACTGGTCGGGTGGTAATGAAGATTATATAAGCTGGATGGAAATAGAGAAAACTCTGACTTGCCCATTCAGTGTTATTGATGCTTTATCTCAGAAATCTTTACATTTTATTGTGGATGGAAAAGTTAACCCTATATTGGAACACTCACATCAGGTCTGGAAAAAAGTGGGAACCTTTTTAAATTTAATGTGGAACTGTCATTTAGTTGCTCCATTCTGGACAAGAGTTATTCAAAACCTTGAGAAATGGCTGGGACAAACTTTACCTTATTTACCAAGAGCGTGTCTTCTTGGTGATACATCCACTCTACGGAACGGAATATCTAGAGCACAGGCTGGGCTAGTCATCGCAGGATGCATTATGGCTGTGAGACTGGTGATGCAAAATTGGAAGACTCAGATACTCCATCTTTTAAGGATTGGATTGAGCTGATGACTTCTACTGCATAATATGAACATATGTTGGCATGGTTTATAGGACTCCACCTATACTTTCAATCAGAAATGGGGTAGCTTTTTACAGTATTTGGAGAGCATGTAAAAGGACAATTATAGGGTTTTCATTTTGGCTGTCTGTTGTATTATTTTATATTTAATATTTATGTTATAAGTTTTTGTTTTGTTATTATTTTTATTACAATTCGTTTATATTGTTTTCCTGAATGTTGATTTGGTATTGAGAATTTTATGTTGTGTAGGGTATAAAAAGTTAAAATAAAAAAGTTCAAATGACAAAAAAAAAAAAAGTTTTATTAGAATCAGTGAGAATAGGCTGGAAATTACATACAAATATGCAATGTTCTGCAATATATGAATCATTTTCCAGCAAGGGTTAATAAATGTATGGCTCTAGTAGTTTTCATGACTCTCTAGTAGTACTACACTACCTAACAAAAGTCTTGTTGTCAATCCCAATTGTAAGAGCAACAAATAATATCTTAATCATCACAAATACTGCAGAAGACCTGTTGGAACCTGCATGGACCCAAGATTATCACAGAAATCAGTCAAGTTTGGTGAAGGAAAAAACATGGTTTGGGGTTACATTCAGTATGGGGGCATGCGAGAGATCTGCAGAGTGGATGGCAACATCAGCAGCGTGAGGTATCAAGACATTTGTGCTGCCCATTACATTACAAGGCACAAGAGAGGGCAAATTCCTCAGCAGGATAGCACTCCTTCTCATACTTCAGCCTCCACATCAAAGTTCCTGAAAGCAAAGAAGGTCAAGGTGCTTTAGGATTGGCCAGCCCAGTCACAAACATTATTTAGCATGTCTGGGGTAAGATGAAGGAGGAGGCATTGAAGATGAATCCAAAGAATCTTGAACTCTGGAAGTCCTGTAAAAACGCTTTCTTTGCCATTCCAGATGACTTTATTAATAAGTTATTTGTGTCATTGCAGAGATGTATGGATGCAGTCCTCCAAGCTCATGGGAGTCATTCACAATATTAAAGCCTTAAATAATCTAGCTCCTGTTTATCTAACCAACCTCTTGTCTCGCTACAATCCAACCCGCTCTTTAAGATTCAAAACTCAGGGCTTCTTGTAGTACCTAGAATAGCTAAATCGAGTAAAGGAGGTCGAGCCTTCTCATTTATGGCCCCTAAACTCTGGAATAGCCTTCCTGATAATGTCCGAGGCTCAGACACACTCTCACTCTTCAAAACTAGATTAAAGACCTATCTTTTTAGCAAAGCATACACTTAGTGCATTACATAGCGGTATGACGCATGATGTGCCCCACACACGATTTTGCTTCTGTTTATATACACTATGAACAGCAGCTACGCTAATTATTCTCCTTATTCTGTATTTCCACCTGGGGGTACTCATCTCGAGACTCTCAGACTATGCAGTGCCACTGATGCGATCCAAGACCAGCGACGAGACGATCCCAAGGTTTCCGGACCAGGCTGTATCCTGAGCTGCTGCTGTGGTGGTCATGATGGAGAGCATGAGACTGATTCCTGCGATGCTCCAAGGACAGACGTGTCTTCGCTGAGGTCCAGCTACTGCGCCTAGACTGCAGCTCTGCACAAGACGTTTGGCCATAGGAGAAATGGTCGTGCCCAACTGAGCCTGGTTTCTCTCGAGGTTTTTTAAATTCTTCACTTTCGCCAATTGGTGAAGTTTTTTCCTCGCCGCTGTCGCCACTGGCTTGCATGGTTCGGGATCTGTAGAGCTGCGCATCAATGGAATTGCTCCTCAGTGTTTGGACTCTCAGTAGTGATTATTAAACCACACTGAACTGAGCTAAACTAAACTGAACTTAAACACTGAAAACTGAACTGACACTGTTTCAATTCACTATAAACTTCCATGTGAAGCTGCTTTGACACAATCTATATTGTATAAGTGCGATACAAATAAAGATTAATTAAATTGAATTATTATTTCTTTTTCACTGCACGATGATTTCAGAAAGTCAGACCTTTTCATTCTTTGCCTTTCATATAAGCCACTTTTGATACCAAATGATCAACTAGAAGTCAAGTTATTATTTGTTGTTCCTAAAACTTGTCAGGTAGTGTATATTCAAATCTTAAACAATGATTTTAATTTATAATAGCATGTAAACAATTCAATTGTTGATAATAAAATGTCAATTACACATTTAAAATTACAACAATGATAAAAATAGACTGGTGAAGTGGAAATAAATCTTTTCTGTTAGGAATCTCAGTTGCAGCTACTGATTCCAGATTTATGTAATAAATGCATTCAGGAGATGGACTGGACAACTGGGGTTCAAAAACAGCCATTAATATGATTTATTGATAAAAACTCTAAATATACTCTAGACTAAACTTATTTGTGGCCAAAATCCTAAATCTCAAAAACAAAGACATTTTAAAGACCTTTCTGCCAAAAACAGTGTTCTCAGACACAGTCCTGGTCTCCGGGTGGATTTACGCTGCTCTGCAGACACACAGGAACATTCGAAGCCAGTGGCCATGAACTAGCTAGTGTGTCAGTGTCTCAAACGGTCAACATCAGGGCACAGTGTCTCCTTCTATTGATTTGACATCACTGATTTGACACTTCATAAGTTCTGGGAACTTCTGTCAAGCCACGAGTTTGCCTCTGAGAATGTCTAACAACAAAATACAGCTTTTTCTTCTTTTTTTTTTAGATCTGCAACTGTCCAGTGGAGTTTTATAATTGTATGGGATGAGACTAGCAACATTGATGAGAAGCCTGCAGGAATTTACAAAAGGTACAGGTGTTCCCTTGGTGACCCGAGTCACATCTGGTCATTAAAGCAATGTTCATCATTGAGAGGATGTCAAGTCTCTGATCTGTGAGGGGACAGCTGAAACTAAAAGCTATTTGACTTTAAACACATAACTATAACAGAAAACCAAACGTGGACAAAAAAAATGTTAGACTGTGGAGTTATTAATGTAAAACACATGAACTGCAGAAGACCCTTGCTGTAAAAATTATAGTAAGGGATAAGGGGTCTATCACAGTGAAAGTGTTTATTGTGATGAGAGGTGTCTTTTTTTATGGTTTTCTAATTTCCATGAGCATTCTGGCACTGCTTAAGCACCCTGCACGCCTTACTAGTTAACCGCCTGTTGTGCCTGGCATTTTTGCTCTTTGCTTGCAGTTGAAAATAGTAAACTCTAAGCGGAAAAAGTTTGCTACATCAGTCACAACTTTTTTCATTCCCCATTCAAATGAAAGACGAGGCAGTGTTTCTGCTGGGGTGACAGCAGTGTTTGTGTTGTGAAGATAACTACAGAGACTTTTAAAAATGAAGGAGAAGCTAGTAGTTGCTGTTTTGACTTATTTATAGCTGTATGACTTAGGGCTAGGCTGATAAAATGGTATCGGTATTTATTGACAGAACACAATAACTATAAAAAAAGTTTAGCATGAAGTTTCAGTATGAAGGATCTGCTGAGCGTGTGCCTTGGAATGAATACCAATAAGCTTAGGGTTATTTCTAATCAAGGTGCAGAGCTTGTGAGCTCAAATAGGGAGCAAAGCACAAATGGTATGCCAGCGGCGTGCACGTGACATGCTCGTATTTTCCAGGTGCACTTAGTTGAATGCTGTGAGTGCACTGCGATACATGTAACTAGAACTAACCAATCTGCTTCATACTTTGTATGTAATATACACATTTCAGTAACAACGGCAGACTAATTATTTTAGACAAACACAGAGCACACAAACACTGCAGTGCTTGTGTATAAGAACCGCAGCTATGGTTTGTCCGATCGTCATCCTCAGAGGACAGGTTGATGGTCCCCTGTTACGAGAGACACCAGAGGAGCGCGAGCACAAAGCGCATTGAAAATGGTGAAGGGGTCCATGTGCCTGGCACTTTTCACATGCTTTTTTAGACACGATATGTAAACAAACTCTTGTTGGGTTGCGTCATTGCTACCTCAGGTCAGAATATTTTTTGTTCATTTTTTGTTTGTTTGTTTTTGACTAGTAAAACTATGTGCCCTAATAATGTTGGTATTCCTAAATGGATTGTAAAAAACTATTTTATAATTATTGATACCGATTAAAATTAAACATTATATTGTGATAATAATCGCCCAAACCTAGTAGGACTTCACAAATCGTGAATATCGCAATATTTTTAAAAAGCAGCAGCCCTGGAAGCAAGTCAGTCTGGCAATAGAGATGACGTGCAACATCAACAGCAGCAATCACGCACAACATGCAGCTCATTCAGTGGTTGTCAACAAAAAAAGGCAGTGCGGTGCACCTCGCGTTTTCAGGACGGAAAAACACATTCAGGGTGATCGGCCCCTAAGAGCAAGAAAAACTGCATGAGTCCCCAAACTGGACATTTCAGAGATAGTCCTCTGCAGAGAGGGACATCACGGCCCATTACTAACCATATTACACGCTTCAGATCCAGGGGACGGAAAGCAGACAGAAGGCAGCGCTGATGAAAAAGAGAGATAGACTGAAGCAGAATGAGAATTACTATGACTGACTGAAACCCAGTTACTTCCTTCACCTCATCAAACATTCAAACAATGTGTGCGGTCATGTGAGGACATTTCTTCACAGAACATGACCATTTTACAGCATGTGTAGCATTAAGCCATTCTGACTTATTTCAAGAAAGAAAAAAAAATAAAGTTCAAAAATGTAAAGTATTTAATTGTATTAATTTTATTATTTTATGTTAAAATATGAAAGAAATATGTATACATTTTCCATGTGCATTCACTACATTTTTATAGATAAATAAATAAACCAATAAAAAATAGATAATTAGACAGCTTGTAAAAAATCTAAAAGACATTAAAGACTAGATAAATATATGCTGAAAATTCAGCTGTTATAATAGGAATACTGTACATTATATAATTTTAAAATATATTAATTTATCAAAACTTTCCTTTAAAATGGGATAGTATTTTGAAATAACACTGTTGTATTTTGCCTGTTTGTATACTGTTGTACAAGCATTAGAGACTTCGTATAAATTCGATATTGCAGATCAGTGCAGTTTTTCAATACGGTTTAAACCGATAAACAGCCTTTTACTAAAAATAAAGTTAGTGGCAAGTTGGCTAAACATTTATAAATACCCCAAAAGCAAACAGTCCTTTAGCTGCTGTTGAACTCAACAGGAAGCTGCTGATTAAACATCCTGACTCTTACCTTCTGTCTCTGGATCAGCAGGAGATCAGAAGATGTCAGCTATGAAAACCCAGCCGGTCTAGACATATCTCCCTTCCCCTATCCTTCCTCCCAACTCATTTCTGCTGCATCCTAGTTTCTTCAATCAGAAGTTAATTGACTGCATAATGGATTTTATTGAATGGCTGTTAAGAACTGCGTTAATTTTGAATGACATTTTGGGAACTTTTAAACAAGGACATTTACCATTTTAATCCATTCAGCCAATCTCCAGGTCAGAAGAGACCACTTTAGCTTAGCTAAATCTGATCATTGAATCAGATTAGACCATTAGCATTTCATTAAAAATTTTTTATCATTTTCCTATTTAAATCTTGACTTTTCTGTAGTTACATCGTGTACCAAGGACAACGAAAAGTTGCTAATAGGAAGTAATTGGTAAATAATTGGAGATTTTGTGACAATAAGGGTGTTTTAAGAATTTTTGGTGTTCCAGCAGATATCTTTACAAGATTAAACTGCCTTCATCAGCCTTTCACACAGTTTTTGGCAGTTTATCCACCACATAATGCATAATACACAATAGTAAATTAAGTTTGATACTACACCGAAAACAAACTATTGATCATGCTTACAACTTCAATAAATTGTTAAACTTACCATTGAGTCCCATTTTCTCTGCAATTCATTGTCAATTAAAATCTTTTTTTGTTGATGCTTTGTCTGTCTGTTCTTTGACTGTGACTTATCAGAATGTTCTTTGACACCAAAGATATTAAGCACTCAAAATTCATTCTTTTTGTGAAAAGTCTTAATAGTGGCAAAGCGACAAGCTACCGTACACAGAGTGAGCAACATCCAACGACCGCCTTCTCAGTGAGAAAAAGCGACTGTTGGCGACAAGGTGGGCGTGTGGTGCAACGCAACCAAGTTGAGAATACTTCAAGTTTATGTAATTGAAAAGCGACTTTCTTGTGCAACAGCTAATAGAAGCATCAGTAGAGCTCACGTGATCCTCTCTCAGCTCCTGCAGCAGCCGGTTGCATTCTCCGTGCTGTAGACCTACACAGACCTGCATTAGCAGCAGATAAATAGCTTTTTTTTTCTTAATCATCTTTGTAATTAAGCATTTCTGAACTGATTCAATTTATATTTAGTGTTTACTTTCAGCAGCACGTAAACTCATTCAAATAGCACTATAAACATTACCTAAACAACCTCAAGGTGGGAATGCCCATTAGCAGTTTTAATCACCACCCAGAATGACAAGCAGCTACAAAGTCGCTGCTAGTGTGAATGAGGCATAAGGCTATTAAAGGGAGAGTTTTTTATAGCCCTATTTAAACCTGCTATAAGTTTCCATTTTTGTTGATCCAATCACAATTCTACATACAGGTGTAACCTGGGTCTAATACATTCTAAGATTATCAACCTTTGACCACTTCTAAAGGCAGTCTAAACCACTTTTGTCCAGAATGTTTTTATAGTGTAGATGTTAATGTGGTCAAAATGCATTTAAAGTGACAAAAGACAAACTATTCCTCTGTCCCTAGCAGACTTAAACTTCTGCTAACTTTTGGTTTAAAGCTAAAAAAAAATTCTTACTAGTCCTGTTTGTAACCAAATCCTCCGGTGTTGATGGTTTTGCAGTTATCAGAACTAGACAATTTTGCAGTTAGCAGAAACAAAAGCTGCTGCTCTGTACTGTTTTCCATTATTTCTTGTCATGTTCATATATTTAAATTGCATCTAGTAGTAGTAGTAGTAGTAGTAGTAACTTTATTGTTCTTGACAGGAAATTTGTTATGGGCATCACCGTATTGCTGCAGACATTCCATAAAAACAGGCAATAAAAAAACAATACAAAAATACAGCAGTTACATAATTTATAATACTAATTAAGATAGACTCTTGTTAAATAAACCCACTGAAACAGGTACAAAGGATTTCTTATAACGGTTCAATCTAAACTTTGGGACTCTACATCAACTTATTATTTCACAATTTTAGATCAAAAGATAATCATACAAACCACCATCCTCAAAGAGATCAGGAAAGTGTATTAAAGTGAATTAAGCCACCAGGTGTAAACAGGTACACTGTAAAACCAAAAAAGGTTAAGGTAACTCAAACCATTTGAGAAAACCGATGGCAACAAACCATTTAAGTTCAAAAATTAATCCTAATGAGTACTGTCAATTTAATCCATTTGAGTAAATGAAGCAATTTGAGCACAGTAAAACCCAATAAACAAAGAGAACTCAAACCAACTGAGAACTGTAAAACCCAATAAGTTAAGACAACTCAAACCTTTTGAGAAAACCGATTGCTACAAACCATTTGAGTTCAAAGCTAATCTACATAAGTACTGTGAACTCACTCCATTTAAGTTGAAGTAATGAGGTATTTAATTAACTCATTACCTTCAACACTGAGTTCAAAACTCTTTTCAAATGAGTAGAATTAACTTTCAGTAAATTGAGTTAACTACAGTCATTTCATTTGATAAAATTGACTGTTGGGTTTTACAGTGTATGCATCACCCTTGTGTACTGTGTGATCTGACCAGCCAAAGCGCATCTTAATACCAGTTGTAAACACGCTTTTTGATTTCTCAAGACACCAATTTCAATGTTACATATAATATAGCAAAGAGAAATTTATTCTCGCTAAACCAATAAATTGAATTCCACACAGACTTCAGTCAGCAGGTAAAACAAAAGTTTCCAAGAAAGCCTAATAAAGCACCACATATTGATCTGCAAACTCTCCCCATCCCACAAAAAAATGGTCTCCACCCCCCCAAATATTGAGTTCATTGTCTTGCCATATTGTTATGCTTCATGGCAACAGACAATCCAGCCGCAACGCTCCCTTAAACACCCAACCCCCCGAAGCAGTTATAACCGACTCTAATTTGTAGCTTTAGACATGTTATCAGCCAGCTAAGCCCCTTTATTTCCATATAGCTGATTATACAGTAATCCAAAAATAGAGGTTAAGTAATGGCAGGTTGCTGTGCAGGGTAATTACCGGCCAGGACAGTGTGCGTCTGACAGTTGTTTGTGGGGTCTAGTGCAGACAGTGCTTGAATCATCACTAAATCTAATGCAGGCTCCAACGAGCAGCACAATGGATAAAAGGCACAGCGGTTTCTGTCTAATGGCGCTCATGCGTGAGGAGAGCTGTGAGTGAGGAGTCAGCGCACCGTTCCTACTGCTGCCATATGCATCTAGCCGCTTGACTTGTTGCTTTAAATGGCTAATCATGAGGGGGGCACAATTTCTGCCCACGAGAGTAAGCATCTGTTGAGGTCATGCGATGCACGAGTCATTAATTAATGAGAGTCTGCAAAATGTGCATCTATGCAGTAGGGCTGCATATATTGCTTCAGTATCGATATTGCAATGTGCAAATAAACCACAACAGAATCTAAATTGTTGAACCAGGAGTTTAGTTGACCAGGAGCCACAGTTCAAAACAAGAGATTTGTAAAGTCAGTGTAATCTGTAACCATAAAAAGCTACCAAAAACATGTCAACTGTATTAGGGCTACACGATATTGGAAAAATCTGACATTAATTTAATAGCTCTATTTGGAATTAAATCATTAACATTGATTGGAATAATCCTGTAGAGGAGTGAATCAAAGAAATTGCAAAGATAAATAAATACGATGCAAAGATAAAGAGAAATAGTCAGATATTCAGATACAGTATTACGATACAATATTATCATAATAGTTTGCCCTCGATAATTATAGATCCCAATATCAGCGATATATGACAAGAAAACCATCCACAATATTTCATATTTGTAAATGAAGTGGGGAAAAATGCATCAAGAAGTTATAAGATGTATTTATTTTATTAACAGCACATACATTTCTTAGAATTGCAACATTGATATACCTTCGATTCGCCATTACGAGAAGCGCCACCTCATGATTATCGTTATTTTGTCCTGCCCCTATAATTGAATAATCAAATGTAATGAAAAATGTAAACACTGTACATTCTTCATTGCTGATTAACAATAATAATTCCAACACCACATTGCAGAGACTGCGATGTGACTATTGCGAATGCACACATTTCAATATCGATGCTGAAAGGACATGTTCTGCAGCCCTAACTTGTATGTCTTTTCAAGACCTGTGACTGTGTGATCATTTCAAGCCATGTTAAAGCATTCAGGCACAAGAAGATATAATGCTTCTAGCTAAAGAAAGATTAATTGTATTTATGTATATATACACACAATGAAGACTATACAGTGATATTATACAGTTGATTGTTCAGTGTTTGTATCTGAATACTGATAAACTCCCCACAAATCCATAAAGCACTGTTTATTTCATTTGTAAATTTACTCTACTGTATTGTTCTATACTTGTGATTAGTTAAATATATTTATGCAGATGCACTGCCCTACAAAGTTATCACAATCAGTCGAAAATTCTAAATTTCATGAATATGAGTTGAAATCAACATGAGTTGAGTTTTCAACTAATTTGGTGAAATGATACTCATTATTGCAATATGTATCACAAATACATAAAATGATGTAATGTCAGTTTTTTCTAATATTGTGCAGCTCTACAGTTGAGTGGTTGATGAAAACATTTCATGTGGGGTTCACTCCAAGAGTGTTAAATCAAACTAAACTACTGACTAAACTAATAAATCCCTAAAAGCAGCAGTCTAATCATCAATTGTGTCCAGACTAGTCATGCTTTCAGCTGAGAAACTCTTTGCAGACTTCAGCAAGATCCTGAAGATGGGTTTTTTTTTCAACATATGGATTTGCAAGGTGTCCACCTTCATCACATTTTGTACCATTTCTGCCTTTTGATGAAAATCAGGCAGGCAGTCAGGACTACCGACAAACCCCAAGCACTGGTCATGTATTTAATTTCATTTAATGTTAGCCTTTTTAAATTTAAATAGCAAAACTTTCAAGACTGGAATACTACCTTTGCGTAATTTTGAGCGAGGAAAAACCCATCTGATTTCGAAAAGATGTAGGAGGTGTAAAATATAAGACGTGTTTATAGCATGAGCATATGTAGACCTACCTGGAGAGCGCTGTTCAGAAAGCAGCTGTTCTGTCCCGGCTCGTTGATGAGGCCTTTGCTTGGGGCGATTGATGTCATGGTTCGTGGGGTGAATATGCCCTGTAACCCACTGCTGCCAGATGCAAAGTAGTTTCTTTTCCATGACATGGTGGAAAAATTCTGTATGGTTTTAACTCAAACCGTCCCTCTGCTTAAAAGGAACCCCAAGTTCATCTTTCCAAAGCTGAGAGGAAATGCGTTAAAGTTGTATCCAAAAGAAGCATGTGGGTGTTCAAAATTTCTTCAAATGGGCCAATAGTCACAGTTTGATTTTAGATATAAAAATATGTTTCTCTGGGGAAGTATTTTTTCAAGGGTGTTGGCTTCTTGTTGTCTTCTTGCATCAGACAGAAAACAGCAAACACTGTCTCTTGGCCTTGTTAACTGCTTTCTGGGACTTGGTTGTGGAATTTCACAAAGCTTTACTGAAATTTCTGGGTTTTGGGAGGCGTGGTGATCTTCACTGCAGCGTTTTTGTGTTACACCCTTAAACAGAAGCAACAGTGTGCAAATTGAAGGCAACAGCCTTGTCCTGCTTCTAAACAAGTCACTGGGTGTGAATCTTCACAACACTGTGTATCTGAAAAACATAAACAGAAATAAAAATGTTAACATCCTCTCGCACTAAATCTAAAAGCTGATGACTTTTTCACACGTTGATCTTCAGCAACAAAGTAATCACAAGTCATTTGTTTTCAACAGGAGTCGCTGATTTTCAGTGATTTATATTTGCATGACACAGGAGCACACAGACCTCTGAAATACTGCAGTCTAGTGTAGACAAGATGGATGAGAAGTTAATGTTATGGTGTCTGCATGGTGCTATTGATTTATGATTACATCACTATACGATTCATCTTTGCTTACATGCAGGATATAATAAAATGCTCCAAAGATGTAATAAATTAAATCCACATATTACATAGACAAAATAAATAGTGCATAAAACGTTGTCAGAAACTGTCTGTAATCTGAGTATGATGTATTGATAATTGCTCAGTGTTGTTCATGACCTTATATGATGTGTTGTGCACTGCTGTGCACAATTCATATTCACAAACCCTTCCGCTCCAGCAAGGCTTTTTATCATTAAGAAAACAATCTGCCTTTTAATTTTAAATGACTAGTGGTTTGTCTGAGATTTTCAGAATAAACAGCATCACCTCAATTCTCAAAAATTAACGCATTCAGCAGGAGGCACAGCTATCAGTACTTAAACATAAATGCTGCGTCCCAATTCGCGTACTATCCATCCTAAATAGTATTCCAAAATAGAATTAGTATGTCCCAAATCTTATGTTGAAAAGAGTCTGCCAATGGTTCCCGGATGGTTTATTTTCTAGTAAAAATTAAGTGTAGAAGCATCCATACTGATATTGCCCACAGTATTGCGCGTTGTATGTGAATTCGATTAGAACTACAAAAGCGGGTGAAAAGTGTAAATACACTACAAACATGATGGACACGCGAGACCAACCGTCAAGTAGAGAGGCTTCAGTAAAGATGTTTGTATGATATTTGTATGTTAATTAATATCTAGCCAACTGGAACCTATTTAAATCGTGTTTTCTGTGTTATATTTCATCTGCAACAACAATACTGAACTAGTATAAAAACATGTTTGGACATTAATGTCTGAATGCAGAATTATTCAGAGACCTGAAGAGATCTCTCTGCATGAAAGACTCATGAATGGCAGATTAACCTGCTGCGGCTTCTCCGATAAGGTAAGAAATTAAATATGACAGAAATGATGATTGACCGGGCTCAAAACTAAGCAACACAACAATCTGTTAACGAGGAAGTAGTATGTCCCAAAGCTTGCATACTCTTCTGTTACACACTCAAAATTATATATTTTTCCTTCACAAAAAAATACATACCTTTAGGGGGAAGTATAAGTATGCAAACTGGGACGCAGCAATAATGTGGTGTAAAGACAAACCATCAACACAAGAGTATAAATATAACTAAAGAAATTCATATTTTCACAACCTAAAAGGCATCTATAATTTTAAGATTTTTATGTCTAGCAAACAAACAAACAATAAAAACATATTTATTAAAAAAAAAAAAGGTAAAAAAAAAAAGTTCTAAACCTGTATGACTTTTGGTTCTGGATATTTTGAAAAGCAAACAAAAAGGACTCGCATAATGAAATGTAGATTTTTCATTTTAAGGCCCTGTTTCTTGTTTCTGGTATTAACATGTGTTGATCCAAACTACCTATAGATTATGGAAGCGGTTGAAAATGGACAAGCTCAAAAAAATATTGGAGCCCATTCACACTTTGGCATCATCCGTTGTGATCAGATTGATGAAAACCCATGTTAAAACCAGGTGTAGATGGACCCATAGAGCCACAGTAATAAACAGCTTAGTATGTGTGAACACGTCAAGTGTGCATAGACTCGCTCCATAAAATGCAAACACTGATGTCTTAACACCATGGCTGTGATATTTCCCTTTACAATCTGACTCAGATCTCATCCTGCTGGCTAAAATAACACTTGGGTGAAGACAACGATTTATCCGTTTGTCCCATTTCAAGCTAGCATACACAAAACATTCCTTATCAGAGTGCTGAGCTGAAACAGGTCAAACTCCCAAACACGACACTCTGACATAACTCAAGTAAGTGATACAACCTCACAGCTCTTAAGCCAGTCTTCAACTGGTAGGCTTATATTAGTTGCACTTAGCCAGTTTGCATTAAAGTCCAGTGAGAAATACATCCATTGCCTGTAATGTTTGTTTTACAGCAAGCTCCTGGCAAGAAGTTTAAAAGCTGTAGCTTTGAGCTATTTCTCTTAAGAGTTTAGCAAATCTGTCTACGGCCATCACCATCTGATGTGCTTTTAACAAAACCAGACTTGAGGGCAATTTTCAAGGAATGCCAAATAAAACAGTAGACAAAGGCCCCAGACTGACAGTAGAAGACAGACAGGAACAAAGATGACAAGTGTTGAAGTGAACTGATGATTAGGGATGTATTTTTTTTATAAAGAATGAGACTGAGTGAAAATTGAAAAGGAATTCTAGCAAATGTTTGTTTATTCAGCTGAGTCACCGGCTGACCTTACACTGCTGATGTCACTGGTTTCCATGTCTGCGTTTATGGCCTTGAAACCACAGTATTGCCAAAATCCCTGCTCAAAATATGCCTTGCCTATAAACTACCAGGCATAATGTCCTCTTTTAAACACTCATTTGCATTAGTTTTTGGGATAGATTTGTGAAAGCAGGAAGCAACAGTTATAGTCAAACTAACCAGTGTTGGGGGTAACGCATTATAAGTAACTCACATTATGTAATAATATTACTTTTCTAAAGGAACGAGTAAAGTAACGCATTACTTAAAAAAAAAAAGTTATATTATTGAGTTACTTTTAAAAAAATGTTACATGAGTTACTTTTTACCTTGCTTAATTGGCTTTTTAAAAACATATTGCAAAATAAAAAAATATTTAGCTTGAATCACACACTCACACACTATTTTTTCACAGCAGATAAGTCAGTGTACTGTTCTAGTACCCGAGTAACTCAGGATATTGGTTTATTCGTGAGAGGGGGTATCCAATATGTTAAAAAGTAAGTAATTAAGCACATACTGAATACGCAAACCGTTTAAAAAACACTCCGTTCAATTAAATGAACTGGTTCGACCGGTTCACTTCGAAGATCGAGTTAAAACAAGCAATTCATTCATGAATCACCCGTCATCACTACCAATGCAATCTCACGGCAATTCGTAACTTTTTGATTTAGTGGCTAATTCATATGAATTTAATCTAATACGAACAATTTAGTACGATTTGCTCATCACCCAATGATGGTTGGGTTAAGGGGTGGGTTGGGTGCCACGGCTCTTTTTTAAATTCATACAATTTTATACGACAACTCGTATAAATTAGCCACTAAACTGACAAAACGTAAAATACTTTCGTTTCCTCGTGAGATCAGGCTGTCACTACAGACAGTCAGAAACAGAAACAATAGCAGGCTGGAAACTTAAATTTTTGCAATGGATTCTTGTTTCTGTGTTGAACTCATCGAAGAAAAAAAGTGGATAGTCGTTAAGTGTGGATGTGTAGGTAAAACTTTGACAACTGCAAAAAACACGACATTAAAAAAATCTAACAAAACAAAACTGGATGCAAAGCACTAGCCTACACCTGCACCCCACCTCCAACTAAACAACAAATGACTGACATCAGTTCACGTTCTCCAGGTAAAACAATTCATTCAACTAAACAACAACAAAAAAGGTTATTGCTTTTATTGTTGAGGAGATGCAGCCACTGTCTACTGTAAAAGTGACTACGTTTTGTAATATAGTAATATTTTTTCTCTTTTGGGAAATGATTTACACATTTGTTAAGGCCACGTGAAGCCATTTATTTAATATATAAAGCTCAAAGATTTATCCTGATTTGGGGATGTTTGTCGTCTGTCGTCGTCTGTTCATTTAGTTATTAAACATTTTAAAGTTTTAAAATCTGTTTTTGCCTTATAAATTATTTTTTATGTTAGTATTGTTTGCCTTTATTGCAATCTTTATCTCAATGGACAGTGAATTTACTTAACTTATAACACAAAACATAAAAAGTAGCAAATATATTACTTTACATGCTTTCATTAATCTGTAGATATAGCATGTACAGCTCTGGGCTCAGAAAGATCTCAAAATATAATTTTATCCTACATTTTGTAAAGGAAAATGAAGGTGTTGTTTATATAAGTGGTTTTTAAATGCAGAGCTTCTCGATAAAAAAAGGTGGAAAAAACACCTGCAAGTTCTGAAAGAGATCAAACCTCAGCCAGTTAAGGAAAAGTAACGCAAAAATAACTCAAAAAGTAAAATAACGCATTACTTTCCATAAAAAAGTCAAGCAATTAGTTACTTTTTTGGAGGTAACTCAATATTGTAATGCACTACTGAAACTAACTGACTGAAGATATTGAAGGCATTGCAAAAAAAAGCCAAGCTATGATTCGCCGGGTTCACAAATTGTTTGTTGGAAGTGAACCAAAAAACTGCTTACATGTCTTTGCAAATTAAACTAGGCTAGCTCAAAGATTGTACAAAAAAAAAAATGTAGAAACACTCATGGTGGGTTCCTCACCCCAGGTAGGCTGTACTGTGCCTCTATGCTTGGTCAGCAGGGGGTGAAGTACTGTAGGTCGAATGGCAGGTCAGGCAGGAAGATTATCCTGATCAGACGTTGGATTATCCTGTCTGGCAGAAAACAGAACTAGCAGTGTCTACTGTAAGGTCTTCATTAGCTCCCAGACGGTGGCTAAGACAGTCTTGCTGGGCCCTGTAGTAAGTTCTTGTAAACACGGCTTTGGTGTGCCACAAGTTGATAAACAAGCATGTCTCAGAGATTCATGCAACGTCCTCAAAAAAAAAAAAAGCAGAAAGATTGCACATGGACGGTTGATTACGAATTTTTAAAAACTAGGGAATACGGTTTTAATACATCATTTAATTACATTACTGTAATTTCTTTAAGTGAGAATCTACAGTGCAGATTGAATAGCCAACCAGTCACTGTATTACTGTATCAAAAATCTGTTATGAGCTGAACAGTTCAAAAACACTAACAAACCCAGTAGTTATATCTAGATGAATCAGTCTGACAAATCCTTTCCTTTATGAACACAATGAATCAGGAGGAGTGGTTACTGAATCAGAATCAGACTCATTCAACTGCAATATTTAACTATTTGCGCAGAGCCAAATCACAACCACAACAATATTCCTGCGCAAGATACATTCAAGTTTATTAATGGAGTATCCAAATCTGTTCCTGGAGGACCACTGTCCTGTAGGATTCAGCTCCACCCTAATTAAATGCATCTGAATAAGCCAATGAAGATCTTCAGACTCACTAGAAAAAAGTTAAAACTTTAAAGCTAAACTCCCCAGAGCTGTGCTCAAAAACCACTCCATATTCACTATATAAGGTGTCTGAAATTTAGTAAGGGTGTCCAAATTCTGAAATAGTGACTTAATTTCCTACATTCCATCATTCATTGTACATCTAAATTTGCTGCAATCTAACGGCGACTAATTTGCCAAAGAAGAAATGTAGCTGACATGAACATTGATGGTTCCAAATTTAATTAATAATTTCAGCCAGAAATACATCAGGAGTCATAGAAACTAATAATGCACATATGTTCATGCACTTGGGTAGATTCTTGTTGATACTGTAAATATACAAAATAATATACACTGTGTAGATACTCTACATTATATATTACAGGAGTTTAATTCATCGCTGTCCGAATTTACTTGCCCCCTCTTGTTCTAATATAGTCCACTCTACTGCCATAGACTGTATAGAGGTGAGAGAATAGGTGAACAAAAGAGCTGTTTTTGACACAAGTAGGATTGGAAACCCCTCATCAAGGTGTAAAAAAGTTTTTACAGCATCACTATTCTAAATTCATGCCGCCTAACTGGACTTTTCTGACAGTTGCTCCCATGACGGCTTACTTCTAATTTGTTATGCACCATGATTGTGTATGGAAGACATATAGCTCTTCATCCTACTGTCTCTAATCACAGTTCTTCTGCTTCTGCTTGGCTTTTGTCCAGCATCACACAACACCCTTCTGCAGGCCACACAACAGAGGAGATCTAAGGTCTTGTTTACAACTGGTGTTAAGTCGCATTCTTGTCAATCCAATTACAAGTGAATAACACCAAATACAGGTGCAAATATAGTCTTAAACTTTTGAGTTGTCTGGTTTTGACCACTCCAAGAGGCAGTGGAATATTGGATTGCATTGTTAGCTTAAACGATGCCTTCAATCAACCACAAAAAAACACCTAGTCTCTGCCTACTGACTTTTCATGTTATCATTATGAGGCACGTTGTGAGAAAACACACCAAAACAAAGTATTCATATATATGTTGTTGAACCAAAACATAGATTGGAATTGTAGTCGCCATTTATATCCTTCTCATTCACTTGCTTTCCTGCTCACTTGTAATCCACATAACACAAATTAGTTCATTTAATGGTAATAGCAGTGCTTACAATGCATTGAAATGTTTGTAGCTGCTATTTGTAATATAAAAACGGCCACAAATAGATTTTGCATAGGCTTTGACTATGTGGAATAAATATAAGCAAGCACTGCACTAGATATTCACGGATCAGGTTTTTTCATGCTTGATTTGTTTTACAAGCAAATTAGCCCAAACATTTTTTAAATGTTTTTTTTTTTTTTTTTTTTTTTTTTTACTAGAAACCAAAAACAGGTTATTCACAGACGATGTTGTTCTGTTGGCTTCATCAAACATGGACCCTTCAGCATGCACTGGGGCAATTTGCTACAGAGTGTGACGCGGCTGGTTTGCCATCTCTAGGCTGGAGGAAAGTCCTTACCACAGGTGGAGGAGTTTAAGTATCTTGGGGTTTTGTTCACGAGTGAGGGAAGGATGGAACGTGAGATTGACAGACGGATTGGTGCAGTGGCAGCAGTAATGCGGTTGATGTACCGGTCCGTTGTGGTAAAGAAGAAGCTGAGCTGAAAGGTAAAGCTCTCGATTTACCGGTCAATTTATGTTCCTACTCTCACCTATGGTTATGAGCTTTGTGTCATGACTGACAGAACAAGATCTCGGATACAAGCACCGAAATGGGTTTCCTGAGCTCTGTCATCTGGGAGAAGCTCGGAGTAGAGCCGCTGCTCCTCCAAATTGAGAGAAGTCAGCTGGTGGCTCGGGCATCTGTTTCGGATGCCTACTGGACGCCTACCTAGGGAGGTGTTCCAGGCATGTCCCACCGGGAGGAGACCTCGAGGAAGACCCAGGACACACTGGAGGGAATATGTCTCTCGGCTGGCCTGGGAACACCTCGGGATCCTCCCGGAGGAGCTGGAGGATGTGTCTGGGGAGAGGGAGCTCTGGGGTTCTCTTCTAAGACTGCTGTCCTCATGAACCGACCCCGGAAAAGCAGTTGAAAATGAATGAATGAAACCAGAAAAAAAAAATTATGTGAGCAAAATGTTTATTTGATGCATGACAGGCTCATACGTAAAGTTTTATATAAACTAATTTCGAGAGGATCACATGCTTATGATTGATCATGGGCGGTCTCACAACAACAATCACATTACTAAACCAATCAGATAAACTGAAATGCCCATAAATAGTCCGTTTTCCTTACCTCATTCGTCTTTATTTTTGAAGAAACTCCCCCATCCACCCCAACACCTTCCACTCTTTCCTACCTTAAAAACAGGGGTGCTCTCCTACCTGAGCTCAGACTCCCCTTTCTCTTATGACTAAACAGGAGGGAGCCTCTGGCTCGTGGATTCTCCTAGCTCAGGGCTCTCTCACAGGACAGCATGCCAAATACTCATTTACCTTGTCAAGCATCAGCTAAGTGTGAACTCTTGAAATAGTGTATAGGTTCGTAGGAAACATTGACTGGTGTGTCGAACTGTGCGCTCTATTAAAAAATGTAGAGCATGACCAAATGAACAAAAAGGGTCTTGACAAATCCCAACACAAGTGGTTATTACATCTGCATTGCTGTGCAAACTGGCATAAGCGTGGCAGTTCCCAATTTTGAAAAAGTAATAGGAAAAGCCAGGAAGCTGCAGGTGACCCAATCTAACATAAGGTGTCACAGGCTTATTCCTGTAATAAAAGACTCTGCTGGGAACAGCAATGCCTGTTTAGTCATCAGGGGTGAGAGAATTCCATCCCTCCCAGTCACCAGCTTTGACGCAGCTATCTGACATTCTCAATCCAGCAGGGCACATTTGTGGCACTAATGAAGTCTGTAATGTCTCACTGGCGAGAAGCTTCACACCTCAGTCTGACACCGAGCGCTTTGCCAAACCTTTACTTGAACCAACAGTGAGAAAATATCCAACAGGGACAAAAGCTTGAGGGAAAGATGTCGCCAGGCGACAGTGTGGTTGGATGAGCCTGATAGTCTTGGCATCCCATTTCTATTACTAAAAGTGAATGATAAACAAGCAAGCAATCTGGCACAGCCTTCCAACAGTTTACTTTAGCAAAAGTGATTTAGAGGCCGTTTCTGCAAAGGCTTTTTGCCATTTTATCTTCAGATGTCAAATGAACATTGCTGTTTAGACAGATAGTGCACAGGCTTGCAAGCTATGTTTGGGATTTTGTCTGACCAGTTAATTATATTAATAAGACATAACTGTGCTTACGTAATCAGCCTTAACCTACTTCTGGCTGCTTGTGTAGTGCAAAAGGACAAGTATTTTCACACCAGCGGCTCAGGTTATTTTACAATCTGAGAGACATTTAGTAGGGTGGTAGGAAACAGAAACGGGCCCATCCCTGAGTGATACGCTTTCCACAGTCTCCATCAGATCCACTGACATCATCCCGCAGCAGGAGCCCGGTGCTGAGGAAGCACAGGTCCAGGCAGAGCGCAGTTATTTTCCACTAAACAGAAATAAGACAGGGTGGGTTGCGGTTGCCATGGAGACCAAGACCTGGTGCTGTTTTTGGAAGGATGAGGTGCAAGCACATGGGGCGGTCAAGCACAAGATACAGCCAGGCACAAACAGTGTCCTTATGCTTATACGTCCTTTTCCAGTACTTTCATCCAAGATTACTTAAGCATGTATAACAATGATTTTTGTCACAAAAAGTTACAAAATAAGTGCATGCTACGGTCCGACATAGATCACATAACAGGGGTTCAGAGGATGTGACCCATGGTTGGAGAGTTTAGTCGTTCTCATGCAAGCATGAGCCAGTGAGCATCACTTTGGCCTGGCACAAGGTACTGCATTTCCCTCGTACCATCTGTGAAGCTGTGAGGCCACCTGAATCTGGGCCAGTACACTACAAACTCTCTCTCTCCACAGCGCAGAGCCAGACTAAGAACACAAGTGAAACCATAGGGCAAATTTAGCTTGTCAGTCAGTAACCACTGCAGAATTGGCTTAAGTGCTGTTAGTACACAATGTCATTAATTTAACTGCTGGAAACAGCTTTTTTTTATTCACAAATAACACTACACTTTTATGAAAAAAAAGGTACAAAAGTTGTCACTGGGGCAGTTATTCTTTGAAAGCTACTTTAGGGACTAATTTGTCCCTTTAAGTTACCTGTATGTACCATTAAGGTACAAACATGTAGCTCTTTAAAAAGTTCCTTTCCACCGTCAGCTTTTCTATCTTTATTTCTGAAAGTGTAAAAAAGAAGTGAAACAGCACCACTTTATTACATATAATAACAATACTTGGGGTGGCATGGTGCCACAGTGGGTAGCACGATTGCCTCACAGCAAAAAGATCGCTGGTTCAAACCCCGGCTGGGTCAGTTGGCATTTTTGTGTGGAGTTTGCATGTTCTCCCCGTGTTAGCGTGAGTTTCCTCTGGGTGCTCTGGTTTCCTCCACAGTCCAAAGACATGCGCTATAGCTGAATTGAATAAGCTAAATTGTCCGTAGTATGTGTGTGTGAATGCAAGAGTGTATGGGTGTTTCTAAGTGTTGGGTTGCAGCTGGAATAACATCCGCTGCGTAAAACATATGCTGAATAAGTTGGCGGTTCATTCCACTGTGGCGACCCTTGATTAATAAAGGGACTAAGCCGAAAAGAAAATTAATGAATGAATAAACAACACTTAGTCACGCTAATTTTACCGTACAATTCTAACTAACTAATAACTATGACTTTTGCCTAAAACTTCTACTTTGATGCTTATTAATAGTTATTAAGGCAGTAGACAGGTTTAGGTATTGGGTAGGATTAGGGATGTAGAATTAAATAAAGTACAAATAAACAGACAATATCCTAATAATAGTAAGGTAATAACCCAGTAGTGGATAGTAAGAATTGCTAATTAAGCTAAAGTGTTACCCAATGCTTTGTGCTTAAACCCAATGCTTTGTGTTAAAGGGCTTTGAGCCCTTTTCTTTTTTTTTATAATTTTTTTCCATTTTAATTTTACAGATTTTTGTTTCACTTGAAATTTTTTTATCAAAAAACTCACCACAATTAGCTAAACCCATACATGAACTCATAGCACTTGTCATGTTACTGTGGCACTACTATCAACAGGCTTTTTTTCCCATGAGCACTTTCTTTTGCGTGCCAAAGCCTGTTAGTGTGGTCTGTTTGATCTGGAGCTGACCCGACCAAGGGTTTAGCCAGATCTCACATCAGTGCAATTAGACATGTGACTTACTACAGCTGACCTGCAAAGGCTTCTGCCAGTGATTCTTGAGCATTTGGTAGCCCTTCAGCAGAACTAAATATAATAATTAAAAAAAAGTTAAAAATTATTTTAGTTCAATGGTTTGACTAGATTAGCTAAAAACATTCTAAATGCACTATTTATAACAGACAGAAAAAGATTTTTATATGTGATATTGGTATCACAATAATATTTGTGTGCATGACACAAACTCATTTGAGACCACTGTGTTCTGCTGTTGCTGATTATTTACTTATCTGTTGTAAGTTAACAATATGAAAAGACAAAAGATACTGGCATTATTGTGGTTTACTTTCCAGATTTATGAACGGATCACACACAAAAATAAATAAAATACACTTATATATTTTTTCCCTTTCTAATCCTCATTCACAGGGTTTACCAGAATATTTCTCAAGCAGTAAAAACCAGATTCGCTCTATAAAAAAAAAAAAAAAAAAAAAAAAAAATTTTGTAATAGGACTATTTTCATTCACAATGCACTGCTACAATTATACTACTGTGAAAAAACACCTTTAAACTTTTCTGTGTTATTCATGGTCTGCTGAAAGTAACTTTTATGTGAAAAGGAAACAAATGTAAAGGGGAAATTATGTCAGGTCACAACACTTAACATACAAATAACTTTTAAAGCCTCTAGAGAGTGAACCTTTAAAGTGTTAATTGGCAGTATCTTATTGTCTACAGTAAAAAGGAAGTTACTACCAAAGGCATCATGGGGCGTAGGACAAACCATGGATATGCAGTACACATTTAACTAGGCTACTGCAATAAAATCAGACCTATAATTGATTACATAAAAGCATTTCATTAGGAAGACACATGCAGATTTTGACACATGCTGTCGTTCTGACGATTGTTGTATAATATTAGATAAGGCCATCAAATTTAAATTTATAAAAACAGATCCAATAAAATAATACCTAAAAGACAACATGTAACTTAACTTAATATCATAATTAGGTTCAGCTGGTGCATAACTACAAAAATCAGACACACAACAGACTTCTTTGCAATAAAGTTAGTTATCCACGTTAACTTTCAACATATTTCTCACATATGAAATCACGTCTCACTTTCAAACGGTAACTAACGGCAAACACTTGTTATGGGGACACCTTCACTTTCTAAAGTCGTTCTCTACATTTTCTAAAACATCAATATTGCTTTTATACCATTACATTTGCTTTCTTGAAGAAGAAGAAAACATAATAAGTAAGTTTAATCGTCTATTATTTAGTTTTATTGCACTTAAGATCAAGTCGATTTATTTCAAGCAAGTTAAACTCTCACCCTTAATTTAGGAATTCCAGCACACACTGAAAGAAAGAAATATGCACATGTATTATGTGTGAGGGGGGAACATTACTACTTTTGAATGTTTTCTCTACGCCTAGGTTTCCAGCATTACTCCATAGGGATTGAGGAACAATACGCGTCTCTTCCGAACCAAATCCCGTGAGGAATGCCTGAGCTAACGCTGCTTTCTAAACTTTCGTCAGAGAAAATGTTTCTTAAACTTACCCTGTTCATTCAAAAGTAAATCCGTACAAAGTTGCGTGGGGCATCTCCGGTTTGTTACTTGACGACGGGACCGTTAGTTTCAGTTACCGGTATCCTCGCGAGCTCCAGATTCTCCTCAGCAGATAAATTACCGCGCGCCTTCATTGAGCTCTGTGATAATGCAGAGAGAGAGAGAGAGAGAGAGATGGGGGGAGGGGCGGAGCAACTACCTGCAGCCCCTGCCCCCAGACACGCAGAAATGGGGGCGGTGAACTAGTGAGCAATGCCCACCCATGAAAAGGATGTGCTCAGGTCTTTAAAGACCCCATGAAATCAAACCTGGAGTTTTATAGCGTTTAGTGGATGTATTTTAGTTTTAATAGTTTCTTAGCCTATAGTGTTCACATTTGTTGAAAAGAAAATATCAAATATATACATTGACTCTCAAACACTTTTTTTGAGCCGTCTTCCGGTTTGAAAAGCAAGTTGAAAGCAATATAAAGATGTACTGCATGAAATGCATCAAGTCAGAGTGGTTGACTGTAGAGTTTGCAGTGATGTCATCAGATTCTGAGCATTACTCTGTATTTATTTATTTATTTATTTATTCATGTTTTTACCAGAATGGTTTGCGTATTTGGGGAAAGCCATTTATGCAGATCACCTCATTTTAAAGAAAGACAGAATCAAATTTGCTGTTGATTTTATAATCTATATAAATATCAAATTACTGTGTTGTTAAAATCAATCAATTTTATTAAAAAGTTTGTCATTGGCACATATTAATTAGGCTAGTTGTGGGCTAACAGTAACAGCCTATAGGCTACACTGTAAATGGTTATTTTATGTTTGTTTTCATTTAAATTCTTATAATATCTGATATACTGGTGCGATTACATCTTCACTGCGACACTCCTACTCTGCAACATTCCTAACACATAAAAGTTATTTAGTTTGATGAATATGCAATGTCAAGTTAGTCATGCAATAAATAAATAAAACTTTCATAATTTTTGGTTGTACAAATAAGACTTAGGCATTATTCATAATACTAAATATTTAGTGGGTTTTGCTTCGACACATGATGTTGACGCACTTATTATTTAGTTTTGCTAATGTGTTCTTTAATTAACGCTGTATTTGCATCGCTCTCCATCTCACCAGTGTGTGATGAAAATCCCCTTTTTATACAATCCCTTCCTTTTTCCCACACTCTATCCTCTCACCCGATCACAGCTGGCAACACACCTTTTCAAAACTATTTTCAAACCTAAGATGTGAAAACACTACTGAAACAGGAGGCTTTCATTACATTTTAAAGGTTCTGTCTCTCTTTTATGAGAAAACAAAAAAAAAATATGCCTCACCCTGCACTAAAGTTCACTCCCAGAAATTCATGATATGCAGGCCTGTCACGTTATTTATTTTTTTGTTGTATGATATATATTGCACCAAAATATATTGTGATAAACTATATTATATTATTAAATGCCAGAATAAGGATGTAATTTTTTTTCTCAATGCAAATACACTTCCAAAGAACACAAAAGTTTATTTTTTTGAATATAATAATTTTATTCTTAGGAATATTTAATTTAATTACAGTCATTTTAACTATTTATTAATTAAGCATCGGAATAAGAATCTGAAAACACATATCCTAAATAAATAATAATAAATGTTAACAAAAAAGTGCAAGGTAAAAAGTAACAGCGGCTGCAATATCTGGTACCAGATCTATTTTTAGTTGTCAGGCACCCACATGAAAATATACTAAAGTAATTTATAGTAAATACTATATTGTTTTTTAACCATACTGACACTGACACAAGATGTTGCACTATCAGCTAAAATGTTGCTAGAATTGGTTATGTATGGGCAATATACAGTGCATCTAGAAAGTATTAGCGCTTCACTTTTTCCACATTGATTTTTTAGGGGGGTTTTTTTATATAAATTTGCAACAATTTCAAAAACTCTTTTTTCACATTGTCATTATGGTTTATTGTGTGTAGAATTTTGAGGAAATAAATGCATTTAATCCATTTGGGAGTAAGGCTGTAACATAAAAAAATGTGGAAAAAGTGAAGCGTTATGAATACTTTCCGGATGCACATCAACAAAAATAATTGAGGTCATGTCCATGTATTGTGCAATAAGTTGATTATTTTGGCACATATTAATTATTGTGACAGGCCTTATGAGGTGCATCCACATTTCTGGATTTTGTGTACTGAATAGGTTGGTGCTGTGCCTATTACGCAGGACAGAGAATGAAGTGGTGCAGAAATGATGCAAGAACATGGAAGAATAATTTGCCCCAAATTCCTTTCAGATTTTTATCTAGGAATTTATAATGTTCAAACGCAACTGAACAGTATTGAATGTTTTTATTACCCCAAATGCTCTTATTTTGTAACTTATTAAAAGGGTATGTTTTACAAAATATGTATAACAGCTTCAAAATTCATGTTTTTTGAATATAGTAGTATAAAGAAAAACATGACAGACACAAACCTTGTTTAAATCACAAAGAAAATAAAAAAACAGACATAAAATCTCATAGGAAAGTCTCATATAGGAACCCATGGCAAATAATCTTTTCTTAACTTAACTTAAAATAGTTACAAAACTCCATGAGATTGTTTTATTATAGAGGTCAATATAGATATCTGTATCTAGATACACTGTAAAAATATCCATCATTTAGCAGTTTTACATATTTTGCAATTCATGTTTAGATTTTTCCTCAATTATTTATGCTTTTATCGATCTTCCAACAACTTTAAACTTTGAAAAGTTAAAAAAGGGTCTTTTATTAACATTTTTAATAGTTTAAAGTGATATATTGTCTGAGTTGGTGTTGTATATTAGTACAAAAACCTGCCAGTACATGTTCTGTTACTTATTTCTCTCTATATTATTTCTTATACATTATATTATTTCAAATACTAAAAAGTCAATAAAAGTCACTTTGATAAACTGTACAGTTGATTTTTCTACATCAAAAGTTGATGGAACCGAGATCAAGGTCCCATAATGCAATTCACAACCATAAATAAACACACAAAACACTCATGAATCTCAAAATACAGAAACTGTCAATGAACACATATTTTTACAGTGTATACAGTATATAAATATACGTTTACCTCAAAGCTTCTAAGCAAAGCTGACTTGGGCATTAAGCAATTTTTAAAAAGTCAGTCTTAAACTTCACTACTGCAAAAACACAGAAGAAAGCTGAAGTCCTGAGGGGTGAAATTTACTCTTCTGATGACAGGCACAGAGCAAACACATCTTTCAAAAACAGCAATTTTACAATCCCTTAACTGTTAACTGACTGGCAGCTGATTGAATGAAAATAACATGGTGTGGGGCAAGTTACTTCCTCCACCCAGAGATAATTAACAGGGCCATAAGAACAGTTTAATCTGGAAAGCAGCCAGCAACTCCTACCAAGGCTCATGATTAAAAACATATGACTAGTGGGGAGACTGAAGTGTCACAGATTGAGAAACTCCTTAAATTACACATTAGAAACTTGACGCTCCCATCAACATCATATAAAGAGATATAGACAAACAATTGTGAATTACATATTCACACATTTTTTCATGTATAACTTTATCTTTGCAAATAAACAAAACATATTTTGAGAAATGTATTTTTTTCATACAATTTAAATAACTGGTCATCAAAACGTTAATTGCATCGACATTCAGCAGAACAATGTTTAACAGATTAATTTATGTATGTATCTTTTTGAAAGAGATAGTTCACCCTCAAAAAAAACCTGCCATTATTTACTCATCCTCCACTTGTTTAGTACATATTTTACTTTCTTTCTATTATTAAACACAAAAGAAGATGTTTTGAAAATGACGATAGCTGGCACCCATTGACTTCCTTAGTATTTCCTACTATGAAAGTCAATGGGTGCCAGCAACCAGAATTCTTTAAAATATCTTCTTTAATCTAAAATCATAAAGGCTTATTTCAGCATCGATATCCCAATGTTCACATCCACAACAGTCACATCGCATAATCTCATTGTCAAGTACGGACTATTGTTGACCAGGAGCTTGAAGAATAATAACAAAGTTTAACTATTTAAAGTTTATTAATTGCATTTTTTCCCTGTTAAACACATCAAGTGAGTTTAAAGCATTCAGGCGCAAGAAACAACAGCATTTGTAGCTTTAAGAAACATTCATTTTTATAGTGACGACTACCCCAGTGTACGTTACAGTTTTAAATATTTGTGTCCATGTGCTATTAAGACTTATACCAGGGAAATATAATACAAAGCATTTTTTCTCTCATTTGTTTGATTTTTCACCACTAAAAATTAAGTTTAAAGTTAATTATAATAACTTAGAACTTTGATAATTACTAAGTATTGGCTGTTAATAAGTATTGCCCCTTGTTTAAAGGGGCAAAGCTACTGTATGCCCCATCCTCTCTCTTCATATTTCAGTTAAGATTACGTCAAACATCAAATAAAAAATGCATTAAAGTTCATTTGAAACATTTATGCAGATGCACTCCCCAATAAAATCACCCTAATCATTCTGAAAAAATTAATTATGCACAAAAAAGTTTTTCAATCTATCTAGTGAAGTATATTTCATATCGCAATGTATAACGATGAAAAACAAAATATTGCAATGTCAATTTTTTTCCAATATCATACAGCCCTAGCTTAAGACCATACAGACAAGAATAAATGGTATCCCTTTAAATTTCTTATTACATTTAATCTAAGGATTTTATGCTGTAAATATAATCAAGAATCAACTATATAAGTCACAACATGACCAAAAGTGGTCAAAACCAAAATGTTATGTTTTGTGCGTCACCCAGATATTCCATTAGTTAATCAGAGCATGCAATTCTTTTTCACAGAAATCCTGTCTAAAACACTATAGTTGGTTTTTGGTGACCACACAAAGGAAGGAAGGGAAGGGAGGGCCAGTCCATGCTGAACTTTACATTGGCAGATGTTAAAGGGTTTTTTTTTTGAAAAAACAGACTGATGTGGTGACTGTTATGAACTTTTAAGTATAAAAAAGTTGACCACACCAAAGGTTGAACATCAAAAGCCCCTAAACCACTATAAACACTATTTCTGACATGTATTCATGAAATTAAATATACATATGGTCTCAGACAATCAAACTAATCATTTCACAAGCTTGCCAGGACATGTTGGTGAAAGTGGAATAGCAGGATGGTGCCAAACACACAATGGCATTTTGTGTTGTCAGTGATTTTTGAGATGTTTGTGTTGAACTAACCAAACAGGCTCTACTCCATTCTGTTACAGTATGAAATGAGGTTATGATTCATACAGCACATCATTCATATCACTGCTTAGGAATGAAATTAAAAGAGTAAATCAAAACTGCACAAAAAAAAACTATACATCTAGAGTGCACATAAATAAACAAATCCCATTTAAATTAAATACCTAAATATCACCAGAAAATATAATAAGAGAATAAAATAACACACAATCTAACATAACCACGGTCAATATCCTACATAAAATAGCCTAACCACATTTTAATAATAACAAATTAGCATAAAAACAACAATAGTTTTGTAACGTCAGCTTAATGTAGGAGAGGCTGTATACAGTTTCCCACAATGAGCCATTCATTGAAAAAGACAAAAGCTTTAGCTGAAAAACAAAAGGTTTCATTCATAATGCTTGCACTCTTCCACCACTAGTTTCCTCCCCCTGTCCCAAAGGAATAACAAAATTGTTTTCCTTGCTTCACAACTGCACTCATTAATGATGACTGTCCTCCTATTATCATCCCAGAAGAACCATTTACTTTACACTTAGTTGGGGAAAACCTTTAAATCAACACAAACTCATTCATGTTAATAATATTATCTAATACACTTGATAATAGTGTTACATAACTTGGGCATTACAAAATATTACAACAAGAACCAAAATTGTATATGAAAAATCCCATATGAAAATGCTGGAGAGCAAAATTTACCTGTTAACTGACCTCACAATATCCTTTCAGAGATGTTATCTATCCTTCCTGGTTGGAAACTTTATATATAGTACATCTAAACATAACTAGCAATTCGATATGTATAATACAGCATCACGACATTTAATATATAAAAAGAACATCAGCTATTCACCACTTTTTGCATTTTGGGCCACACTGGCTATTGTATTTATTGTAAGTGTTCATTTGCATAGACTAAAAAAAACATTTTATAACCCGCTTCTCATAGCAACGGGAGAAAGAAGGAAATGGAAGCAGGTACATCATGTAAATTATCACATCTAAACCACAGAACAATGACCCAAACCCAGAATTTACATATACATTCATCTGAAATACATCAGAAAAAATCCGGGTGATTTAGAGGTCTGGCTGACTATTCCAGCTTTACTTGATCTACTTCCTGAATGACATCATCTTCACTGAGTGACACCTCCCGGACAGCGAGGCTGGCTTTACTCACTCTGTCATGTGATTACCACACACAGGCACTGTAGTCATTTAATTTATGACATCAGAGGACAAAAAGGCTCCTTATGCATTGTCTGACTAAACCTACATCTGCTCCACCAATACTACACCAGCTATGAATGGAAAATAGGTCACTATTGGAATTTATTGCTTTCTTCTTCACCACTTTTCATTGCCTGTACAGTATATATATAATCCTGATATCTTTTTAGCAATTTCCTGCATTCATATCCGCTCAAGGTATCATTTTTCATTGCCTGAACCAGCACAACAGCTTGTGGCATTTAAAAACAGATCTGTACAAAGTGAACAAACTACTTTATGGCATGACATACAGCTTCAATAAATCAGTGCATTGTCAAAGACTGCTAGGAAAAAGCCAAACTTTTAATATCTGATGTCTTCCATACACAGCATGGTGCTAAATGTCTTGTATATGATCATCATTCAGTGAAAACAGAGCCCTCTAGGATTCCCTCTTAAATGACAGAAAAGCCTGAATGAAGCCACTAAATGTTTAAAACAGAGCAGTCGCACCTGTCAGCTACAGCTCTCGAGCGTACAGTTCCTCTAAGCCTGTAAAACAAACCCTCGAGCTTACAAAAGGAACTTCTTATAAAGCTTCATACAGCGTCTGTGTACTTACAGTGGCTGTCTGGCAGACATCTGTGATCCGGTTGCGAGCAGCTGTAATGTGTATCTCTTGCTGACAATCATGCAGGTTTCTCCAGGTGATTCTGAAACAATGACATCATGCCTATCAGCACACACCTGTTTCCTCAGGAAGCTCCTCCCACCTTTCTGCTTTTAAAGGGATAGGCTGGGAACCACTAAAAACCATGTGACGGCTCATAAAGAACATTCATCTGTTTGGACAGACTCGGTCATGTGAGCTGATGCCAAACACTGCGTTTTTAGACAAATATGACCTTGCTCAGATAGCAAATACGACTTAAGACTGTTAACAGAGACTGAATACAGAGTCAGTCGGCCAAATACAAACAAGTGTGACCATGTCCTGTGGGTGTTTTGGGATGTACTAGCTGTGCCTCAGAATTAATTATTTAAAAATATAAATTTCAGCTGACATGTAGTTAAATGACAAACTCTAAATAGATATTTTCCATACACTGGCTTTTATACAATTAATACGGGCCATTTAGTAGGTCCTCATGCTTGTTAGATTAACCCCCGAAATGTCATTTAAAATTAGCAATTGAAATGTCATTCATAGCCAGAAACATCATTGAATGCCATATGGGATATTTTTCTGCTGTAATCCTCTTTGCCATAATAAAGTGACGGTGTTGCCTGGATGGACAGTGAATGGGCGAATGGGTCTAATTTCATCACTAATTTGTCTTGAAAATCTGTTATTAGGTGCTAAGCCTTTCTCAACGGTCTGCTAATTGGACGTAATTAAAACCAAATCACTTAAACATTAAGAACCTGTCATCTGTAATCTTTATCTGACTGCCGTTCACTTTAAGACATTCATCAACCTGAAGGCAAAATATATCAGCAGGTAAAATGCATTAAAATAAATACTTAAATTTTAATTGCCACCAATTATTTGGCTTTATTGTGGTTTTCATATTCGTGTTGGCATTTCATATTCATTCTTTTTTTTCTGCTTAGTCCCTTTATTAATCTGGGGTTGCCACAGTGGATGCCCTTCCAGCCTATAGTGCAGCTATAGTGCATGTCTTTGGACAGTGGGGGAAACTGGAGCACCCGAAGGAAACCCACGCCAACATGGGGAGAACATGCAAACTCCACACAGAAATGCCAAATGAACCAGCCGGGGCTCAAGCCAGCGACCTTCTTGCTGTGAGGCGAGCATGCTACCCACTGTGCCACAGTGATGCTCCACATTTCATATTAGTGTTGTATATAGTGTTGTTTATGGATGTTATGTACTTTCCTCTCAATCATAAACTACACAACAAAATTGGTCAAAAAGCAGCAGTCAAGAAAACATTATTGTACTGTGGATATGTTTACACAAGCACTGCAGTTAGGAACCTAGAGCCAAGTTATATTTATTGATAGAATTTTACAGAGCAGACTATTTTAAAACAAGCAGCATTAGGCCTTGATCACACATCACCTTTTTAAATGGTTTACTAATGGCTGCGAGCATTTTGCATGCTACTTATGTGCCTTTTGTGTTTGAATTACATGCTCCACCTTACAGTTTTGCCATTATGCTATCTGCGTCTGCAGTGGGACCATTTTCAAGGTATACTGTGGTTTGGAAAAGTCAAGGTTTTAAAATCACCAAACTTTTCTGCTACACCTTTCCTAAGGTGTGTAAGATTTTTTATTTACATTTTATTTTGTTTTTAGGACAGCAGTATCTCCAGCACAAAAGATATCCTAAGATGCCGTTTTTAATTGTAAAGAAATCTGCGTTTTTTTAAAACTAATGAAGACAGCAGAGGTCAATGATTGATTTGAATTATTTAGCCTGACATGTTTACTGCTCCAAAATATTTTAAATGTTTGCCAAAAATAAAATGTTTTGTGTTCAAAGGAAAAAAAAAAGTAGCTGTTTTTTTACCTAGACATTTAAAAAAATATATATTTTAAAGCAGTCATCACAATACTGTGAAAGCATGATATTTTTATCCATGTTGTCATACCATCAGAATCTTATACCGGCCCATGTCTAGTCTGCGGTTGAAAAAACTCAGCTCTGAGCGGAAAAAGACGAAACTGACTTTTCGGCTCAGAGTTGGCTTTTCAGTCACATCTTTTTTATTCTCCAATCAAATGAAATGGGGTTTCCATTGAGGTGACAAGATGACTACAGAGACTTTTAATGATGGAGGAGAGACTAGTAAAATCTTGAATACCACAATATTATTATTAAATATTACAATTATAACAATATCAACAACAACACTCATGCACAATACGCAGCTGATTCAGTCAATGTCTAGTGACATAAAAAAGAAAACAGCCCTTATTTTTTCTTGTCAACAAAAAAGGTAGCTGGGTGCACCTCGCATTCTGAGAATGGAAAAGCATGTTCGATGTGATTGGCCTTACAATATTAATCAGAATTAGAAACAGCTTTATTGCCAGGTATGTTCACACATACGAGGAATTTGTTTTCGTGACAGAGCTTCTACAGTGCAACAGAATTACATAGACAGGACAAACAACAGATAATAAATATATTTTAAAAATAGAAGTAAGTAGTGAATGCAAATATAGTGAATTGCCTGAGGAAGAAACTGTTTCTGTGTCGGGCTGTTCTGGTGCGCAGTGCTCTGTAGCGTCGACCAGAAGGTAAAAGTTCAAAGAGGCAGTGTGCTGGGTGTGAGCGATCCAGAGTGATTTTAGCAGCCCTTCTGCTCGCTCTGGATAAGTACAGTTCTTGGAGAGTAGAGGGGGTTGTACCAATAATTCGCTCAGCAGTCCGAACTACTTGACGTACTCTTCAAAGGTCGGATTTGGAAGTTGAGCTAAACCTGACAATTATTGACATGCCGATGACTGATTTAATGATGTAGGTGTAGAACTGTTTCAGCCCATAATAGTGTTACTTTCAATTTTTACAATTACTGCTATAAAGTAGCTCTTCAATGTCGGCCCCTTTGGTTGAGCATAATTACAATTTAGTCTATATTTCATCCACAACACATACAACACATACACACAAGCTACAGGAGCATTAAAGCAGAGCTCATTAATATTCATAACTATTCCAAATATGGTCAATACCAACCATCTCATATAAGGACCAATAGGGTATATGCAGAAGTATGCAGAATTTTTTTTTATTTTGCAGTAACCTGGACAAACGCTTCCGGTAAACTGTATGCAGTTACAAAATCTGAGCATTTAAGGTCTGTTTTTTTTAAAAATCAACAATCTTCACTGCCCAATTGATATATGATATAAAGTGGGTCTCAGAATGTACAAGGGCCACTGTATTAAATTACATTGTCTGTATCATCTCTTTAAAATATGAAAATGAATTTTAACTCAGTATTTACAACAGAGTTTCTGCGCTAGTCTGCTGATCCTGACGGCGTGTGCGTGTAAAAGGCTTTTTATCTAATTTTACGCTTGAACAGCTAAATGAATGCTGAAGTCTATTTAACGGATTATATTTTAATTACATTACACATCAAAAGGAACTATATAATATTGAAAAAAGTCACATTAATCGTTCACCAGAAGTTTATCGCTATGGGAAGATACACTAGCTGTGCATTTAACCTATTCCGAGAGTTGTAAATACACCTGTAAAATTGTTTCTATAGAATTTTTAAACTTACCTAAGCCACATACACGCTATGTAGATATCTGAGAACAATTTAACATATTGTATTAATGCATTCTATGGCACCTTTAATTATGTTCAAAGTTAATCAGTACAAGAAACATCTTAGCGTAACATTATATTGTCTAAGATTCCAAGATTAATAAAGGATTATTAAACATACGTTCTATGAATAAATCTTAATTTGACACTACAAGTGAATGGATGTAATGTCTAGGAGTGAATAAAGTTTCATCAATGGCAGATCAATTCAAACTCGCATCAATAGTTATCCTCATGGCTGACCTGTTTACATTGTCACTGTGCAACAAAGCTGTCCCCAAGCAGAGGCTTGTGGGGGTTAAATTTGGACTGCTCAACTGTGCCCATCAATATGTGCGTCGCGTCTCCTCGGGTGGTCAGTAGTACACATACGGTGCCACTGGCACACGCAAGAAGCCATTCACAAATGTGTGCTGTGCTCCCATGGGAATTCTGGGGGAGGGTTAAAAATAGTTTGGTGCTCCAAATTGGCCGCCTTTCTCAGAATTTCTTTCACTCAGTGTGTTTCCACACTTAAAATTGGCTGCTAAATCGTCTCGGTTCTTTATCATCTATAAACACCGTGGCCTCAACCATGAAATTATTATGCCTGAGATAAGAATGTAGATATTGTGTTCTTCATTTAAAGCCTGTCTGGGTCAAAATCATTTGGGTTATGCTGTTCTTTTTGCATCAGCAAGAGAGTACAGTAGTTTTTAGATAAGTAAGGTCTCTGTGACTCCCTCATTTTTGGGTGGTTAAGGCATTCAGGGTGTAGACTTCCTTTACGGCAGCCCACAACTCCAAATATTCATGGATATTTCATGGTTTTCAAGGAATGTCCGTGACTCAAGCTTTTTCAATAATACAGAGATATTTAAGTAGAAACAGATGGGAGGGAGAGAGAGAGAAAGAATAGGAGGGAGTAAAAAAGAAATAAAAAATCCTATTCAGTGACTCACAGGCTCTTATTAGGAACAAGGTCAAACAGTTTTTCTAATAAATTGAGTCTTTTTACCTCTTGATATCAAGATTATGCGCAGCAAACATCAGAAGTTCCCTCAGCGACCTATAGGAGGTCATGTCAGGGCTTAAACACACCGTGTAATGACCCTGTATGTCAAATGCACTGTCAGCTTCAATTAATATTCAGTTCGGTGCCTCCAAATCCAATTATTTGTTAAAGCTACTGTGGATCTTTTCTATGGGAACAGCAAATAGTTCATATGCACCCCACAATGAGGCATTAAATAAACCAGCCAGCAGATTAAAATCACAGGGCCTCCCTTAATTATGTCTGAGAGAGAAAACGTAGAAGTCTCTTGTGTTTTGACACCAGTCTTTAAGGTCAGTTAATATCCAACAGGTTTTAACAGTAACTGAGCTAAAGTCATTTTAGGAAGTAGCTATAAAAAAACTAAATGCAGTAATGATAGGAAACAAGTTTACAGAGGAAGCAATCAGCTGAAATGTTTACACCCTGACATTTGTGGGAGGATCGTATGTAATTCTCAGTAGTAATGTGTACTAAAATTATTGCTGCAAGTGTTGTCATGCAAATACAAGGCAGGAGTTTTCAAACTAGAGATGATTCAAGGTCCATAGAAATGTTTAAAGAAAAAGCATAAAGAATCTATCATATAATTAATAAAATAAATACTTTAATAAAAAAAAATATTTTTTATATAAATGTATGCACATTAGTATATGAAAACACAAAAAAAGACAATGCGAAATTATTTATAAAAAATATTTAATAACAATTACTGAAAAAGATTTTGAATTGTATTTAACTAAAATACAAATAAGACTAGTATTGAAAAGTTCATTAGAAAAAAAGAATGATTAATAAAAATTCATCATTTAATCAAATTCAGCATTTACAGTGCTCTGCATAACCAAGTACACCCTATTTTGAATTTTATTTATTTTTTTATTTTTCATTTTTCAGTGAATATAGGCAAAGTGTTTTGGTGCATTTAAACAAAACAGATTTATTAAACAGATATATTTATTAAAATTCTATTTTAGTCACCAAACATATCAAGAAATTGAAAAGGTAATACAATTAAATTCAAGCAAAATATTGCAAAAATAAATAACAAACTACAAATTTTCAACAAAATAAAAAAACAACAACAATTTTTTGCTTCTCTTAATTTTTCTTCTTTTTTCAAAATTTGTATTTAATATTTTTTTTCTAACATTTAAATTTGGGTGTATACTAGTTTTTGGACCATTATCATAAGTTATTTTGTTAGATAAGCTCCAGATTTGGTGTCAGTACTGACTAATCTAATGTATATGCACAAATATAATATTGTATAGCTTCCTATTAAAAATATGAATAAAAAAAAGAGATTTGTGAGGGGTGCACTTCTATATGCTGAGCACTGTACATGAAATTTAACTCAAATAAAAAAAAATCTGAAAACTCTACATGCAATTTAGCTATTTATTAAAAAAAAACATAAATCTTTTTAAAACATGTTTAAAACTGAACGTTTTGAAAACTATTAAATTTACAATACAATTCAGTATTTGTTGACTATCTTCATAGACACATAAGTACATCAGTACACATAAACTTAAATTAACACTGCTGCAATCTGTTTTGTTTCCAAGCTGCTTGTGCTATTCGAAAATGAATGCCAGAGGGTTTCTCTTTTAATAAAACAGCATTCAAGCATGGTTAATATTGCTTAAGCAATCATATTCACTCTATCCATTTTTACAAAAAGAATGCTGCAGGTTTAAAGTTATTTAAAAGATAAAGTGTAAAGTAAAACCAAAAGCTGTTACATAATGAAAGATCCAGACAGTCACACGGGTTACATGTTACTATCAGCTGCAGGCCAACAGACAGAACTTAATGAGAAACAGGAAGGTGCGTGTGTCTTTGAGCAGCACTCAAAAAGAGAGCTAGACCTCTGAAAGCATTACTCTTTCTCCATTTTTCTGTCTAGAAGCATTTCTACAAATACAGTTAAAGGCAATCTAGACAAAACTCGAGTGGTTTGCTATTAACTTATGAAGAAGCAGTGGCACCAAATCATATTTGGGCAGTTAAACCACACTTGTTGGTTTGATATTTTACTATCAATACAATAAAATGTATTTTTAAGTGTGAAACATACACTCACCAGCCACTTTATTGGGTACTTCATTACCTACTAATACAGTGCTGGACCCCCTTTTGCCTTCAGAACTGCCTTAATGCTTCGTGGCAGAGATTCAACAAGGTACTGGAAAGATTCCTCAGAGATTTTGGTCCCTATCAACATGATAGCATCACGCAGTTGTTGAAGATTTGTCAGCTGCACATCCATGATGTGAATCTCCCGTTCCAGCACATCCCAAAGATCCTAAAAAAATATGTTGCTTTTTTTTGACAAAAAAATTGTTTTAATGTTTAAAAGCCTTTTTTCACCATTCATCTATAAATAATAACCGTCCACTGCAAACTGACCAAAGCTAAAGAAACAAATACGAAAACAGTGTCTGATCGCATACATGCTAATATTCTTTTATTAAAATCAACTATGTTGCATGGCATATGCATTAAAAATTATATATGATTATAGTCTTATATAATATTATAGTTATATAGTCTTATATAATTTTTGCTGGTAATATACTATTTGTATAAGTCTATTTCTGTTAGTATATTGTGTAGTACTAACAGGCAATGACAGTCTAAATGTGATTGATTATTTACACTGCTTTATTAATCTCATTAAAATGTTTTCACTGTCCGTGTTTTACTGGGCTTTTTAAATTAAATTGATTTAAAACTTCTAGCTGCCAAAGGGGCGCACCCTGGTGGTTTGAAGAATAATAGCAAAGTAAAGATTTGACAAAATGACAATTGATCTGTATTTTGACATTGCGCTGTAATGCTTTAATATAGTATTTTATTACGTGATTCTTGTTCTAAACATGTGCATCAACATTTGTTATTGTAATTAATTATTGGTATTATAACATTATTATAGATAATATCTATTGTTGTGGTTTACAACAATACAGGGAGTGCAGAATTATTAGGCAAGTTGTATTTTTGAGGATTAATTTTATGATTGAACAACAACCATGTTCTCAATGAACCCAAAAAAACTCATTAATATCAAAACTGAATACTTTTGGAAGTAGTTTTTAGTTGTAGTTTTTAGATATCTGTGTGTGCAGGTGACTATTACTGTGCATAATTATTAGGCAACTTAACAAAAACAAATATATACCAATTTCAATTATTTATTTTCACCAGTGAAACCAATATAACATCTCAACATTCAAAAACAAAACAAAAACAAATCAGTGACCAATATAGCCACCTTTCTTTGCAAGGACACTCAAAAGCCTGCAATCCATGGATTCTGTCAGTGTTTTGATCTGTTCACCATTAACATTGCGTGCAGCAGCAACCACAGCCTCCCGACACTGTTCAGAGAGGTGCTTGAAGAAGGTGTTTTCCAGAAACTGGCAGTAGGACTGGGAGTTGAGCTTGATTCCATCCTCAACCCGAAAAGGCCCCACAAGCTTATCTTTGATGATACCAGCCCAAACTAGTACTCAACCTCTACCTTGCTGGCGTCTGAGTCGGACTGGAGCACTCTGTTTACCGATCCAGCCATGGGCCCATCCATCTGGCCCATCAAGACTCACTCTCATTTCATCAGTCTATAAAACCTTAGAAAAATCAGTCTTGAGATATTTCTTGGCCCAGACTTGACGTTTCAGCTTGTGTGTTCAGTGGTGGTCGTTTTTCAGCCTTTCTTACCATGGAGATGTCTCACACCTTCACGTCAGTATTGCACACCTTGTGCTTTTGGGCTTTCCAGTGATGTTGAAGCTCTGAAATGTGGCAAAACTGGTGGCAAGTGGCATCTTGGCAGCTGCACGCTTGACTTTTCTCAGTTCATGGGCAGTTATTTTGCGCCTTGGTTTTTCCACACGCTTCTTATGACCCTGTTGACTATTTTGAATGAAACGCTTGATTGTTCGATGATCACGCTTCAGAAGCTTGGCAATTTTAAGAGTGCTGCATCCCTTTGCAAAATATCTCACTATTTTTGACTTTTCGGAGCCTGTCAAGTCCTTCTTTTGGCACATTTTGCCAAAGGAAAAGAAGTTGCCTAATAATTATAAGGTATTGATGTCATTAGATCACACCCCTTCTCATTACAGAGATGCACATCACCTAATATGCTTAATTGGTAGTAGGCTTTCGAGCCTATAAAGCTTTTGGTAAATTTCATGTAAATTTGTTATTTTATTTGTTGGACCTTAGAAAGAGTAGCCAGTAGTTAGTAGTTGGTGGTGGCAAATGAGGATGTAAAAAAACACAAATCTCTAATATAAACTGTTGTGGCTCTTTTGTAAGTCATAGTAAAAAAAATGTTTAACTAATTGTTTTAGTTTTTTAAACAATTTTTCTGTGGCTAATTCACATGAAATTCATACAAAAATGTATGATTTTAAAAAGGAGGCGTACAAAAAGTATGATTTTTAAACCCTGCCACTAAACCCAGTTGTCATTGGGGGATAAGCAAATTGTACGAATGAGATCGTACGAATTCATACGAATTAGCGACTAAAAAGTTATGAATTGCTGAGATATGCTATGTGTTGGAGTAACCCATTCAATCTGTCTAGGTAATGAGCTCTTATCCTCTGGAAGGATATATAGAATTCCCTGATGTAAGTGGAACAGATATTAAAAATATTTTATTCCAGTGTCAATATATCTGTGTTAGTTTTTTTATTTGTTTGTTTTAACATAGCAGCAGCATTGGTCATATCCATGGCAACATTACTGATACATATCAAAGACTATAGAATACACGTCACATGTCACTCGTATCTTTTTGATCGGGAAAAAGTGTAACTATCAATATGGTGAAAAAAGCCCCGCCTACTAGTACAGTAGCCAATCATCGATCTATATATGGTAAAAAAGCCTGCCTTCTAGTAGAGGAGCCAATCATCGATTGCTATAGACTGACGATACTTTGGGGGAGGGGCTTGTACCAAACGTGAGTTTCTGCTGATTTTGTGTGATTTGGATGTTTAGAAATTAAAGTAAAGGGACAGTTGTTGTTCAATTTTATTGGTGATTCCTAATATGAAATTACATCAAAAGCTTGGCAAGCACTTTTCGAAGAATTTGATGTTTCCCCTTTCAGACAGAATGCCCAGCAATACTGGCATTTCAAAGATGGCTGCTGAGTGAAATGACTTGCCTTAAGGGACTTTGTATATATTCAGTATATAATTTAAAATCATAACAGTTTCTTAATAAACAAGCATTATACAAAAACATGCAATAAAACAACAAAAATGATAAAAGGTCTTATACGATCACCTTTTGAAACATTTTCTTTAAAGGGCACCAATTTTACCCCTTTTACAAGATGTAAGATAAGCCTTTGGTGTCTCCAGAATGTGTCTGTAAAGTTTCAGCTTAAAATACCCATCAAGGATGTCTAAATACAATGTAGCTGTTTTTGTAGCCCGTGGCTTTAAATGCAAATGAGCTGCTTCTCCCAGTCCACCATTCCCTCGTGCATGTCTGCTTCTCATCATGCGTTATGTCAGATAAACAGCGCAGTGACAGAGACAGACTCGGATGAAGCTGAAATACAGCTCATTAGTCAAAAATACCAAGTAAGTTTATTTCATGTATTTGTGATGTAGTTTATTCAAGCCTTTCTGAAATGATGAATCACGCACAAGTGCCGTTATAAAATATATAAAAATCATACAGAGTTGTAACAAATATTTTAATCCCTGTTTTTTTTTTTTTGCAAAAAAAATAAAAAATTTGTGACGTGTGTATACATGTTATTATAGAAACATGGCACCTGTAACAATTCGGTGGGTGGGGAAAACTGCACTCTTATGTCACGTTGCGGTGGGCCTCAATATCACTGGGATTTGGGTCCTTTTTTAACATAAATAATTTTTTTAAAAAGAGACTTGTGCATATATCACTCTAATATGACTGTGGACACACTATTGGCACTATTCTTGAATGCGGAAGTGCGCTCATTTTTGCAGTTGTTTTAGAACTTCCTAGTCATTTCTCCCATAGGCAACTGAATCGGAATGATGAACCGCAGAAAATGGTCAAATTACTTGCTCTACAAACAAGTGTTTGCATGACTATACAGACAAAATAGAATAATATAATAAGAAAATATCAGTTTGCAACATCAAGCAGCAAAACGATCCATTTTTAACATCTAAAAATAAATGGAAGTGAATGAGGCTGGAAGTCTTGAGCCAAAAGAATTCAAATGGCTCACCCACTTGTACGTGGAGAATAAGGTAAATACATAAAGACAGTTCTGTCCAAACAGCTTACAAAAGATTTTCATCATAGGTGCCCATAAAAAAAAACATTCTCTAAGATTGTTTAAAATATATAAATTCTATTAAAACATGTTTTACAGTTAAAAATATTCTTCCACAAGTTACACATTTTATGCATTTATTAATGTATTAGTAGTCAATGTGTATTTTTTTAAATACTACCTATTGAGTCCACTACAAATTTCCCCTTAAGCGACAATAAAGTACATCTCATTTAATTCATTTAATGAAAACAATAATTATTACTTTCATTAAAATATGTAAGAGACTACGGCTGGATAATATAACAAAATAAATTATCACAATATAAAGTTTTATATCATTCAGTATCATATGATAATAAAATATTTTTAAACAATCCATTCAGAAATAAAGTCCAGTAGATTTTTTTTTAATTAACCAACATTACTAAGACAAATAGTTTTAATTATTTAAAAAAACTAAACAAATGTATATTGTTTTATGTCTTATAATAAAATAAAAATAAGTGTAAAAGAGACTCTTAAACTTAAGAGATAAATAAAATGTTACAAAGAGTGCGCAATGGAAGGCAAACTTTTGGTAGATCAACATCTGTAAGGTGTCAATAAAAATGAAACAGTAAGCCTCAAACCCTGTAAACAAAACAAATTATGATAATCAAATCTGAGCTTTCCATTAAAGGAACCAATCATCATTATTCAAATACATATTGCAACATACCAAACTGTTTTTTTAATTGATATTGACAATGGTGTACTGTCCGTCAATAAATACAGATACCGTTTTATCGCCCAGCCCTATAATGGCTCGTACGGTTCGGGTCGGTACGGGTCACTATTATTAAGCTTGCGTTTCCATTACAAAGGGTACCCTTTTGGTGGGCGTGGTGTACTACAGAGAGTTTCAGTCGATGTCATTCTCGCTCGAATAAATGTCTACAGTAAAGCTGTACAGTTCGTTCACATTATATGAGAAGCTCTTCTAACAAAACAGATGCTTTAAACATATTAATACTTGTTTATAAATGTTTATTACTAACATTTCTATGAACATGATTTGATTATAACTGCAGATCAATGACAGTGTGACAGCCTACTGTAACGTCTGCAATTATATAAAATAAATAAATAAATGCAACATATATGAACACATACAGACCCTTACAGTCTCCGATATGTTACCAATTACAGATAAACGACACACAGCATACATTAAGTCCTTATTTGAGTTCAAAAACAACACGCAACATATACAGTAGCCCACAGTCAGAGCTAACCTCCCATCTGTGTCTGTAATCTTTACCAGCACATGTTGCCTCTGTTAGAGAGTAATTCCATCATTCCGAGTTCATAATAGTCCAAAAGGCGATGATAAACATGGCAGTTTGTTCATGATTCAGGTTGCTGAAACTATTTGCTCCTGTCGGGAATCCTTGTAATCCTGTCGGGCTTCTCCTTTTTTTCTGCGCTTCACTCTCGCTTTTGTCCTTTTCTTTCTGAATGGATCAGATGTCGAAGATGCTTCATTAATCACACACGCACGTTATTATTATCAGCTCAAGAAGTTCGTTATATCAAATTTAGACGCGAACGCGGGCTCCCTGGAGAAAGCGAAAAAACGCTCACACTTTTAGACAGCCTCATAAAACAACAACAGGACACGGCAGATTCTTGGCTTTGTGGTTGTTCATCAACACAATGACAAGGTTTGTTTTGAGCCCGGGTCATTCATGTATCGTTATTATATGCATATAGTTGTCTCGGCTGTGCATTTAAAAACATGGCGGCTCCATTGTTTTGATTATGGCTAGCTCCACGAGATCGTGACGTATCTCTGTAAACCAATCAGCGTTCAGCTGCGCGTGTAGCTCTACCTTTGGGTACCTTTCTCGTCTTTGGTACCCTTTCGAAAGGGTGCCGAAAAAGTGGTACGGTACGGATCGGTTCAGTACACTTTTGACAGTGGAAATGGCCATAAAAGCGTACCGACCCGTACCGTACCACTCAGTGGAAACGGGCCTTAACAGACTACAAAACAGGAGAAGCTTTATGCATTTAAACGGCAATCTGCTGTTCAATTGTGTTCAGCATTGACAGAGACAGACTACAGTTTTTTTGTGCGTCTTCTCCAAAGAGTGCATTCACCATTACCCAAAGAACAGCGCATGTGAGCTGAGAGTGCATTTCTGCAGCAAGACTCTATACTGGAGACTCTGTGGAGCAGGAAAACTGCTCTCACAAGGAAAAGACTTTGGCTAATATCAAATGAAGACAGAGTTTTGATTTACACATGAATGTCACCCTCTCAGCTCAAATGCTCCTCTACCTTGAGAAGTTTAATAAAAGTTACCCTCAAGGGTTTCTGTCCCTTCCTGTCGTAAGCCCTTAAAAGCATGTTGTGAAATTTACAGGAATCCCATACACCCCCCAACCAATTAGCCCGAGCGAAGGCTCTGTCTGCTGATGAATTAAGCGGAGCGCAGGCCCGCGAGGACTGACTATCAGTATGTTAATTTATTCATTTCTAAATTTTACATAACAATCAGTAGCCTTCTTTCGCATGCATGCCAGGGCTCTTATTTACTTTTCACAGAGCGATTGTTAAAGAGGGGGTGACGAGAGAGCATAAAGAGAAGGTTTGGAAGGAGGGGTGTCTATTTTGATCATTCCTTTTCCCTGTATTAATAGACATGCCGCCACCTTGTTTATGTAACACATCGTCACACTGAAAACTGATTTTTTTTGCACACATCAGTGATCTATCTCATTAAGGTCCAATCATTCTGTTTATTTTAGAAAGAAAAACAACTCGATTTATGAATGCTACTGTGATTTATGATCTTGCCATTTTCACTGACAGAAATAAACGGATCTCAATGTGTCTCCAGACTAAACTAAAACTAAAAGTACTTAGGATAGATGGATGGATGGATGAATGGATGGATGAATGAATGGACAGACAGATAGATCCCACAACACACACCTCAAATACTGTTTTACTTTTTTCAAACATTTCATTATTATCATTATTTATTTTATTTAAAATTTTCTGGACATCATTTTAATTCAGCAAAATTTTAGTAATCCATAACATGCCAAATTAACAAAAATCATGCCATCAATAAAACAATATGGAATCTTTTAACAAATAGGTTTTAATTTTTATCAAACTCCACTTTATTTCTTTAAAAAAATAATGCATTTAGTTACTCTTTATTTATTTATTAATTTATTTATTTTATTAATCTGAGTTAGAGTTTAAAGATGTCTTAAATTTTAAACATGCCTTACATATTAAAAATATGCATTCATTCATTCATTCATTTTCTTCTTGGCTTAGTCCCTTTATCAATCTGGGGCCGCCACAGCGGAATGAACCGCCAACCTATCCAGCAACTGTTCTAAGCAGCGGATGCCCTTCCAGCCGCAACCCATCTCTGGGAAACATCCATGCACACACATTCACACTCATACACTACAGACAATTTAGCCTACCCAATTAACCTGTACTGCATGTCTTTGGACTGGAGGGGAAACCGGAGCACCCAGAGAAAACCCACGCCAACGCAGGGAGAACATGCAAACTCCATACAGAAATGCCAACTGACCCGAGGCTCGAACCAGCAATCTTCTTGCCGTGAGGCAACAGCACTACCTACTGCACCACTGCATCGCCATATTAAAGATATCTCAGAAACAAAAAAAAGCTATTTATTTATTTGACTTTTATTAGTTCCTGAAGATTTCCAAATCTTTATAAAAAAATCTCAGAAATAAAGGTACAAAAAGCCATCACTGAGGTGGTAGCTTTTCAAAGTGTACACTTTTGTACTTTTAAAGAATGAATAAATATGTACTCTTTAGGTACTAATGTTCCTTATGGTATCAATATGGACCCTCTGTGTATTAGCATGTACCTTTTGAAAAGATCCAACCCCAGTGGCAGCTTTATTTCTGAGAGTGCATCTATCTTCATGAATGACCCACACATCACTCTCTGCGCTTCTCACCTGCACAGCCCCTGAAACGCCACCAGATGACATTGGCGGCTAGAGGACAATCAAGTGTATTGAAAAGATGAGAAAGCACTACGTCACCGCAAATGGTGAGAAGCTAAGTTAATACGCACGAGACGTTGACATGAAGAAATCGCCACCAAATATACGACGTACCCTTATTCTATCCTGCAGTGCAGGCTGCATGAAATCGACACAAAATTAAAAACCCCAAAATGCATGCTTGCTTTGTCATATATGACAGAACTGACGCATGCATCGAGCCTCAGCCATGTGGTTTATTCTACAACGTGGCGAACTTCTAGATGCGCAGCGTTGTGTTCGCCACAGCGTATAGTGTGCACAGCCTCGTCAGCACATTACAGCTTGTGAGATGTCGCGTCTCCTTCGCATATGCCTGGATTACAACACAACCCACTCGGAGAAGCGCAGTAAATGAAGAAAAGGCCAGTCCGAAATACGCCGTGCTGCGTAAACGACTGAACGCATCCAGTTCTGACAGTGATGCATCCCTGTGTTTGTTTACTAGATCAGCACATGCCAGTGGAAGAGAGGCTACGTCTTAACTTCCCAACTCAGACAGCGGAACGTCTTCTCCAGGCTTTTTCGCCTCGGAGGAGCCGACATTGCTCGCTTCGATAAAATGGTGAAAGGTGGTTTTCTTACCTTGCAGATTGCATCCTCCTCCTGGCTGGTGGGCAGGGAAAATCTCTTATTTTCTGAAGCTAAACCTTAAACATCCCTCAGCGTCACTGTGTGCTGCAGCCAAGGCAACCAACTCTCGCGATGCTTGGCGTCTCAGGTGTCAACAGAGTGCGATTTGGATTTGGTTCAGAAAGAGGGATGGAAATCTAAAACCTTAAAGACTTCCTTAACGGGTCCGTTTACAATGATGTTAATGCTGTCATTATTACATTTACCTCTCTAAATAAGTATGTTGTCAAATTCTGAAAAACATTTACATATGTGAAAAATCATGAGAAAATACTAAATGTTTGCAGACAGGACCATGACTTTTCGCACACGTTCTATAAAATAAAATAAATAAAATAAAACACTCTTATTTATTTGCACTCTTGGAAATAAAGAATCTTTTTTGGCATTGATTATTCTGTGAAGAACCTTTAGTATTTATACAATATTTTTATTCCACAAAAGGTTCTTTAAAGTGGAAAATGGTTCTTCATATTATTAAAATATTCTTACTTAAAATATTCTTAGGTTGTCTGAAGAACATTCCCCAAAAGGTTCTTCTGGGAATCAAAAAAAAAAAAAAGTTTACACAGTATGGAAATCGCAAATATAAAAATAAAAGTGATTTCTAAATTTACTTTAACTTGTATTTCATTGCAGGTAATACAACAAACATTATTTAATGTGTTCCTCAAGATTTTTATTGTTTTCCCCCAAAATAAACACATCGTCACCTTGGAATAATAAGCTTCTATCTGCTTTTGATTTCTGCTTTTCAGTCTGATTTTGAGATATTGAGCTTCAAAGTTTTTGCATTCCATATAGCAAACAGTATGTGTGTAACATTTGTTTTTAAATAAAAAGTCTTTAAAATGTAAACAACTTATAAAAAACATACCATAATGTAAATAGGTTATAATAATAATAATAATAATAATAATAATAATAATAATAATAATAATAATAAAGTCAATAACTCAATTTTGATAAAAAAATTAATAAAAAGTCAGATGAAACCTTTTAATTCTAATGAGACAACATATTTTAATTTTGGTTCCTGCAACACATTTCAAAAAAAGTTGAAACAATAAAGCATTTACCACTTAGTTTCCATTCTTTTTACAAAGGGGCTGAAGACACTAAGTGATGAAGTGTTTCAGGTGTAATTTATTTGTCCCATTCCTCCTGCAAACAAGTCTTAATGTGGGCTACAGTACTGGGTATCCATTGTCGCATTTTGTGCTTCAAAATAGACCACACATTCTCTATTGGAGACAGGTCAGGACTGCAGTCAAGTACCTGTGTCCTCTTCCTCCATAGCCAGACCTTTGTAATGTATGCAGAATGTGGTTTTGCATTGTCTTGTTGCAATTTGCATTGGGGTCCCTAGAAAAGAAGACAACATATTGTGCTCCAAAATCTCTATTCACTTATCAGCATTAATGCTGTCATCACAGAAGTACAATTTACCTTTGCCTAGGGCACTGACACAACCCCATACCATGACAGACCCTGGCTTTTGCTGGTATTGGTCTGAATTATCCTTTTCTTCTTTGGTCCAGAGCTCACAGCATCAATTTCTCCCCAAAAATACCTGAGATAATAGTTCTACTGTGTGATGGTCCATCCCAGATGCTTCAGATCCCAGACAAGTCGACGGTGATTGTGGACACTGTTAACATAGGGCTTTCTTTTGGCACAGTACAGTTTTAACTGGCATTTGTGGACGTAACGATGAATGAATGACGATTCTTGATGCAGTGAATTATAGGCATTTGCCCTTGTCCTGTACACACTAAAATTCCTGCAGATTCCTTGGATCTTTTTGGATCATCCATTTTTGGATGCTGCTTTTGTACCAAATCATAATTACAATCACCTGCTGACATCTACTGTGTCAAATCACATCATTATTTAACCAATTTACCTGATTACTAGCCCTAAATTGCTCCCGTTCTAACTTTTTTGGAATGTGTTGCAGGTCTGAATGACAGGAAAGGATCTATATTTACAAATGAAATGAAGTTGACTAGACAAAACATGATGTATTTTGTGTTCATATTGTCTGCAATGAAATACCAGTCAAAGTAATTTGGAAATCACTACTTTCTTTTTTTTATTTGTGTTTTCCATACTCTCTTTTTCTGATTTGGGATTGTACCTTATTGTACCACATTCTTTGGTTCTTCCTGGCACTTTTATTTTTAAGAGTAAAGAAAACCTTGCAACATCTGACAAAAATGGTCCTGAAAATATTAGTCATACTTGTTTTGTTTGTGGCTGGAAATGACAGCATTGAAAACGAACAGGAAGGTAATTTCATAGTTGACACATTTGGTACTTTGTTAAACAAAATCACACTGAGAGCTCGTCTTTTGGGTTATTTTGGGGTTTTATATTTAATTTATAATAATTTATTTAAAGAATTTAACAACCAGAGTTATGTGGTATCTGAAAAAAAGAGTTAATTAGTATACATTAAATATGTATGTAATCTTTAAATATATTAAGCATTTTTAAATGTTGGTTTTTAAATACCCATATTTTCATACTGTTTTATACTGTTCATTTTTATTGCGCATTTTTATCTCTTCTTGTATTTTTATTTGCATCAAGAACAATTCCTTGTGTGTGCAGGTACACTTGGCAAGAAAGCAGATACTATTCTGATGAAAGTCCTTATGAAATATTGCACATAACCTGCTGGCTGTAGTTAGTATTCATGCCATAAAATTCCTGCAAAAACACTTACAGTATGACCCACTTTCTCTCTACTAATGTAATTATAGACCCCAAAACACAGCAAATCCACAAAAGACCACAAACAAAAATATACGCAATCGATCATTTATTAAAGAATGGGCATGTAGCAGCTTAGCGTGGAGACAGCAGTTTACAGTTTTTATTTGATCACCCTACGTTTGATGATGCTCATAAATGTTAATGTTGACATGGATATAATGAATATATTTATGTGCATAATGTTACAACAGTAATTTACTATAGCAAGAACAACTGTGTAATGTGTTCCACAACACAATTATAATAAGTGCAAGATGGCCATGATTATAATTAGTATTTACTCGTGTAAATAACACTATAATAAGTGGTAAAGTGTGACGATAGGCTGTTTTAAAGGGAGGTTGCAGATTATGCACTCAAAACTGTTTACCTGTATCTAAGTGACTGAAAACAGCAGTGTGTGCCAAGCAGTCTATCAGTGCTATAGTGCTAACTGGACATTGTTGCCTAAGGCATGCACGTCAAGCTCATTTGTTCACTTCTAAAGTGCAACATGCTGACAAAATAACAAGAGAACCAAAACATCAGTCTCCACCTGACATGCTAATTTAGGCTGATTTGCTTTATGCACAAGATACCTTCACAAATACATAAGGATTATTTTAGGCTCACGTACAGGTTTAGATTAAGTGTACAATTCACATTTTATATGTCCTCCTGATGGATCTACAGGATGCTGCATTGTGACTATGTGTGCATATGAGGGTTATAAGGACAGGTGCAGGGTAATTAGGACAGGCATATTAGTTTATATAGGATTGTAGGCTCACAGATCGTCAGTCTCCCCATCAAATGGTATAGTATCCAGCTCCATGTGAATGCTGCCTGGTTCAACGCTGCCACCCCAGCCAATAGGCGTACGATTAAAGGAGGGTCGTGAGTTGATGTCATGCTGGTAAACCACTGCAGGCTCGGGCTCCTCGGTGGCCACCTCGATGTCTGGCAGCTGGAAGGTCATCAGCTGGGAAGCCTTCTCAAATCCTCCAAAGGGCATGGCACTCCTGGACAGATTGAGAGATTGGGCAATTCAAGAGGAAAAAAAACAGACTATTGGACTGTGCAATGCAACATGCAGAGGAAGAGGCAGGTTGTGAAATGCACCTGTTGAAGCTCTTGTATTTGCGCAGCTCCATGAAAGTGCAGGGTGATGGCATTTGAGCCTTCATTGTGGCTAGAAGGTCTTCGTTGCCCTTCATAGCCCGTTCCCAAGGGGAAATGTATGTTTTCACATATTCAGCCCCCTTTTTAGCCTTGTCCAAAGCAGCCTTAGTACTTTGATCACCGGCTGAGAAATATAAACCGGTTGAAAAAGAGATAGAGCGGTGAAATTGTTAAACAGTTCACTCAAAATATTCAAATTTCATAATTTACTCACGCTTATGTTGTTCCTTCATACAATACAATAAACATTATACACTGTAAAACCCAACAGTCGACTTTATCAAATGAAATGACTGTAGTTAACTCAAAATTTACTGAAAGTTAATTCTACTCATTTGAAAACAGTTTTGAATTCAGTGTTGAAGGTAATGAGTAAAGTAAATACCTCATTACTTCAACTTAAATTGAGTAAGTTCACAGTACTCATATAGATTAGTTTTTTTAACTCAAATGGTTTGTAGCAATCAGTTTCCTTAAAAGGTTTGAGTTGCCTTAACTTATTGGGTTTTACAGTTCTCAGTTGGTTCTTCGTTTATTGGGTTTTACTGTGCTCAAATTGCTTCGTTTACTCAAATGGATTAAGTTGACAGTACTTAGGATTAGTTTTTGAAATTAAATGGTTTGTTGCAATTGGTTTCCTCAAATGGTTTAAGTTACAGTGTAGCACTGAACCCAAGTGATTTAAAGTGAGAAAAAAAGGGTTTGATGTTTGAATGGGTAAATAAAATTATGTTTTTCTAGGCAAATGTTTGTATTCATAGTTTTAATAATAATTGAAAGTAGATTTATTTTTGATATCGTTTTCAAAGGTTAATTTAGAGTAATTTTGTCAAGTGCTTTGTCATATGTGCATGCTTTTTTAAATATAATATGTATACTATAGCTTATTTGTTTCAAAAATTTAGTGAGCATAATCTTTTTGTTTACTTTTTTTGTTTACTTTAGTTTGGGGCGGCACAGTGGCTCAGTGGTTAGCACAGTCGCCTCACAGCTGGTTCAAGCCCCGGCTAGGTCAGTTGGCATTTCTGTGTGGAGTTTGCATGTTCTCCCTGTGTTGGCGTGGGTTTTCTCTGGGTGCTCCGTTTTTCCCCACAGTCCGAAGACATGCAGTACAGGTGAATTGAATAAGCTAAAAATTGGCAGTAGTGTATGTGTGTGTTTGAGAGTGTATGGGTGTTTCCAAGTGCTGGAAGGACATCTTGAGTTAAAACATCTTAAGACATCTGCTGAGTTAAACATATGCTGGATAAGTTGACAGTTCATTCCACTGTGGCAACCCCTGATTAATATAGGGACTAAGCCGAAGGAATATATTTTTAGTTTAAAGTCACCATAAAATTAAAACATTTTATTTAATGTTATAGTAATTATTATAAAACATTTATAAAACAATATGGAAGAAAAACTACAGTAGTCAACATTTGAAGTGGATCATCACCCTTTATTAAAGTTGTCCTAAAACTATTGAACAACATCCATTATTGTCCTAGGACAATTTAGAAAGACATTTTTGATTCACTTCGAATGTTGACTTCTATATTTTCGGTTTCTGTTTTAAGTTGACTAAGTTTTCCTAGTACTATAATAAGCTTTTCATACTTTTAATTAACTATGAGTTTTATTACTATCAGTTTCAAACATAGGTAATTTGGCTAATGTAAAAAATAATGTCTCTAACTTGGTGTCTACTCACTCAGTGAGATATCTACTGACAGACCATCCTTTCCCCCTGCTCCTCCTGCCACTCCAACACCTCCGACACCACCAGCTCCTCCAGCGAGCCCACCAGCCAGCAGCCCACCCCCGGCTCCCTTGCTAAAGCTTCCGGGTTTAGGAGGAGGCACTGGTGCTTGGCCGACCCCACCAGCATGCCCAGCCATCTGTCCACCAATCAGGCGTCCACCAACATCCATCATCTGCCCCCCCAGGCTGGGCACAAACTTTTGGAGGTTATCCTTGACAAAAAGTAACAATAATTAGTGGAGGAGCTTCCAATTCACCATTCAGACCATATTTAAAACCTTTATTGTTAGCAATAAGAATTTGATCAGTTAACACTTGGTCCATTAGTTAATGCATTTACTAACATTAACAAAGTATGAATAATCTTGTAAAGCATTAATTAATCATAGTTCAACATTTGCTAATGCATTATTAAAATCCAACATTGTGCTTTTTAACATTAGTTAACATTAACTAACTTACAGTCATGTGAAAAAATTAGGACACCCCATAAAAGCCTGGGTATTTTGTAAGGTTTTATATATATATGGTTGTTTAATCTGCAGAAAGATTAAGGTAATATAAGTAAGCAATTAAAACAAAAAAAAACTTTTCAATGTCTTCTGTAAATGTAATTCTACAAGGAAAAAGTTAGGACACTCTACCCTTTAATAGCTTGTGTTACCCCCTTCAGCTGAAATAACTGCAGTGAAACATTTTTTGTATAGCCATCTACCAGCCTCTGTCATTAGTCTGAGGAAAGTGTAGCCCACTCTTCAATGCAGAATTCTTGGGTTTCTTGCATGTACAGCTTGTTTGGTGCAGCAAAGCAACCCCAAACCATAACACTTCCACCTCCGTACTTCATCATTGGTATGAGTTTTTTTCTTGGAATGTTGTTTTTGGTTTATGCCAAATATATTGTCTGTTCTGGTGTACAAATGATAAAATTTTGGACTCATGTCTAAATAACTTTATTCCAGGAGTCCTGGTCTTTGTTAATATTCTCTCTGGCATACTTCAGTCTGGCCTTGATGTTTTTCTTAGAAAGCAAAGGTTTTCTCCTTGCACACCTCCCGTGCAAGTTAAACTTGTGCAGTCTCTTTCTGATTGTAGAGGCATTCACTTTCACATCAACAGTAGCCAGAGCCTGCTGTAGGTCCCTTGAAGACATTTTAGGGTTTTTGGAGACCTCTTTTAGCATCTTGCAGTCTGCTCTCAGGGAAAACTTGCTGGGATGACCAGATCTGGCCATGTTGACAGTTGTTCTGAATGCCCCCTACTTGTAGATTATTTCACGGACAATGGAATGGCTTTTAAATCCTTTACCAGACTCATAGGCTGCTGCAGTTTTTTTTCTGAAGGCCTCAGACAGCTCTTTTGCTCTCACCTTGGTGCTCACTCTCACTTCAATAAATTTCAGAGGTTTAGAAAGGGCAAGCATTATTCAAAATGCTGAGTAACGATTTACTAATAACGTGCATCTGTTGTGGTATCTGTCTGTGATTTGAACCATTTTATGTGTGAATAAATGTGAGGCGTCCTAACATTTTCCTCAGTTTTTGAATTTTTGTAGAATTAAATCTTACATTTAAATACGTTTTTTTTTTCTTCAGTTTTAATTGTTAACTTATATTACCTTAATCTTTCAGTATTGTTAAAGTTTAGATTAAATAGCCATATATTAAAAACCTTACAAAATACCCAGGCCTTCATAGGGTGTCCTAATTTTTTCACGACTGTAAAAAACATTGACTAATGTTAACAAAGATAAATTAATAACGTAATAAATGTATTACTAATTGTTTGTTCGTGTTAATAAAAACATTAACTAACATTACCTAATGGACCGTTGTTTTAGTGTTACCATTGATCAATATAAAGAGTCTGAATGCAGGTGGAACACTGACATACAAAATATCCTATTTAAGAGTAATAACAATCTAATGTAAATGATCTTGAATCTGTGAACAAATATGCATATAGGACTTTGACTTCTAGCCAGCCTTACCATAGACTCACTACTGAAGAGGTCAGGGTTGTTCTCATAGATAAACTTCTCCACACGAAGCTGCCTCATCCTGAACATCTTGGAACCTTTGTTCTTATTAAGGGACAGTTCCTCTAGCATGATGTCCTTGGGTGCTCTGATCTTTTTCCCCAAGTCAAACTCTGAGGCCTCAGGTTCTGATTCATACTCTTGAAAAATAAATAAATAAAATTACACTACATTTTAATGGGCACCATAAAACTTCACTATTGAGCTTTTGAATTTCTTTCGCCATCTCTGTTTGAAATAAATAACTGCAAGTTGGGTTGTCTTTTGCTCCACTATGTGAATCTGCAATCTTTATATTACAGCATATCTGGCATTCTACATTGACACAGCTGTAAGAAATAGTTTCTACTACAGTAGCTGTACAGTAGTCAACATCATGTTTAATCAATCATCACCTTTCTTCAAAGTTGGGTCACACTTTATTTTGACGGTCCGTTTGTTGAATTTAAGTTACATAGCATTAGATTAAAAGTAGACTGTTAGGTTGTGGTTAGGGTTGGGGTTAGTGTTAGAGTAAGCGTAAGTTGACATGTACTTGCAAAGTTTCTTATAGTCAGTTAATATCTGTTTAGCAGCAGTATTAACAGATATAAAGTAGACAGTCTACTAATACTCCAATGGACCATCAAAATAAAATGTTACCCAAAGTTGTCCTAAAACAAATGAACAACACCTATTCCTGTCGACCAAATGTTAACTACTGCATACTATCTGATTTAAATGTCAATTTGCCATAAAGTAACATGCACTTTTTCCAAAACTGTCCAAAATAGATTTTTTGGAGTGATGCCAGTGAAGAAAAACCGTTTGGAGTTTTTTAAAGAATCGATTCCTTACTGTGAACAGTTCTTGAAAGAAATATTTGTAAATTAACTAGCTAGCTACCTATTGATCAATTTCAATATTTCAGAAAAAAACTTTATATATTTATCGTTCTTTTAAAAGAAGCTCTGTTGTTTTTGTTTTTTATGGTTCTCTGCAGTTTGGGGTTAGTTATTTTACTAAAAGGTGATTGTCATTTATGTGTATATGTGTGTTCATTTATTTGTGTGTGTGTGTGGGTGTGTGTGTGTCCTCAAAATAATAAAATATGATGCTTTTTTAATATTAATATAACCTGCTTTCAGCCATCTCTGTCTCTGTAAATTTTCTAGAGAGTCAAAAAGTCATGTCTGTTGGAAACTTTAAATATCTCTTTTTTAATTAAACAATAATTTCTTATTTGTTTTAACCGTAATGCAACATTAAACTTTCAGCATGTCAACTAGCAGCCATTGGAATGTTAGTAGACTGTCAGATTTATCAGTTCTGCTAACAGTTTATTTTGATGGTCCTTCAGACATACACTGACTATAAGGTTAAATATCCAAAAACATCTCAACTTATTCTACTAACCCTAACAGTCTACCAATACTACTCTACTGAGAGACTTACTTATGGACAACAGATAGTCTAAAGTCGATCAAAATAAAATGTAGTCAAAATATGCTAGTTTATGTAACTAGTAACGACAGCACTTTACAAAGATGCTGCAATAAATTTGCATTTGGAAATGTAATTCATGTTAGCATTGATATGTATTAAATACATCATAATATTATTGTAGTTCTCTAAAACATTAACTGTGCAAGATATCATTATCATAGGAAACTCTCCATATCTGTTTTTCGCATTGTAATCATAACAATATTAGTCATCCTACCACCCACTGTTCTTTGGAAATCTTCATGACGGTGTTAGTATAAACAATTATATTCTTTGGAACTTAGCATGTATATTTCTACATAAAATAAGTGGCTATTTATTCTAAAGGAAAAAAACAGTTTAACAATTAAATTATAAATAGCAAGAATCTGTTTGTGACCTAAAATAAAATTTCTGAAAGAAGCTTTTGCATCTATTGCCATAGAAGAACAAGTTTTTTCCCCTCAAAGATGATTTTACTGACCAGTTCATCAAAGAAACTTTTTAATAACATTAAAATAATTGTCTTTTGTTCAATGGAAATGTTAAGAAAGTGCCAATTCGTCACCTTAGAATTATAAGGTTCTATCTGACATTTTTGTCAAAATTTAGTTATTGACATATTCTTACTAAATGACAACTTATTTACATTATGGGATGTTTTTTTTATAAGTTGTTTACATTTTAAAACTCATTTAAAAACAAATGATACACACACTGTTTGCTATGGAATGCAAAAACTTTGAAGCTCAATATCTCAAAATCCTTCAGAACGCAGATAGAACCTTATAATTCTAAGGTGACGAATTCTTCAGTGCCAATTAATGCCAACCCGGAACCTTTATTTTATAATATGTTAAGTATAGCCTAAGCTAAATTATCCATTCTTCTGTAACAGTTTTTTTTATTCATATTAACATCTAATTCACATTATTCACAAAGCATGAAAAATAACATATCAATCAGGTTTAATTTCCTCTGGAGCCCCTTATGTAATGTTCCTTTAGTGGAGTACGTGTACCATGATTATAATGATGAGGTGCACCGGTAATAATCAGAGACACAGCTGACATTTCATCTATGCAGTCTACAAGATACATGTTGCCAGTGACATATTACTCCTCATTAAAACATATTAAACCCAGCTTCATGAAACCTTACTGACAGGCCCTGAAATTAAGATGATGTTCCCAATAAACTGTTTCAGAGTGACATGACTGACACAGACGATTGAGCAGGTTGTGTTATAGCATGGCTATGATTTAATCTCTTTAATGACATCTTCCAAAGAAGATGCCTTCTCACCTGCCAGGAAGGCTAAACAAACACACTCTTTAATTATGAAGTAAAAAAGATGTAAAGTATAAAAACTGTTATTAGGTTCCAGACCTCAGTATCACTGATAAAAATGGCCCAACCATGGTATTCTTTAAATTAAGCTTTTTAAAACACAGCATAACAAGTCTGAAATCTGATTTAAGGCAACATATAAAAATTACATGTATTACATACAATTTTGCTTGAATTTCACATCTATAAAAATATATTTGTCTATAATTTTATATATACAACCCCAAATAAGAAAAAGTTGGCACAGTATGGAACATGCAAATAAAAAAAGAAAGTAGTGATTTCCAAATAATTTTGACTGGTATTTCATTGCAGACAATATGAACACAAAATATTTCATGTTTTATCTGGTCAACTTCATTTCATTTGTAAATATAGATCCTTTCCGGTCATTCAGACCTGCAACACATTCCAAAAAAAGTTGGGACAGGAGCAGTTTAGGGCTAGTAATCAGGTAAATCGGTTAAATATTGATGTGATTCGAAACAGTAGTTGTCAGCCGGTAACTGTTATTATGATTTGGCTCAAAAGCGGTATCCAAGTAAGGTCTAGTCCTTTAGGAGCAAAGATGGGCCGAGTATAGCCAGTTTGCTAACAAATTTGTGAGAAAATTATTGTAATGTTTAAAACCAATGTTCCTCACATAAAGATAGGAAGGCATTTGGATATTCCACCTTCAACAGTACATAAGTTAAGAGATTCAGGTACTTGATACATGATACAGGTACTTAACTGGCCTGTCTGCAGTCCCGACCTGTCTTCAATAGAGAATGTGTGGCATATTGTGAATCGCAAATTGCAACAATAAAAACCCTGTACTGTTGCCCACTTTAAGAATTGTATGCAGGAAAATTGGCATAAAATTACACACGAAACACTTTATCAATTGGTGTCTTCAGTCCCTAAAAATCGTTTAGTGTTTAGGGACTGAAGTGTTGTAAAAAGCATTGGCAAAAATACAAAGTGGTAAATGCCTTGCTGTTCCAACTTTTTTGAAATTTGAACGTTTATTTTGAAAAAACTAAACAATTAAAATCTTGAGGAACACATTAAATAATGTTTGTTGTATTATCTGCAATGAAATACAAGTTATAAACCAGTACTTTCTTATGTGCAATTTCCATACTGTCTCAACCTTTTCTGATTTGTGGTTGTATAGTCACATGTCAGGTCTCCCTATGGTTTTTTTTTTTTAATTCAGGAATAATTTTGTGCAATATTTTTGTGAATATTTTTAAATAGCAAAATAAATTTGAAATCCCTTATATACCTTATAGTTCTTTTTATTGTGATCAATCTCAAGAATCTTATCTGTTATCTGAATAATATAACAGCTGTGATGAGCAGTGACAGTTTCAAATGCATTTATATTCAACAAAACACACAGGTGTACACCAAACAGACAAAGACAATGAGTAATTTAACTAAGCACAATAAAACAAAACATACTGTAACTACACAGGACTGACACTGAACAACAGCTTAAGTAGACAAGACTAACTAGGCACAGCTAGACTAAAAACAATTACACTAATGACAAAGGGAAATATATTTAGTACTAAATAATAAATATTTATATAAAAAAATGTGATATATGAATATACTTTAGTATATATAAAAAAATTACTACAATTTTAGAAATATTTCACTATTACTATTCAATTGCATAATCCTTGCTGTAGTTTAAAAGGCTTCTTTCATAAATATGAAAAAAATCCTAATCATAGACATTTCCTGACATTAGTCACTAGTCTATAACTATAAATTGCATCCCACACACAAAATTTTTTTTTTGATCAAACTGTCCCAATTAACTCCACTTCAATAAACAACACAAGGATGAAAAAAATCTTAATTTCTGCTGCAGACTGAGGTGGCCAATCAAATAAACTTAGGTAGGGTTTATTTACCATATTAAGTTACATCGCAAAGGGTCAGTGAGGTAACTTTGAATTAAATATATAACAACTAATTTACCACATAAAATACCAACAATAACAGAGTAATACACACTTTACGTTTCCACTTCCCTCCCATCTGTACTGTAGTCTAGGTGACGAGGAAGGAACTGTTTTTATTTTTGGCCTTAAGAACACAAATAATACTGTTTGTGAACATACTTTTTCAGCAACAATTATACCTAGAGTACAATATCACCATATCAATCAAATTGGTCCCCCAGTTTGTTGCTTGTGTCTTACCATCTTGGGCGATGTGTGACAGGTCAGTGATGATCTTGGAGGGCTTTTTCCGCTTGTTGGGTGGTGCTGGTGTTCCTGACAGAGGCATGATTCCAGACTGGGGAAACAGAGGTGAGAGTGGATTTGGTCAAATAAGTATATTTGATCAGTATCCTTTTTATAACATTTTGCAGTAGTTTAAAATACCGTTTGACTGATGAACAGGTGTGGAGTAAGCAAACACTTCAGTTGAGATGCCAAGTCCTTGAGGAATTATAGAGAAGAACAGACATTTGCTAAGAGCAGATATCAATGACCTCACATTCCTCAGATTCCAAGGATAAGCAAAGTCTGAACATACACTCATAACCCATCATAGTGTTTGGTTGGTTAGGGTAATGTTTACTGACAGTTTCCAGACAGAATTGGAGAAAGGCTGGTTAAAAAAAATTCAGATCTTTTTTTCAGTGTTTATGGTCAATTATATTTATGCCGTATTTGAAAAATGTTGAATCATGGAATGCTTAAATGCATGATTCTTATTGTCTGATTAACTTTCAATGATTTCCACAAAATGTAGCTAAAGAACTCCTTGCAGACTTGGCATTTCTACAATTTCATATCAAATCATTTTAGATAATTCAACACAGACAGTGAGTACGTTTACATGGACATCAGTAATCAAATTATTTACCTTAATCTGAATAAGACAATAATATGATTAAGGTGTTTACATGAGTTGCTTTTTAAATGTTCCTTTCATGATCCCGTTTTACATGTTATAGCACATAGATCAATAAACGTCGTTGTGTCACCGCGCTATCTACGTTTCCTTCAGAGTTTCATATATTTTTGGATGTTTCATTTTTAATTTGTCGACTTTAACTGCAGTTTAGCACTTTCACTTTCCTTCAGGAACATTTCATGCATGCCAGCCGTGACAAACGAGATATTGGATGCGGGTATGAACTGCTGTAAGAGTGTTGTTTTAATGGAATTTGACGCTGCACGATGTATGGGCAAAAAACCTCTGCATTTTGCAATGAAGATGTTTGTGGTCTTGACAGACTCGGTAGGTGCAGAAAATAGTGTCCAACAGCCGTGTATGTATAGACTTGTCGCAAAATGCGGCAAAAATCCTACACGATGGTAATAGTTTGATTAAGGTGCACTTCAATACTTACTTATGGCGAAAATCCTACACGATGGTAATAGTTTGATTAAGGTGCACTTCAATACTTTCACACTTCAATAATGCAACTAGAATCTGCATACTCCACATGTCTTATTTCCATTTCTGTTTAGTTCGATTATGACCCTAATTGGATTAAATTAATCAAAAATTGCTGTCTACATGGTAGACTCATAATCAGAGTATTGTCTTAATCATATTAAAATCGGATTATTGGTGTCCATGTAAACGTCCTCAGTGAGCAAACAAATCAATATCATTCATTCATGCATTTTCTTTTCGGCTTAGTCCCTTTATTAATCTTGGGTCGCCACAGCGGAATGAACCGCCAACTTATCCAGCATATGTTTTAAGCAGCGGATGCCTTTCCAGCTGCAACAATTTAGCCTACCCAATTCACCTGTACCACATGTCTTTGGACTGTGGGGAAACCGGAGCACCCGGAGGAAACCCACGGAAACGCAGGAAGAACATGCAAATTCCACACAGAAACGCCAACTGACTCAGCCGAGGTTTGAACCAGCGATTTGACCTTCTTGCTGTGAGGCGGCAGCACTACCTACTGCGCCACTGCTTTGCCACAAATCAATATATTAAACAATAAAATAAAAATAACAGGTTTTCATCATCTAAATTATGTTTTATAATGCATAGAAAGCTCTCTTTCATACACAATTAAAAATAAGGGCTCTAAACAAGAGTTTTCAGAGTAATGCATAGAAAAACTATTTTTGTTGCCCAAACAAACTTATAGAGAACACTTCTTTTAAAAAACATATGTGTGTGTGAAGAATATTTAGAAAATCTACAGAACCTTGCGAATTTTTAAAACATATTTTGTGGAAATGATTATGGAAAGGCTCTTCAGATGTTAAAAGTACTTAATGGAAACATCAGAATTATTAAAGAACCATTATTTAATGAAATGTACAATTGTATCAATAAAATAGTTATATAACTAAAAGCTACATAACTTTTCTTACTAGTGAGGTTTCACTACTAGTAGAGACACACAGATGCATACTGTATGTAATTCACACAGGCTCAGTCAATCACTCACTGTCTCTATATTTTAATAACTGCATTAATAATGGTTATTAATTGCTCAAGTCTACATTAATAGCTCAGCATGACATTATGAAATTAGCAACAGAGACTTGGGACGAGACGCATGAGAAATTAGCCCTACACACACAAAAACAAAAGATAAGTCTTAAAATTAAACTTTTTAAGATGTGGTAAGCAGAATAACTGACTCCGGTCTGTTGAGTTGATAAAATAATACACACGCAAAGTGCATTATTCTAATTCAATGATATGTCTAAGTATTCATTACATACATTTTTACAAATTAAGCAATCAAATCAGCTTAAAATCTGCATATGAAGGTCCAAATCATGGTGAAACAGAAGATTTTTCACCAACTTTCCTGCACATATACGCCTGCATATACTATATTCTGCTAGTATAAGGCTCTGTTAATGGCAAACATTGCAACAACTTGACTGTAACTCAATACAGTATGGCTATTTTTAAAGCAGGACCTTTTAGTGACGAGTCGTGGTGTCTGTTTTATTGTCAGATACTCAGGATTGGTCACAAACATACACGCTTAAACACATTCACTGTGGCTTAATGCTTTGAAGAAATTGGAAATCTCCCTCAAACTCAAATGACACCCCAGATTGATGATGTTGTGGTGTGACGAGGGGGGTGCAATGGCCCACCCTGTAAAATAATCACAAGCTGGGGTCCACCAGTCTTAAGTTCCCCCAGCTGGACAGTACAGCCTTTGCATTCCACATAAAATCATCTACGAGGCTGGGTGGGAGTGTTTAGCGTATTCCCACATTCTAGAAGCAAAAAGCCACCACAGGTATCATTCAACCTTGATTTTTCCAATCAGTGCAAACTTGCAATGTACTGTCTGTGCTTACAAAACTATTAAGGCATCTGAAGTTATTGCTGGTCGTGTTTTCATTGCTTTCATGCAGCTGTTAGTTGAACGGTGTCAATGTGTGCGGTTAGTGAAGTGACAGGAAAAAAAATAACATAATCCACTTACCAAGAACTGGTCTCAAAGGTACAGTGAAAATAGGAAAAGGCTTGTGGCTGTGAAGTTTACCAATTCCAGGGTACCTTTGACCTGTGGCTGGATCAAGAACCTAAGGCGTGCAAAATCCAGTTGGGACTTGGATGGCAGATCTTTACGGGGGGAGGGAGAGTCCGGGTAGGAAGGGGGAGTGCGGGGTAAAGGGGGACCCATTTGGTCTGCACAGCACTTTGCTGATGGGAATATCAAGAGACTAATATCTTTCTTGCAGATGCTTCATTGGCTAAATATAGAGAGAAGGAGAGAGAGTGGCTGATTGCACATAGTTATCAAATAACTTCACTGGGCAAAAGGGCTGAGATAGATTTGCACTTTTTGTTCTTTGATTAATCTCCTTCAACTTGTGAGAGGATTTTCACATTTTAAAACCAATAGTGAGTCCCCAGCTGTGCTAAATGTATTTTTATGATAATGATTTAAGCACTTAGAGGGTCAGTGTTGGACGGGGAAGCCACTGTTACATTAGTTTAACATTTCTCTAATATGTAATGGGGTGAATGTGAAAATCAACTGTGTTTCTGCTTCTGTAACAACCTGGACATATAAATAATAGTAGTTCAGTAACATTTTTAATTTGATAACTAATATAATTACACCACAGCTTCCCTGCCAGTAAAGTATTTCACATGGCACTTTTCCACTTTGCTCAGAGACGATGCTTATTATATAATTATCCACAGCTATATCGTTTGCACCCTATGAAACTGAAAAATTGTCAGAGTCTCTCCATCTGTCAATTCAGGAAGGATCCACTCATAAATAGAATCTAAGCAGGGAAAGCGCCTTGGAGCAGCCATAAAAAGTGCCTGAACATTATCAGCTCTAAATATAGGATGGTGCACTGCATATGCATGAGAATGGTGCCAGTTTCAGCTGTAGTCGACTCATCCACTCCACAATGTTTTAGAGGAGACATTGGCTTTTGATTTTAAACTTGGACACAATAGTCACAAAAAGTAATGTCCAGCCAAGTTATAACTCAAAATAATGTTCTATTGGGTAGTTGTGCTTGTAGTGTAAAAGTTTTTGTATATGCTTCACCATTGTTTCATTGTATGAATGCATGGAAGCATAGCAGAGAATTGCTGCTTATGAAATAGTAGGAGGAATAAAAACAGATCACTGTGTGTTGTAGTCAGTGTATTTCCTGTATGCTTTTTGTTTTCTGTTCCTTTTATGTATTTAAATAAAACCCATCTTCTGTGACCCATATTATTTTTGCCAAATAATTTTGATAGAAAATTACCAAACAAGTTTAGTGTTTTCCTCTTGCCGATATAACGTTACTTTCAGGGTTCATACAGTCATGGAAAACCCGACAAAGTCGCGGAATTTTGACGGCATTTTCCAGGCCTGGAAAAGTTTTGGAAAATCAGAAAAACCCACAAAGTTTTGGAAAAGTCATGGAAAACAGATATCTGTATACTTGAATGTTGTCTACTTTTTTCTGTCCTTGGCCAATCACATACTCTCACATTATTAGTGCGGTGTAAGCATTATCTAAATCAATTTTACATAAATACAAATATAAATGGGTTGTTACGGTGGCGCAGTGGGTAGCACAATCGCCTCACAGCAAGAAGGTTGCTGGTTCGAGCCACGGCTGGTCAGTTGACATTTCTGTGTGGAGTTTACATGTTCTCCCCATGTTGGCGTAGGTTTCCTCCGTGTGCTCCGGTTTCCCCCACAGTCCAAATTCATTCGGTACAGGTCAATTGGGTAAGCTAAAATAGTTAGTAGTGTATGTGTTTGAATAAATGTGTATTGATGTTTCCCAAGAGCTGAAAGAGCATCTGCTGCGTAAAACATATGCAGGATAAGTTGGTGGTTCGTTCCACTGTGGCAACCCCAGAGCTGAAAAGAAAATGATTGAATAAATGAATGAATAAATATAAATTAAAACGAAATAGATTACGATATGCTGTAATAAATTTTAACATGCGCATTGTTTTTACCATGCATATGTAGACATTTACTTGAAAAGTCTTGGAAAAATCATGGAAAAGTCATGGAATTTTAGTAGTAATAATGTGTATTAACCACATACTTTAATTATGATGGTTTAATTAAACCAGTGTATTGATGTTTTATAAAAAGCGAGAAACTGAAATACTCTAATGCTCTAACACATAACCAGATTTATATTAGTAACAGTGGGACACAAGCGCCACCATGTGGTGATTAGTCCCGTTTAGTGCAATAACACTGTGTTGTAAGACAAAAAGGGACACACTGACACATATTTATTGTCAGTTATTATAATCAGAAGCATTATAGCTTCAGTGAAGTTTAAAAAAAATTGCCTATTTATTAGACAAATAGCTTTTTTCTAAATGTTTGTGTACATGTGGGATGTTGAGATCATGTCTGCATTACATGCAATTGACTTGGAATGACACAAAGACATTTCTTTATAATTTCAGGCATGTTTTATTCAAACTACTCAACTATTGAATTAGAAATGCATGAGACTTACAGTTTTCAGAATTACTTATGTGCTAAAGTTCAACTGAGCCCATCATAAGCACAAGAGACATTAAACACAAAGCAAATTTTAGAAAGATGGGCACACTGATTCAATGAATTGTACAGCCAAAATTAAGAGAGGTTTGAAAAACGCTAAGGTCTAATATAAAACATGATGACAAACTAACATGGAAAAACACCAAATGGCTCAGCATTGCATCACCCAATCTACTTTTGCTGTCTTCTTATTCAGTTTCTACATGTAACTTATAAAAGGAGATATTTTTAAAATGAAATATTCTCACCTGCCAGAACTGCAATCATTATTTATTCATCCTCTCTTAATATCTAACACACATTAATATACTGATTTCCTTTCTTTAAACCTCAGTCCCTTGTTCCCTTATGTTAAAAGGCCTCAGATTGTTTTCTCTTAAGACATTGACATATTTTTAAGGGTTTTGGGAACACATTCAAAAACAACTCATCCTTGAAATCATCAGCCTCACTGCCACACATGCCATTCAAATATGACATGTTGCTTTGAGTATTCTGACTAACTCCAGTAAAGCCAGTTGGCTAATTAACCTTCTGATAATCCTGGATTGTGCTAGCTTTGCACTTTTCATGCCTGTCTTCATGTGACAGATTTGCTTCAGTGCAGATAGCCTACATGTCTATCTCTAGGACTCTCTCCAACACTATACCTTTCCAACACTTGCTTACTTGACCACTTAAATATGTTTCTATGTAATACAATAATGAAAACACAAGATGTTCATTAGTGCTGTTTGATAGGTAGTGGGATATAAAGACCACATATTCAGCCAGAGCACATTTTAAGGAACCAGCCTGGTTCCCTGTTTGCTTTGCTCCTACAAATAGTCTATGACCCTCATGCACCTGTTCAGTTCAGGCTCTGCCAGGAGAGATATCATTTCTGATTGACCTAAGAGCACACAGCAAAACAAAGCCTCATTCTTAATGTTTTTTCTTAGTTTTTCGCCTTTCTTTAAATATGTAATGTAGATCAAGGTGTTATGCTAAGAAAAGCACAGCGATAAGACTTTTGTATGTAAAAGGTGCCCAAAATGAAAACTCATATACAGTCTTGAAGAAATTTGGAGGACAATATCTCAAAACACCACAGTGAGTTTGCTAAAACAATGCCTAAGTAGCTATTTTATTCTTGAATAAAATTACCAATTGCCCTTAAAGTTTGTGTAACATCAGAGACACATTTCTGAGAGAAAAGCAGTAACAGTCTGATGTTCACGAAGACAAACAATGTTTTTATCTGAGCAATGCAGAAAAATTGTTCTCAAGACCAGGACATGCATTGAGAAATGCACGTATGTTGGGTCAATTTAAAGTTCACAATGACAATAGTAGGAATTTAAAACATATTACCAAAGAAATGCTGACATTGTAGATTTCTCCGTTATGTTTTGAAAAAACAAAACACCAATGATCTAAAGCATTGCTGCATCCCAATTCTCCTATCCTACGTCCTAAATGAAAGAAATCTTCTCAGCTGTTTGCAGAACTATGCATTCAGACGTTAATGTCCAAACACATCTTTATAGATGCTCACATTTTTGTTGCAGATGAAATATAACACGGAAAACGTGATTTATTTTCCGCTATGTTTGTAGTTTGTTTACTCTTTTTAATTGTAGTTCTTATTGAATTCTCGTCCAGCGTGACCAGACGGTTCTACACTTCAAAATACAAACCATTCAGGAGCATACTCATTTCAACATACTATGAGTTGGGACAAACTATTAAATACTATTTACTTAGAGAATTTGGACGCAGCACATGTCATTCCTTTGTAGTTTCAAATTATATTAAATTGAACGTTCACACACTGATCAAACTTGAAAGGTTTTACCTTTGAGATGTAGACCAATACAGATGTTTCAGTCTTTCACATGCAAAGTAATATTGTCAGTGAGGTAAGGTACCAGGCCTCCAGACACGGGGCTGTATACCCACCCGTGTTGCAATGAAGTGAGGTTTGGGAACTTGGATAGGGGATTTTAAGGGATTTAGTGGTAAGGCACTTAATTCAGGGGCACTCTTAAACTGTTTGGCAGCTTGGAGGCCAGAGTAGCTGAGATTTGACATACTTGACATGGGAACTGGTGGAGAGTATGGCATTGGGTGAGGGATGGGCACAGATGAAATTTTGGGGAGCTCTGGGAGGCCTGGGGCCCGTGAAGGTGCTGCAGATGATTCAGGTACAGGTTCAGGTGGAGGGGAAGTCATGTCAGAACGAGAGATTCGCTCACCAAGGGTGGTCTGTGAGCGTGGTATAATGACTGTGGGGTTGAGAGTTGGTGCTGACATTGGGGTGGGAGTAGAGAATCTTTTGATTTCATACACACGTGCCGCCTTTACTGGGATCTGCTTGGGTGGAGTCAGAGTGTGGCCCTCCCTCTGCTGCCTCTGATAGGAAGGGATTGAAGACTGTGTGCCAATGCCACCACCAAAACTGAACATTGCAGAGTTCAGCTGGTAGGGCTGCCTTCTCATGAAATCCAAGGCCTTGATACCCTCTTTTGGGACACCATAACTACCCTTACTTCCTTTGGAGTTTCCCTCAGAAACCTTTGCGCCTGCACGCTGCACCCCAACAGGACAGGAAGGAGACAGCAAGGGATTGTAACCTATGGGTGGAGGAGCACGAACATTAGGAGAATACTTCCATTGAAATGGGGTTGGCGAAGGTTCTCGAGGTTGGATCAAGTCTATGACTGATTGGGATTGTTGGTGTTGTAGTGGTGCTGGCTGCAGATATGGAGTGTCTACTACAAACTGATCCATGCGGCTTTGTCTACGAGCAAACAGCTCTGCACCTTTTCCCTCTGCCTGAGGGATCTGTGACATTTCTGGGATGACTCGTGGCTTAGGAGCCACAGGTGGTGGGACCCTTGTCCTATTTTCATCAATGTTGTAAACAATATTTTCTGGTTCAGGATACTCATACCTGGGTCTGTCATCTAGGTTCTGCACCATAGTCAACAGTTCAGGGTTTGGTGAGTTCTTCTTGCTGTCAGTCATCTTAAACATTGGCTTGTATGCACTACGGCGGCGAGCATCTTGAAGAATACCAGTGCGGCCACCAACAGAAGCTGGTTTTTCACGATAGACTACAGGTGACAGTGGAATTACAGGGCTTGAAGTGGTCTCAGAAGCAGTATGGTTCAAAATAGAAGAAGTTTGGGATGATATTGCTATGCCCTGAGAATGCATATCAGGAGCCAAAGCAGACACCATGTCATCAACAGGTATTGCAGGAGGAACAGTTGTTTCTGCAATTATTGGAAAAGTAGGCTCTTGGGCTTGATCTCTTTGAAGTGATGCAACCTGGATGCTTTCCACTGCAGAGCACTGAAAAGCAGGTTGAGAATATGATTCAATTGATACAGCAGCAGGTGGAGGAATAGACATTCCTTGTGTTAAGGGCTGTGTGGGTATTATTTCATCAGGGACATTGACATTCATTTGACTCATTGTTACTTGGGTACCAAATGAGGCTGGGGTGACACACATGACATGCTCTTCTGATGCTGCTGGAAACGGAGGTGCCACCACAGCCACTGAAACAGGTCTGGGTGTCTTCTTACTGACTGCAGGGCGAAACACAACAGGAGCAGTGGCTGCCCGATTGGTAATGCAGCCCGGGGCAAAAGGTCTAGCAGTTCTGTTTAACACGGAGCTGGCAGGAAGTTCTGGTAAAGGAGTTGGTGGTGGAGGCATCACAGTTTCTGGAGAAAGAACTGAGAGATTAGTTGTAGGCACCACAGAGGGGGCTGTCACAATTGTGTTTGAAGCATTTCCATTAACCATAACAGGAACAGTGGGGATGATCTGAGGTGTATTCATCTGTGTCTTGTTTTGTGTTTCGGCTGCTTGAACATCATGATAAAGGGTTTTTGAAGGTCTGCCAGGTTTTGGAGCAACTGGTGGTGGCTGGACATTGAGCTTTGTCAGTGGGTCTGGGTGTGGAGTCTGTAGCGGAGGAAGTGCCTGTGCTTCTTTCAGTGAAATGCCCAGCATTTGGCTTTGTAACTGTTCTTGTGCAGCTTCTATTTTCTTTGCATGTTCCTCAGCCCTTTTCCTCTGCTGCTCAAACAACTGTGCCCCCTTTCCAGAGGTATCACTCAGACCAGGACTAAGAGCACCACCATCTCCTTCCTGACCTCTGGAAGCACATCGTTTCTCCAGCATTTCAAGGTAGTCACTGTCCCATGTGGGGTCTGGTGCAGCAGAAAAACCTTCCTCATCAAATTCTGATTCACTGCCAGGAAATATGCCATCCTCTTCTTGAGAGTCCTGCCTCATGTCCTCATCAACACTTCCAAAGCTGGTCAGTGTATATTTCTTGGATCGTTGCCGGCGTTTTTTAAACATCAGTACACCCTTTGAATGAGGGTTTGGTGCATCTGTCAGTAGTGAGGCGATTGTGCGGCACTTGAACCGGGCCTCTTTCACCTGCTTGTCTGTGATTGTCTCTCCACGATTCAATTCTGCATAACATAAGATAAAAAAGTTTGAGACAATATATATACACAGTATATATAACAGCAACATTGTTTTAATTAAAGAATTTAGCAACAAGGAACACTGGTTAAATTAATAATATAACTTTAATGCCAAGTTGATTTGTCTACCATTAGGCAATGCTTTATTTACCAGTGCTGAAATTTTGTCCCTGAGAGAATAATGTAGGGATGAACCAATACCACTTTTTTACAAAACGATACGAGTACGAGTATTTTCATTTGTGTACTTGCCGATACCGAGTACCAATTCCGATACTTTATAGATTTGGTTTCAATGAAAGTGCAATTAATTTGAAAGTAGGTTTTATTTTTTTGCCTATAGCAAAGATGAACACAAAAAATCTTTAACAGAAGGCTATTCCAACCCAAAATATACCTTATATAATATAATATATAAGCCTGTAAATCGATATACCTTATCGATTTCCGATAAGCATGGACATTTAAAGGATAAGTTATCCTTGCACTGACACACGTCCACAACTTCATACATTACATAATCAATGTGTGCAGTTTACGTTACCTTTACTCTCTTGACATTGACTGATTCTTCTTCAGTAGCCAATAGATTCATTAATAATCTATTTTATAATCGTATTGTTTATAAGAACTAAGCTATTAATATAAAATACATAATCAATACATTAAGACATTTAGTCAGGTAGGTAGGACAACAAATCCATCCATGTAGTGAAATACTGTTGAGTGGTATCGGTGCGTGGTATCAGCATTTCATGAATGATATGAGTACAAGTATTATAACCAAGTATCGACCCGATACCGGTATCAGTATCAGTGCATCCCTAGAATAATGTTTAGAGTACAGATTAGATTTGCCTTTAGATTTATGACAGTTTATTTAAATTATCGCTTCAAATATAGCGGATTCTAAAGATGTTTGTAAACTTTTTAAAACACTGTTGTGGCAAATGTCCCAAAAACCTAAGCTTAAACCTAACCTTTATTGATACATCAGTTATCAAAATATTAGTAAAAATACTGTTAGAATTAGTTTAACTACAATTCATGTAAATCATGAGATGTAGCCATTTGATTGGATTTATTAATTATAATAATACTGAATAAATAGCACATTTGATTTCAGAGCCAGTAATCACAGCATAAACAAGGATGTCTGTGTTGTTTACCACCTAATCTTGGATCAACAAACACACATTCCATTGCTGTAATCCAGGATCCATGTCATACCAGTGCCTGGACACTGCATAACTTATGTCCAGGCACTGAAATGTAAAACCTGTGTAATTGTGTGTATATCATTTGATGAACAATAACCTGGCTTCTAAACTATGCTAATTTGTGGCTTGCACTGACAAGATTTTTAAGTGCCAGCATTGTTCATGGCTAAAAAAACAATACTGAGAATGTTAACAATACTGTCAAGTATTTCAGCTGAGGATCTAGCTTGAGAGAATGAGTAGAGCCCTGTGAGGGGCACCGTCACCTGATATGAGACAGCAGCTGGAGATGCGTAAGCCAGCTCATGCAAAGCAATACTCAGGTTATCAACCCTGTGAGCCTCAGGACAAATTTAGACACTGGTCTCTTCAAGGGTTTACATGCAGGCAGTCTCAAGCAGTGCCTTTAAGAACACATTTACAAAGCTAAGCAGATGTTTGTGAAAGTGAGATTGAAGACAGTTGATCACAAGTGCAACAATCTTCATATACTCACTTGCTTGTTTTGCTTTATCCATGTATGTTAATGTGAGTTCTTCATCCACTGGATTGTCAACTGGCCCAACCATGGGCACCAGCTGACTACGAGAGCTCAGCATTAGAGCTTCTTTGGCTCTTTCTGGAGAAACAAGAGGAGGGATATTTGTGGGCTCCTGAAACCCACTGTCTTCTTCCATTAAACCTTCTCTTGGGTTTTGGTCATCGGCACTCATTGACGATGTCTCAGTAGAAGTTTGGGAGGACCATGCTCCATGCAAAGGGGGCTGGTAAATCACTTCTCTGCGAGCTACACCTGGCAATGTGTCGTCCCTCTTATTAGGCCCCAAAGTATTGTACACTTGGGCATCCGAGGCACTGTCATACCCACTCATTTCTGAAGTCTCTGCTCCCTCTGGTGAGGCTCGACCAGCCTTGCCGGGTGAATTGCTGGGACTACGTCGCTTTGGTTTGCGATGCCTCTCATGAGCAGCCACATCTGCATCGCTGTCCGTTTCTCCATAGTAGGCTTCGCTGCCAGGTGGGGAGGTCAATCCACTGCGTCCAGTTGGAGACATCAGGGATCCACGGTGGATCTGCCGTACGCTGGATTGGTGAGGTCGGGAGCTGGATGGGGACATGGCCCTAAGGGCGGCACGGTACTCTTTATCAATGCGAGGAGAAGGAGCTCGAGCAACCAGAACCACCGACTGGAAGCCAGCCGGTGCCCTGATAGACATGTAAGGGGGTAAAATAGCACAGGGGTGGTCAGAAACAGAACCTTACAGTAGCCCTGGCTTGGACGTTTAACTACAGTCAAAACAATCATTTACTTACAGCTCCCAAACACATGTTAGCACTGGCAAGGTAAAGGATAGTTTACCTCCTAACTCGAATGTGTAGCGTTCCTGGCATGCTGTCAATCAGGTTCATGGCCTGGGCATGTGACAGACTCCCACAGGAATTCTCATTGATGGACATGAGCTCATCTCCCTCACGCAGACCGGCCCGACAGGCTTTACTTCGCTTACGTACCTGCAGTATAAATATATCAGTTGATAATGTATGAATAGGTCGAGAAGTTATTTAAAATGGTCTTGAATGTTATACATAGATTAGGCAAAGAGTGCTCATATCTCAGGTCTCTTAAAAACAGATGCGCAAGGAATCACAATGAGTGACATACTGTATGACTTTGGACTCTATATCCATCTATTCATTCTTCTAACCAAATCTTATATATTGTACATTTTGAACCTCATATTCAGCTAATCTGCATGTCTTCAAATTGCAAGATCATACTTTTTTCTTCTGCAGAACATTTGTTTAGCAGACATTGTGGCCTTTTGTGAAAATGTAAATCACTAGCTACTTGGAGTTTGAGATTCAAAAGCAAAACAAACAAAACACCTAGACCATACAAAATCAACACCAATGGTTCCTGACAACACACTGAGGTTTTGTGAAGTGAAACAACTGAACTGAGCTCAACTCAACTGAACTTTATTTATTATGTTATCTGCAATCCACAGCCTTGCTTAATGTTTCTCAGTGCATTCAGGTTGCATAATGATGTATTAAAAATCGAACATTGAGAATCTGTTCAAAGTTAATCTTCTCCATTAAGATTGCACATGCAAATCTAATGATATATTTTGTATCGGTGGAAAAAGTACTGAAAATGTACACTAAAGTAAAAGTATTATTACTTGCCCAAATATGCAGTCTAAAGTAGAGAAAGTATCTGTTGTAAATATTACTCAAAGTATGAGTAAAAAGTAGCCATTTGAAACGTACTCCAGAGTAGTGAGTAATACCCTATGAAAAGCTGATGTGTTTACATGCAATTAGTGCTTGTGTGTATAAACGTAAAATTCTGTTGTGCATTTAGTTATTGTTTAAGACTATTTGGTCATTTCAGTCCTCATACAGTAAACATCCGCCATCCTCTCATTATGACATGGAGTCTAAACAATCTGTGAATCATCGCTTGCAAAGATTTTGGACATCTTCTTGGACACTTTTAATGCTTCCAAGTGTTTAGCTGCATTTATAAAGCACCCATGTCTTGAGGTAGAGGAGAGCGGGGCACAAAGTAACACTTTTTGGTTTTGGTCAAATAATGAACAAAGTAATAGGGTTAGACAAACCCTATTTTTTTTTTTACCAATAACACACAAGCCTCTTCTACAAATGAGCACTGAAATTATGATAGCCGGACCTATGGTTGTTGTGCAGTATTGCCAAATATGCCAGGAGTAAAAATTTTTACAATTTACCACTCACATTTATTTGCATTATTAGCAATAAGATATATATTTTTCTATTAAAACAATATTTTCTATTTAAAAAACTTTTTTATTTTAAAAGTCCTCAACATTACACTCAAAGTTCTAAAAATTATTTTTTTAGTTTAGTTGGTGTCCAACAGTGTGTGGCTTAATTGTAACACCCTGTTACAACTAACCCCGCTGTGTCATGATTTCCTCAATACTGGCTAGCAGTCACTGTGTGTTTTATACATCTTTCAAAATGGTTTCATCTTTTAGCCTAGAAGACGGTGATCACAAAAATATAAGATTTCACTTACATACTTTTACAAATTTTTTAAAAAGAAAAAAATATTGACCATAATAAAAAAACTTTTATATTGCAAAAATGTTTTCTCCTGTGTTTCTCATCCAAATTTTGACGAACTTTTTTGATTATTGGCTGGAAGACATCTGCCGACACTGTGGGGAAAATCCCTGAAGCATGCCATGGTTAACCCTGAGCAAATACCTTAAAACCTTGTGTTACACGTTAACCCCACGTGCCCCGCTCTCCCCTAGTTCAGTACAATGCGATTTACTGTCTACTGTATGTGTGATTTAATTGGACAGGAATCACAAGACTGAAGAAAAAAGTTAGGGAGTAAAAGTACCAATACAGCACTAAAAATATACTCAAGAGAAAATAAAAGTACACAATTTGAAAGCTACTCAGTAAATTACAATCCCTGAGAAATACTACTCAATTACAGTAATTTGAGTATTTGTAATTTGTTACTTTACACCACTGACTATCAGTTATAGCCTTAAGTATGAACATAAGTACCATTCTGATGAACAATACAGAATGCATCATCCCTCTCTGTTGTAACCAGTGTCAGCTCACAGGTGAGTTTGCACTCACTAATACATCACTATACGACAAGACTTGCTCTAGATTGTTAGAAATGCACTCAGAAATGTATTTGTTGATTCAAAACACCCGTTTTGTCAGCAGCCACAGGTTTTCATTTTGTTTTGCCTGTATATTTATTTCAATCTTAAAGTGCAGAAAACCGTTGAAGTGCATTTTATAAATCAACAAGGACCACATATTCTGCTGAAAATCTTTAATGTTTTACTGAAGAACAGTAATATTAGCTTGGATGGCCTGAGAGTGTAAATTAAGAGCAAATTTGAACCTTTGAGTGAACTTTCCCTTTAATATCCAGCAAAAATGTGCAACATTGCTCACAATACTTAAGATATACAAAAGGGAGGATGTGTGAAATGAAAGCAAAAACCACTCAGTTGGCTGGCATAGACAGTTGCTGCTCATGTAATGTTGTTTCTTAACTAGGCCTTGCAATGCCAATGCTCAGACTCCTGTCCTTCTATCATCTTACTTTGCACTTTAAGACAGGCTCTGATTTCAGTGGTTTTGTTCACACTAACAGGTTGCACTTGCACATCTTACTGAAGCAATAATCAGTCTATAAATACTTACTTTACTTGATGATAAACAGGACATGTCATAGTGTGTATGCTCCTTTGGCCTTTGTACAAAATCTGAATCAGCATGGTATATGAATAAATATTTGCTTTTCCATTTCTGATTGTAATCCTGCATTTGGCTGCTTTGTAGATACAGTTGTAAAAGGTTACAGGTTCAGGACCATGTGGTGAACTCTGATCTGGAAACTGTCCCATCACTAAACCTAATCTTGGTGTGGCGGAGTGTCCATACCATTAGATTAATCTAATTCACTTTTGATGACAAGCAGCTATCCACCAATAAAAATCAACACCCCTCATGACAGCCACGATTAGTGGATGCACAGCCAAGATCAGTGGATACAAGTACCCTGATCAGATAACATAATTATATAGATAGATAGAGTATAAGCACTGTCAATACTCCGGGCTTGAATGATTAGTTTATGTATCAGATTAAAATAAAACATGTACAGAGGAACTAACAATCAGAATAGCTGTTTCATCTTTAGTTAGTAAATATGTTGCAAATACAGGAATGCCGGATGTAAAACTGATGGATTAGGGTCTAATGAAATGACTTAGAAATTGCTTCTTGCTTATACAGTAGTTACATACAGCATAGTCTGGAAACATTAGGATTTGTTATAGTCTTTCAACCTTTATTTAATCAAAATCACAGTACAAAAAGTAACATTGTGAAGTATGATCTCCATTTAAAACAACTATATAAATATAAGATGGGATTCGTTCCTGTGATTCAGAGCTTTTTTGTCACTTTAGATATATATCCAAATATGCTGATCTATTATGATCAAGTGCTATTCGTGCTCAATCAGTCATTTCTTTTTATTTGCATTATGAAAACAAATGTTCAGCTTTATATATTGGACTTCTGAATGATCATGTGCCACTGAAGACTGGAGTATTAGCTGCTGAAAATTCAGCTTTGAATCACATGAATTAATGACATTTTACAACACATTCACATCGAAAGCTGACATTTTAAATCAAAATAATATTTAACAATATTACTAATTTAAAACAAAAAAACTAAATGCAAAAAATTGATTTCACAAGCTTGGCTTGTTACTGGTCATTTACTCCTGAATTGTAACCATTACTCAATATACATGCAGTGTGCATTAGCTATTTAGGACTATATATATATATATATATATATATATATATATATATATATATATTTATATCTATATAAAGGGGGTTGTCCTGCAGTTCGAATGGTACTTGAAAGTTCCCAGCTCAATGAATCATTAAGCTTTTTTGGTCTAGGATCAGTTCCACACCACTAAAGAGTGCAGGGGCCTGTGCTTCTGGTGTCCATTACATCTTAAGGCTGCATTTAGTTCAAACGTTTCTTTAGAACTAAAGAACTATATGCGCATATCACAAAAAAAAGTACAGTACAGAAAACTATTATTAAGCTCATTTTATTCTGTAGTGTCCTTTGTAATCATACCTTGGCAACTTGCAGAGGTTTCTGGTGCTCGATTCCTCCCTGCAGTCTGAAGCCCCAGGGCGCTCCTCCCGACAAGGTGATGATAACTTCCTCGGCCACCATGGTGCGGTCTGTGCTTGTGTCTTTGGTTCGGTGTTCGGCCTTGGGGGCCCTCAGTACACACGCTCCATGTTTTTACAGGGCCCCCTCAATGAAGACAACTACTACTGCAACTATGTGCCAGGGTTCCTTCTAGTTGCCCACCTGAGTTGAGTCTCTCACACGAACACACACTCAAGCACACACAGATCCCCTCCCACACCCTGAGCTGGATGTTGGTGATAGGGAGGCAGCCATAAAGGAAGTTAAAATAGAGAGGGACAGAGAAGAGATACCCACCGTCACCCTGTAAAGTGGAATCTGGTGCTGGATAAAGGTAGTTGATCCCAGCTGTGCTGTCACTCAGAGCTGGCTAAAAGGGTGGGGGCGTACATTGCTGAAATAAAAATAGCCTCTTGCTAAGAAGTCAAGCTTTTAAATGACTTCAGAATGGCAACAAGTCGATTTGACGGAGAAACTGAAAGAAATTATTCATGTGTACGATCTGACTTATAAAATAGTTTATTAAAAGGTGGTCCAGGAGTTTGAGTGCTGTCATTTGAGGAGTGCGCTCTTGCGCAGTTAGTCTTTTCTCAGTGTTATATAATAACATCAGGAGGACCTTCTAATAGTAATATAATGACAACAGACCTGTCCTCTTGGCATCCAAACTTGGACAGTTGGCCAATTAATCTTTCGTTGGATAAGCACACGTGCTTGACCCGAGTAGGAAATTAAAAGCTACTTAGTGACACTTTAATTCCTCATAGTGTTGTTTGACTGGTACATACCAAATGATCAATAGACGTTTATATTAGCAGGGACACTATAAATTAATCTAAATTAACAATAAAAGTATACCAAAAAATCTATAATAAAAGAAAAGATATCTTTACTTGGGTGACACTGTGGCTCAGTGGTTAGCCTCTTGCCTCACAGCAAAAAGGTTGCTGGTTCAAATCCTGGCTGGGAGAGTTGGCATTTCTGTGTGGAGTTTGCATGTTCTCTCCGTGTTCGCATGGGTTTCCTCCGTTTCCCTCACAGTCCAAAGACATGCGGTACAGGTGAATTGCATAAACTGAATTGTCCGTAGTGTATGTGTGAATGCGTGTATGGATGTTTCCCAATACTGGGTTGCAGTTGTAAGGGCATCTGCTGTGTAAAACATGCCAGATAAGTTGGCAGTTCATTCCACTGTGGCGACCCTTGATGAATAAAACTAAGCCGAAGGAAAATGAATGAATGAAAATCTTTACTTTCCAAACAGCAGAGAATCCTGAAAAATAGATCATGGTTTGCATAGAAATATAAAAAATTATTTTCTTATAAGAAGTGCTACATTGCTGCAGCATATAAGATATACTAATTAGAAACATTAGATAAGCTACAGCATATTAGATCATGTGACAAATAAATGAAGTAGACACACTTTTATGGTCCGTTTTTTCTTTTTAGGCATTTGGAGATAGGGAAATGATGGCACAGCTATGCAGGTTAATTTGACAAAACAGATATTTTTTCTCAACTATTTTGCTCAACTTGTAATATGTATTAGACTCTATTGACTTTCTTAATACATCAAGCTAAATAAAATAATGAATTAATGTGATGTTATTTTGAACAAAATCAGGAGTTGAGTTTTTTCAATGTGAACTTGCCAGAACTTCTTTTGCTGGTGAACACAGGCAGTTGTAGCTGTTAATCTCTCCTTGTTTGATGTGAAAATCTCTGGTTTATTTTCTCTCTTCAGTTGGTCATGGTCAAATGTCCACAAGTAAAAACATCAACGCTGAAAAGTTATTTAATAGTAGAAATTAATGTGAAATTCTTATTTAAAGCAAGACTTAAACAGTTTCTTTTCATATTAAATACTACTTGATTTCAAGTTATCAACTGGATATAGTGCCATATAAATATACCTGACATAACTTGACTGGAGTGATGGATTGAAGAGCTTGTGCAAATACCCACATTGCTATTATCAGATGTTTACTTAACTGCCTTTTTCTCACTGCTGGCTTTTTAGTTTAATGTTTATATTTGGTACTAAGAGGAAAACATGAAGCACCTATTCATTTAAACAGCATTCAGCAGCATGAGTGGCATTGCTAACACTCTTCCATAGCTAGACCTTCAGACTCAATACAAAGTTGAAACAGAGTAGAAACCTTCCTAACAGTCAATGTACACCAGAATAAACGTAGTGTATTTACAGCTGTGCACATTCTCTAATCAATTGTTTTTAGATCACTACCTTTGCATGAGAAGTGCTGTATGCATATTTCCACCACCATTTAGTGTGTAAGTTGTTAATAAATGAGACCCTTTGTTTCACACTTTGTTTTGGTCATTTTAAAGAGTATAAAGAAAATCATAAGCACTAAATGTCAACACAATGGCTTCCCCCCATCATATGACAGTGTTTGCCATCAATGCGGTTTTTATTTGGGAGCACTATTGAACACATTGACAAGTACATCTCACAGATATTCTGTGAAATGCACTCATTTAAAAAAGTTTAAAACTCCTATATATTTTTCTGCATATTTTATTTGAAATTTACTTGTATAATGCATCTTAATATCAATTAAAGATGAAGATATGTACTTCCATGTATAAAGGTGCTCCATAATGAAAATCTGGCTATACAAAGGCATAGTAGAATAATAAAAGATCAGTATATGGAAATGGACATACTGTGAGCCTCAGACACCACTGCTTCCTCATTTTCATGTAAATTTCATGAGTGTAAAACCCCGGTGGACAACAGGCCAATCAGAGGACAAAACAAACTGTAATGAGAGTCACGACCCATGCCCTCCGCATTTGCATGTATGCCTACTTTAGGTCATTCATCCGGACCTGGCAAGCAGCTGTGTCATCAAGTAAACACGACTCATATGCAGTTCTGAGATCATAAATAAAAGCTCTGAAATCATTAATATGGATGCCTCAGGTTGCGTTTGATAAACCAAACGTTTTCTAGTAATAAAACAACAACACAAGGCATGTTTCAAACTCGCCTCAGAATGCAAATTGCAAGATTTACAGATTACACATTTATTCATCTCTACTCCAAAGAGGCATAATGTATGTTTAGTTACATCTTTTGTTATTTTATCATGTTTATTGTAAAATTTGATGCATATTTTTTAACAAACACATGTGGACGGATGTATCGTGTCAAATTACTGTCATATGTTCATGCAGAGGTTGAAATTATTTCCTGGCTGTGTTTTTTTATAAAATACAACACGATTCATCTCTATCACTCTTTTTTGTCTAGTTTAATTATAATTTAGCCTTTATCCACAGCAAATATGGTGAGCAAAACGTTATTCTGATTAGGTTTATATTTATTAGTGTTCAGAGTACATTATGCTCTGTGTGTGTGGCTGTAAAAGCGGCACGTCAGAGTGGAGCTCATTAATATTCATAACACAAACCATATATGGTCAATTATTGACCTTCTGATTCTGATGGGTATTTTATGGAGTAATAAATTAGCTTATAAAACCGTTTCTGGAAATTCTTTGAACTTATCGAAGTCACGAACCTACTGTAGACATCAGAAAACAATTTAAATTATTAAACCAATGCAGTATATGGCACCTTTAAGGTCTGAGTGTAACAGGCATTGCAGAGACTTCTAATTCAGTATGTTGATGTACTTGAACTGAAGCGGAATACAGAGTAGGGGTGGGGCTTCTTTTTTGCACTTTTCTTCTGAACTTTTTTCAGTGGATTAATTTGCATGAATGAATTGTTCACCTAAATAAATTATTAAAATGTGCGCTAGCAAAATAAACATTGTAAATATCACACAAACTATTTTCCATATCCGCGCTGAAGAGGAGAGCACAGTCAGTGTTTAAATGATCTTTTAGCTCGTCTTATCTGGCCAAGCTTCATGAGTCATTTCGAACTTGTAGATCCAAACAAAGGATAATGGCACGTTTATTATGTATGCATGTATAGTGCATTTTCAGTAGCTGGTCCGAGACTATGGAACAACCTTCCTTAAGATATTAGATCTGCTCTTTCAATGTCAGTAGCAGACTTATTTGCATTCCATGGCATTTGTATGTTGGTACTTTAATGTTAACACAGTGTGTTAAGTTTCTTCTCGTGAATCTCTTATTATCTGTCTTGTACAGTACTTTGGTACATACCAGTGTTTTTAAAGGTGTAGTCCAGAGTGTATTTTTAAGGCTTGGTTGTGTTTATAAGATGCAAAGCAATGTGTGCTCATGCTTCATTTGTAGAAAATCACGTTATGGCCATTATATCTTACTTTGATTATATACAGCTACTCAGCTAACATGAAAACGACTGTCATGTTTCCTAGTTCTTTCAAAAGACCTGCCATGCTGTGATCAGCAGATCAGCTCCACGTCACCAAGAAAAGCATCACGCCCCTACAAGCACATGCTTTTGCACTGTGTAAATACTGTCAGTCAGAGTAGCTGTTAGCCGTATCAGTTTAATCCTGAATCCTGAACGTTCACATATCTTTTGCGAGTTTGTTATTTCTTGAGATGTAGAACGCAGGGAAAGTGGTTTACATTAATGCTAGAATCTGTGCATGTAATAGATCAAATTTAACAAATAAAAATACAGGTTGTGCCTGTACAATCCACAGCCTCGTCTAATATGGTTTGGAGCTCCTCCTCCTTTGAGGGGTTTTTAGCCGAATCCAGCACTGGACTGGGAGAGATTCTGGAAGCTGTCCTATGTCAAATGCTAGCTATATATTCTTTTAAATAATTCTCTGGAACATAATTAAAATTAAATTGTAAGCACTTCTGTCTTTGTGTCATGTCCTTTAGAAGCCTAAATACAGAAACAAGCTCTGTAGAAATAGCAGCATTTGGACGGCATTTTAGCTTTCTCTGCTATAACATTACGGTGCCTCTAGCCACTCTCCTTTGCTATTGGGGGTGTATGCGCATGGTGAATGCGCATAACCTGAAGTGTTTGTGATCTCACTAGCCCGGATGTATTTTTTTTTGTAGTCCCCAAACTTTGTTGGCAGTAGGCTTTGCTAAGCTAACTTTGTAAAAGCCAATATCTCCCTTTGTATTGAACTTTGAGCGTATTACATTTGAGATGTTGTTTATGTTCACACAGCTACATTACACATCAACAAAAGTTTAAAATATGATATTGTAGTGGACCACCCCTGTAGATGTGCTTTATAAATAAATTGCCTTGACATTTATTAAATGTTTCAATCATTTTAGTATTAACAATTTTATGATTTAATAATTAAACGAACACTTGATGGATTTAAGTTCATAGTTTTTATTAATTGTATGGTCATGCAAAAAATCCAGCATCCAATTAAACCTCAGAGTATAATCATATGTAGTCCCATCATAAATGGTTACAATGCAAAAAAAAAAAAAAAACCTAACAAGAATGGGGAAACATACCAAGCTAAAGTTGTGTTAATCTCTTTTAGTCCATTTCTTTACAAAATTAGCATTTGATTTTAGCACTAGAAACTCAAGAGTCACATCTCGTTTACCTTGAAGATGCAGGTAAGATACACAGATTTCAATTTTAGGTAACACAGACAGTGAAAATTATTACCAGAAAGTTACACATGCATATTTTCCTTCTGTTCAACTGCATATGTGTTTGGGTTGTGGGAGTTATTAAGTTCAGGAATTAATTACCTAGCATACAAAAGGTTTCCATCTGACAGTCGCAAGAAATACAAGAACTACAATCTCCTGCATCTGGAAACATCTCTTGCCCATTTGCATTTGATGCAAGTCGAACTGACTAAACTGCACTTTTATTTTAATTTTTTTTAAAACAAGGAGGGTTATCTGAGAGGACACACTATGAGTGAACTAGGTCTGATCACACTGATATAAGACACACTGCAGCAGGGGGCAACAAAGAGCGCAGAATGAAGTATGGCAGACATCACAGTGCCAGACGGCTTCATCTGTGGACAAGTAAACAAACTAACAAGATGCCTTAGGGCAGGAGTACTCTCTTTCCTCCCTTTTTTTAATCACACAGACTTGGGTGCAACAATTCACCAACTTTAAAAGGTAACGTCACAAGAAATGGCTTAGCACAGAGTAAAAGGGGAACTGCAAACCCCCTAGGCATCACAATTCACACAGGATTCTACATAATTCAACACAGCCCAAAACAGTGCTCTGATGTATGACCGTCACACAGAGAAGCTTTAAAGGGAGCACAATGTGTGTCTATGTGCTTTAACACACCCAAACCAACAAGTGTGGACCAAACAGTGAGTTCTGTGTGCGTGCATCTGGATGAACATGTTCAGTTTATTGTTCATCAATGATCTGCGTTGGTATTTACAGGTTATACTAGAAAAAAAAAGAAAGAAAATCAAACAAGAAAATCAATCTAAGCACATAAAATGGACCCCAAAACACCCTGGAACAGCATTCATCAAGTCAATTTCATTCAATTCCCTGCTTGTAGACGATCGAGTCATCAATGTCTCGCCAAAACCACAAATCAAGTCGCACTGCATGATGATGAGACAAAGTAAACAGCGCCAAAACAAGTGTCCAGACACTTATGGAGGGATAATGTGACAGTCTGGGTCTTTTTCTAAAGCCTTGGATGGATGGAAAGAACCCTTTGATGGATTTCATAACCTGAAGTTGCAAAGCAGTCCACAAAAAAGTGAACAGAACAGCATAGAGTCTCAAGCTTATGTGCAAAACAGTACAGGCCATATCATTTTCTCCATTTTTTTTACATGCTTATAGTCTACAAAGTGATGTGCACAGCAGCTGGAAGCCTAAAAGGGTGGGCCGAGTAACTCTGTGAGGGAGGGTGAGGGCTATGAGTGCATGTGTGGGTAGTGTTTAGCGCTCCCTGGGGACCAGGAGACATACAGCAAACTCTAATCAAAAGTGAGAGAGTTCTGCAACTTCAGGTTCAGAGAGCCAGGAGCAAACAGAGGAAGGCAAAAACAACATCAACAACTCAACTTGAGTTTAGGCCCCACGTGGAAGTGTGTGTAAAGAAGATCTACGCAAAACACTACATAGCAACAAGCATCTTGAACCCAAGAAAGAACATTTATACTTACACAAACACACACAAGCAAAAGCACAACACCCTTTCCCCCCCGGACACCACAGACTGTTTTGTCCTTTCTCTTTATAAATATCTGTTTATGCACAACTATATTAAATCGTGTCCCACTTTAAAACAATTGTCTTGAAAACACAAAATACTTTCAAATACAGCATCATTCCGGAGATTAAAAAAACCATGAGTTCCACAAAAACACGACAGAAAGCCGAAAAAAACGAACGAAAAACTTTCCCCAAGCCCATTCCCCTTTTCAATGAAAATAAAAGCAACATTAAAACATCCTCTTCTCAAAGTCTATGATGTCTAGAGTCTACACTTTGGTGCTTCAACGTCTGATACATTTTTCCGTTCCCTCTGATATGCCACATCACATTCTCAAGTAAATAAAACAAACAAATAAATCATTATTTTTTCTTTAAACATAATAAACCCATCATTTACCCTTAAAACGGAGTGTGTGCTCTTCAAAAATTCACATTTCTGATTCTAACTTCCACCTCTACCAGTTGTTAATTACATAAGATCTCAGTATTTTACAATATATTATTAATACTTTAAACACCATTTCCGAATGTTGGGCAGCAAAGATAATGGGATTATGGGAAAAGACAATACAGCGCCCCGTGTGGGCATTAGAAGCATGCAGCATCCAGAAGGCAGGGCTGCTGCCGTGACCGCCCACCCCACATCTAGCTAGAGTTGGACTGAAGTGGAGGCCACATTTAAATAGATTTCGTAGTTGTGTCAATTTTTTCCCTCACATTTTCAAAACTTCAAGAGGTTCTCTTCTGGCCGGGCTCCAGGCGGCAAGACGTGCACGGAGAAGAAATGCTCCAATCAGCTTTAGTATTCAGGCATGCTAAAGGAGAGGACATAATAAAAATGTTAAGTCACTGTTGACACAAAGGGCCATGTATAAAGTATTTTAACTACATTTGAAAACTTTGCTAACAGTACATCGCTGCAAAGCCGTTTTGAACTTCTTTTAACTTCTAATTCTTCTAAGCGAAAAAGATTTTTGCCATGATTAAACTGAAGCCTTAAAGCAGTGGTCTCAAACTCAATTCCTGAAGGGCCTCAACTCTGCATAGTTTAGCTCCAACCACCTCCAACTCCCACCCACTTAATAGTTTCTAGTAGTCTTGAACACCTTGATCAGTTTGATCAGCTGTGTTTGATAAGGGTTGGAGCAAAACTGTGACACTTCCCTTTATATGCAAACCCTTATTTCCACACGCGACCTCAACACAGGTGGAAACACACCTTTTCCTAGCTTTTTTTTCAAATCAGAGGTGTGAAAAATCACTGCTTAGATGGGTTGTCATGCCACTTTAAGGTTTTTGATCAATCAGTTTGTACCTTTGGCCTGGCTGGTTCACTGTAGAGGTGCGGCAGGCGCTCCGGAGCAGTGGAAGTGGATGTTGAGCCACTTGGCATCTCTGCGGTGCCACACACGCGTCTCCTCTGACTGGCTGCTGCGTGGCCGGCCCTGGCCGTCGATGTACTGCGTCAGGCGAATATAGGCGATGCAGGCAGCATCCTCTCCAATCAGGTGCACGTGAGGGTTCAGGATGGTTGTGTGCACAGGCTTGCTGTTCTTACTCAGCACTGTAATGAAACACAGACATCAGATACAGACATGATGAGTGTGGGCCTTTGACTAATATGGTGGGGTTGTATACTAAACTTATAGCAGTATTCAACTATAAAATATTGCAGTTGATATTCAACTATAATATTCAACTATAAAATATTTAACTATAATAGAATATGTATTATATGAGTACTGAATGAACCAAATTGGCCTACAAGTCTTTCTGATCACACACACACACACACACCTTGTTTACTGTTTGCATTTTATGTCCAAGTACATAGCACTTTCTATACTCAAGATTTTGTTTTGTTTCCATTTATTAAAAATAAAAATATCATAAAGATGATGACATAACAGAGTCTACATTTTCGTGATCTGGACCATTATTAAATCCAAAACCATTTTTAATACACACAATGTTTCTATCTCAGTCAATCACTCTGATGTGCAGTTAAAGTGAGTGAATCGTTTCTGTGCATGACTGTTCAATTTTAAATTTAAATTAGCAAAATTATTTTTTAAGGAGCCCATTTTGGAGGAAAAAGCTGTGGTGTGATGAGGGGTGAAGAATTGGGCTTGTGATGTCCATGTGTTCAGCAAACTTATAGCTTTAACGCAACAATAGATGGGGCTTACAGTTCTCGAAGTAGAACTTGTGGAAATCCATTCCCTCAACCAGGTTTCCAAGTGCCTCCGGCTCAAACGAGGTCAGGCCAGGGTCACAGATCCTCCTGGAACAGTAAAGATGTAATGTAATGTAAACCTACACGTCCACTGACGCTACAGACAATAGATAAATATAAGGATGTCAGTTCTTTTTACAAAATAAAGCTCTGACATTAAAAATATCGCTTTTATTTTTCATTATTTAGAGGAAATGACAATAACCCTGTGATTGATCACTTTAATAGGCTGTTTACTTTAAATACTGTATGCATGTTGAAGGTAAACATGCTTGTGCATTTGTAATAGGTATTAATATTAATTCTCATATAAATCACAGACAAAACAAAATAAATAATTTATGCCCACTTAAAGCAAAATCTTAAATAAGTACATTTTGTTAAATATAATGGATTTGCTATATGTGCTAAATAAATACACTGATTTGACCGTTTATGAGGTACTCCTGCACACAAATTAGTTGTAATTAGAGTATGTTACGTTTATAGGCAATTATTTGTGTTTTAAACAAGTTTGGAAGGAAATTATTTTACAAATGTGTAAAATGAGTAAGTATGTCTGTTATACCACAGAACACATTATTTTACTTAAATGCTTAAGTACTTCAACATCCACCAAGTACCAACAAAAATATGGTATGTAGATGAATCAGGATATATAAACAGCACTTACGTGTAAGCTTCAAAATCTCCATTGTTGATGGCCTCAATCAGCTGCTCTGTGATTTTAATGATCTCCTGCTTTCGTGCTAGTGATTGGAGAAAGAGAGAGAAAGCACAAGGACTCAATCGTTTAGTTTTATCTGTGTCTGTTATTTAAAAATCGCAAACCCATTTTATGTAACTAAACCGGCACACTATCAGCTGTACAGCGCAAACATCTTTTAAGCATCCTGATTTTAGCACAAGCACAGGTCATGAATGACTTCAGGTTTTTAAACACTTCTCAGTTCAGCTGACTACAGTATAATGTACAAATGATTGACCCTTGAATAATCTAGTAATCCCTATGGATGGACGTTTCCCCTAATATAATATGGTGAACTGCAGGGACTTTTGCAAAGCCAGAGGGAATGTCAGGACTTCTATTTAGAAAAAAATATATACAGCAAATAGTAATATATTTCAGTCACCAAGTACACTGTCTAAAACTTACACTGCTGCCTGTGCACGCTGCTGCCCCCTGCTGTTGTGGAGGCTGGAGCAGGTACAGCAGGCTCTAATTCAGGACAGGAGCTCTGACCTGAACTGCTCCAAGCAACATTCTTAACATCATGTGGTGGATCAGCTGCAAGACAACGGCACAAATAAACAAAACTGCAACTAAGTACACACGCATGCAAAGCCACGGCAAAACAAAAGTATGACAAACATAGAAAGCACTACATAGTAAGAGATATTGTGGACAGAATAGTATACTACCTTCAGAATATAATAAGCATACTGGTATCAAAGAACACCAGAAAAATTTAACAAACGTTTGTATTTGTTAATAATAGTTCCTTGATGAACCTTCAACATTTAACCCTCCTGTTGACTTACAGGCAGTTCTTAATTTGCAAATTAAAATTTTATGGAACAAAACCAGGAAATAAATGTTACCGTGACCGACGTCCACCAAATCATTTCATTTTCCCAGAACATGATGTCATTAAATGGTGATAGTGCAAAAAAAAAGCATCACATTTCTGAACGGTCTTTAATTATTTTGTGCCATATGTATAACTTTATAGGTCAGTCATGGATAATAAAAACATGTAGCCTAAATATAAATCAGATGAACAATCGCTATTCAATTCACTTCACTATTATGTGCCAAGTGAAAATAATAATTAAATGATTCAGTCCAATCTTCAAGAAGAGCCCAAAGATACCTCTTCTGTCATGTTCTGTGGCTCCCTTGAGATAGCTTTGCTTCTGTCTCCCACTATCCTGAACCATTTGCGCGGTTTCATCTTCTCAAGATCTCTTTTGATCAGGCTCATAATCAGATTTACTTGTGGTTTTATAAAATAAAAAAAAATGTGTGACTGCCTCTTTGCCATTTTGAAAATACAAATATTATTTAGGTTGGCCACTATGTCATTATTTTATGTTATTGTTTTTTTTTTTTTTTGGCATAAACAATCACCAACCAATGAGAGTGATTGTAAACATAAGAAAGCTGATTGGCAAGAAATATTGTTGGGGTCCAATAGTTAAATGTGACTTTTGGTTTAACTTGTGCATGGTGACTACCGTCATGTGTGCATCTCTCTCTCTCTCTTTCTCTCTTGCTCTCGCACACACACGCACGCACGCACGCACACACACACGTACTCACCACTCACAATTTAATGCCGGGTCTGTTCAAATAAATACCGGAACGCAAAACACGATATCTGACATTTTCCGGGACAGGATCAGACTCAAATTAAGCACTGCTTACGGGTCAAAAATAGCTCCGGCACCATTTTAACTGCAGAAAAAACCTAAACAATGTTTAACTTTAAGTTTGGTGACTTATTCTAAAATGCCCCCAACATTAGAAAAAAATAAATAATTTACTATTTTTACTTTTATGAAGGCTGTACACAGACAACAAGAGGGTTAAATGTTCTTCCCAATCATCTTTTCAATGGAAAAAAGTTTCTTTAGGATTTGAATACATTCTGTACGTTATTAAAACTGGTATTCATAAGAACGGTTCTCTGGGGGAATGAAAAATAGTTATTCTAGTTATTAATAAGATAGTATACTATTCCAAACATAGCCACAGTCACAAACTCATACATCTAGATCAGTTACTCTCAACAGGTGGCCAGGCCTAAATTAAGTCTTCCAATTTTAACTATTATTAAGATAATAACTGATATTCTAAATTAATATTTGCAAAATAGAGAGCAAAAATGAGAACCATTGACCTCTATTAAGGTGTGTTACATAAAATATAATTTATAATAACGACAGCAAACCATGCTTAAACCACTGCATAACGTTTCACAGTTTGTCACACACAAAAACAGCAGAAATAAAGCTGGTAATTATATAATTACTGAATTCGATCAACAAACACACTAGCAGATATGCTGAATATGTTTGAAAATCATCTAGAGGATTACATTATATCCAGTAATACTTTAACACACTGAATTAGAGAGCTGGCAGCGCTTGATTTAACAGTCCAGCAGATGGTGGCAGATCTCATCTCAAGGCTTTTTTTGTAAACAGAGAGCTGCAGCAGTCTGGTTCAGTGGTTTGAGCAGTGACTATATAACAAACATATAGCCAGTGTTATGTCATCAATACATAAACTACAGTGGAATAAGCAGCAGAGGTTAATGAAGAGCACAAGAAGAGCAATGATCTAGGCACAGTGTGTGCATGTGTTGAGAGATGTACAGTCTCAGCATGAGCCCTCTGCTCATCTGTCACACTCAAAGTATTCAGTGTCACACAGATAAATAAATGAAAAGGTCACACTGACTGAGAAGGTCAGTGCAATTCTTTCCATGTCAGGGGTGAGGACGCACACGAGTAAAGGGCAAAAATCAGACAATCTCTGTCCTTCAATGCACCAGCAAGTGCAAATTACAGCTGATAACATGGCACAAATTTCATTGCTGATGAATCCAATGACTTAAGATAAATAAAAATAGAATTCACTATATTATCTTAAAGGGGTCATATCACAAGGAATACAATTTTCCTTACTCTTCAGGATAAAAAGCTATACTATAAAAAGAGCAATAAAAAATTTACTAAGTAATAAATAACTAAGAATCTAGGTAATGGCAAGACTTGTTTACTTTGGCAGTATTTACACCAGAAAAAAAATCATAAATGTTTATTTTTACTAAGGTCTACCTGATATTTTTTATATAATATAATATAATATAATATAATATAATATAATATAATATAATATAATATAATAAAATATAATATAATATAATATAATATAATATAATATAATATAATATAATATAATATAATATAGGGTGATGCGGTGGCGCAGCGGGTAGCACGCCTCACAGCAAGAAGGTCGCTGGTTCAAGCCTCAGCTGGGTCTGTTGGCGTTTCTGTGTGGAGTTTGCATGTTCTCCCCGTGTTCGCATGGGTTTCCTTAGGGTATTCTGGTTTCCCCCACAGTCCAAAGACATGTGGTACAGGTGAATTGGGCATGCTAAAATTGACCGTAGTGTATGAGTGTGTGTGTGTGTGTGTGTGTGTGTGTGTGTGTGTGTGTGTGTGTGTGTGTGTGTGTGTGTGTGTGTGAGTGAATGTTTCCCAGTAATGGGTTGTGGCTGGAAGGGCAACTGCTGCTTAAAACAAGCTGGATAAGTTGGCGGTTCATTCCGCTGTGGCGACCCCAGATTAATAAAGTAAGCCAAAAAAAATAAATGAATGAATAATTAATATAATACAATATATTATAATATAATATAATATATTATAATATAATATAATATATTATAATATAATATATTGTATTATATTATAATATATTGTATTATATTATAATA
>CAIGQZ010001313.1:18755885-18768772 GCA_903798205.1 Danio tinwini
TATAATATATTGTATTATATTATAATATATTGTATTATATTATAATATATTGTATTATATTATAATATATTGTATTATATTAATTAACTTAATAATAATTAATATAATACAATATATTATAATATAATATAATATATTATAATATAATATAATCTGTTGCATTACTCCAAAAAATTCTCAGCATCTGTGTTTATTAGTGGAAATCATGCAGAAAAACTACATTACCCATAATGCTGTACAAAAAACTTGTAAGAGTTCTTTAGCTTAGCCCATTGCCATGAATCTCTGCAAAAAGTGAATTCACTATGCTCTCAAAATACTGCAAGATTTTTACCTGTATATTTTGCTGTAAACTTTAAATATATTGTTTCTGTAGATATACATTACCATCAACAATAAATGAACAGATTAATAATTCTGTAGCTTTTATTTAAATTGCTTCATTCACAATGCTTCATTGGACTTCATAGTGCTTTCCTACTGTAAAGAAGTACACAACTTTTGTCTTTAAGCCAGATTTTCATATTCTTTTCTTCAAATTAAAGTTTGTAATAATAATATGATTGATACTATTATGGCTTAAATGCTTTTGTTGCTTAAAAAAAAGTGAAAATGCATTAAAAAGCACAAAAAAAACTAATATATAGTATATGTTATGACCCCTTTCACACTGATAGCAAACCACATAGGGCATCTCAGCCAGATATATTAATGTAGTGCATTGAGTAATGAGAAGTGGAGAAAAGTGAGATCCTTTAGGTTAACAGTAGGAATGGAGAGTATGTGAGGTAGAGATCAGATGAGTCCAGCAGGGAGTTGGAGAAACAGCTGATAAGGTCACTGCTGTAGCAGTTGACTTACAGGCCGGTGGGCAGGGGGGAGAGGCCTCAGTCTGGGCCTGAGGAGCAGGACTGGGCTCCTCGGAGCCACTGCACTGGCTGACCACTGCACTGTCACTGCTAACCCCTCCCACCGACACTAACACACACAATCAGGGGGGAAAATGTTATATTTGTAGTGGAAAGTTATACCACAAGTCTTTTTTCCAGCATGTCTTTTGTTCTATATTTAAATGCTTAATGATTAAACAATTTGTATGAAAAACAGAGCATGCGCGCGCGCGCGCACACACACGCACGCACGCACGCACGCACGCACGCACGCACGCACGCACGCACGCACGCACGCACACACGCACACACGCACACACGCACACACACACACACAGTTCTTAAACTTGACAAGCATTCAAATTAAGAGAAGAAAGCAATCAGTAAAGATAATGCTAAAAATAAAAAGTAAAAAAGTAAAAACCCCCGAACTCTCCATTACCTCAGTTCAAGGACATGTTATACAACTGTTTGTGTTTACATGGAATTTGAGGAAAAAACTGAAAGACTTCTCTGTCTGGGACATATTTTCACCTTGGTATAGAATGTGAGATTTTTGGGCCTCTCTGCTATGACGCAAGTGGATGGTTTGTGAGATTTAACCCTCAGAGTGCTACTAATAGACAGTTATTTAAAACTATTAAACAATTTAAAAGAAATTAATATGAGAAAAAGTCTCAAAGCTCAATTCTGAAATATTTTAATAATCCTTTTATTATCCCAACCTCCTATCCGCTCAAAATCATGACATTTATGATTTATAGACATTACCATAAAAAATAAAACAAATTCAAAGATCATTAATATAACAAAAAATACAATTTAAAATTAGTTTTTTTATATAATTGATTCATATGATTTATTACCAAATTTTGAGCAGCCATATGGTTATTTCACGTGGCCACCATTTAAAAAAACAAAAGCGAGGCTGCGGTGGGAAGAAACCTAGAAGTATAGGATCAGCACTGTAAACATTGCAACAACATTCTGTGGACTACAAACCTCCAGCTGTTGTCGTGATTTTAAAGTGCAGATATGGTGTAAACACTTTAATATCATTCAGTTAAGCTTAATTTAAACAATTAAAGGCATCAAACTAAATCACAATCTCTTTAAAAATGATACGCTTAAGCTTGACTAGGCTTCGGTTCATAGCACCAGTTAAACACCGTAACACTTCCCTGCTTTAGTCTATGTAACCTGGTGAATGATCAAATTATGCAGTCCTCTTTAGCACACCCTTGTATTGTCTATAATAGTGTTGTCCCGTTCCTGACATTTTAAAAACATCCATTTCACGCTAACATATAAGTGCATTCTTAAACACTGCTGATTTGTCATAGTATTCACCAGTGCTCAACAGAAATGACTGTGATTGGCCTTAAGGCCGATTTATACTTCTGCGTCAAGCGCTACGGCGCAGCCTACGCGTGGACGCATAGCCCCTCGCCGTAACCGTCGGTGACGTTGATGCGCACCTCTCAAAAAATGTTGCGCGTACACATAGCGCAAGCTCTTGGTCGGCTTGGTAGCGCTGACGAATGTGGGCGGAGGTGAGAGCCGCGCATCCGATGCAGCGAGTGTTTACAAGTGTGGAATCCCGTGAAGGAGCTCCGGATGGAGACTGTTGTTTTGTGTTTACTTTATGATTAAAGTTGTTGCACGTTCGCCGGTTCCCACCTCAAAATATGCGAATTTGAGCCACTTGTACATTAAGGAAGTGTTTAGCAAAAACAGAACACCAGCGAAGAAACTCAACACAGAGAAACATAAACACTAACTGCCAGCTAGCGTTTCGGAAGTGTATTGCAGAAAAAAACAGAAACAGTGCGCAGAAGTATAAATGCACAGCTACGCGCGAGGCATACGCCGTGGGTTACGCCGATCACTTGACGCAGAAGTATAAACCAGGTTTTAGAGGTCATCAGTTCACCACTCTTCATCAAGTGCAAACACAGATACACTGACACTGGATCGTTTTAAAGACGCGAAGATCAGTAGATTTATCAGCGGATTGCTCGTCTGTGTTTGCAGTCGGTAAACATCGGTAAAGTGCAGTGAACTGATGACCTTCACGGCCAATAACAATAGTCATTTCTGTTGAGCACTGGTGAATACTGTGGCAAATCAGCGGTGTAAAAGAACGAGCTCAACAGCACTTAAATGTTAGCGGGAAATTGAAGATTTTGTTTTTATTTCAGTACCGATTGGTGCCGAAATTCAATATCGTGACAAGTCTAATATAGTGAAAGAATCAGTTCATTAACTTTGATAAATGGCATCTAAAACGTGTGTTTGGAAAAAAATAACGTTAACTAACTAGTGCCATTTTCCTTAGCTGAAAATGAGGTCTTGATATGCCTTTTTATTATCACTATCCTCAGAAGGTGGTAATATTATAAATTTGTGTCACTTTCTCTTCGCTGATAAGATATACAGCCAGGTACACAACAGTCATGTGTGACTCCAGGCAGTACTTCCGGGTTTCTTTCCACCGCAGCCTCGATTCCGCTTTTAAAATGGCAGCCACGTGAAATGAGTCTATTGCTAGGCTTTTGTTTCACATGATCCATCAAATATGCTGATTAGGAGCTCAAGAAAAAAAGATATTATTATTATAAATGATGAAAAAAGTAGACACTACGATATATTTTTACATCCTGTTTTTGGATTTTGGATTCAAAAAGTGATTTTATTTATATTGATTTTGAACAGTCTACATTCCTTTCTGATTAATCTTTGCATAAAAAACATCAGCTTTTATCCACACACAAAATCTTTGGAATGGTAGTGTGCATCTATAGCAGTGCTGGGGTCTTTAAGGGTTTGACTCCAGTATATTGATGACTTTCAGTGTACCTAAAACATCAATGTCCAGTAATGAACAATCCTAAATCTCTACTGACCCAGTAAACCTCTGCTTGTATTTAATGACCAACTTACACACAAGCATATTCATCATATAACAGCCCTAAAAAGGCAACATACAAGCTCGGAATTGAGCAAAAAGGCCAATCGGATGATGAATGTCAGCAAGCTAGTAGATAATTGAGTTGAAGTGTATAGTGTAATATTGCTGGGCTGTAATGAACCAGCATGTGACTCAATAGACAACACACTGAGATGTGATACGAAGGCTGAGGGACTCTCGCAAGGGCTATTTGTTGCCTGTAAAGGTCAGTGCCTGTAAAGCCAATATTCCCTCAGATATTGTGTCCATTCGTTATACAAACACAAAACTTTGTGATTCATCAGTGTCATGGTAACTCTGGCATTCACAGCACGGTTCTCTTTCATTGCAGAGCTTGTGCTGATTCATGAGAGCAATCAGTCAGGCTGACCCTTGCTTTGCTTGATAATACTACAGTACACTAGAGCTGACCAGCAATGCATCAACAGATGTCAAATCTATCTCATGCAAAGCCATTATCATCCCATGACTGTTCATTCTTTGCAAAGCAATCTAACAGTCAATCAATCAATCACAGGCTGTATCAGTATAATATACTAATTCCCTCTGCCCCTAGTTACCGTTATATCTTATTTATGGGTTTGGAAAGACCCTGTTTGCACCTGGTATTAATGTTAAAGCAAAGCATTTTTGTGATCTTTTCACAAGCTGGGTTTCCATTGCCCTGTGTTAATGAGCATTGTGAAGTATTTCATGAGAAACAAATGGCAAATTATAAAAAAATAAAAAAATCCTTTAAGTGGCAAAAAAACAAACGTTTATGCTTACTTGAGGTGTGAAAAAGGGTTAATGCAACTAATAGAAGATGGAAAAGTAGAAACTCATTCAATTTGTAGACCACAAGCCATGCAAATTGCATAAAATAGGCTTTTATTCACATATTAACACCTTGAAAAGAAGTCATCTACCTGCTTAAGACACAACATCTCACTGGTTATCTCATATTAAGCAAACAAGCATGCCTGATCTTCTGCTTATCACATTTGACGAGCTTTGTGCTTGAGCACTGATTGATGTTTATATCTGATTAAAAGCATAAAGTAAATAAGTTCATTCAATAAAGCTCAATTAATAAACGAATGGCTCAATTTATGTGGGTTTTATTAGCTCTTAAGTAAGTTTGATGATGCCAAGGTTAGGTGAAATAGTCTTCCAAAGAAGGGCCATGTATTGCGATATACATCATTTTAGATCGATTGGGATGATTCTGTAAGTACATTCTGTAATATGATTTAAAAATGACAAGCAAAGTTAAATACAACAGATACAAATTAACAATGATTTATGATTTTTCTGGGGAGTCAAACAGTATTCAGAAACAAAAACTAAATAATCCCCATATAATAAAAATAATAATGGTTTTATTAAAAACTCAAAGGGTAAAATTTAACATGACTCCACTATGCTAATTGTAATTTCTGGTCAACTTTAATTCCAATTACATTGCAGATCCCTGTGATGTGACTATTGCAGACTCGCACATTGCAATATTGATGCTGAACCGATATATTGTGCAGCCCTAGTTCATAACAATTTTACATTTGAGTAGTTTCATATAATTTTTTTACAATGTCATTCGTACATACAGTACATCCTATTGACAATTAAATTTGTTTGTTTTTTCATAAATTCATGTTTCTCAACAAATTATTAAGCATTTAAAAATTAACAATCCTATGATTAATTGTACATTTATTCAACACCCTTTTCAACTTTATCTATGCATTTTTGGCCATTTGTTTATACAATAGCAGCATTTTGGGGGCCTAAAAAACTACTGTTTATGTATCTGTGTAAACTTTAGAAGCATAATTTTGCAAAAATGGTAATGTCATGTTCATGTATGTTATATATCCAGTGTAGACGTCCAAGTTGACAAAAAAAACAACAACAACGGACTACAAAGACTATGCTAAAAAAGTATCATTAGTGCTGGGCAAAAATTTATTGAGATTAATCGCATCCAAAATAAAAGTTTATTTTGATATAATGTACTATATATGTGTGTATTGAGTATATTTATTTTATATATTTATATGCATGCATACATTTGAGAAAATGTTTATTAATATTTAGATATAAAATATACATATATATGATACAAATGATATATACACATTTAAATATCTATGTAAAAACACGATTGTAGTATTATTTTTGTATGTGTGTGTATCATGCATATATATATACACAAGTATTTGCACACAGAAATATAAGTTCCGTCTGGTGCTTGAATCTGATTGGCTGATAGCCGTGCAATATTCTGCAAATAACAGCACTCTTAACCCTTCACCCTTGTGTATTACTCCGCCCACATACAGCAACAAGCAGAGGACACTCTACAGGTTGTCAAATATTGCTGCTGTTGAACAACATAATCTACTTTGGAGGCTTTTTTTGGTGAGAATGTAGTTGTTTAGACTGCATCTATGCATTTTATACTTTATAATTTCTAAGAGACAGTGCGTCTGAGGCCATTTGCCTGTCATTGAGCAGAGCAAAAACAGTTGACATTGTCCATCCACAAGATGGCGACAGAGACTGCATAATAGCCCTTAGAGGAGAAAACAGCGTAATTTCTAACTACAACTGATCAAAGTATCATTAAACTGGTAAGTGACATTCTAAGTCGATCTCTCTCTTTTGTATGTTGTAGTGCTGTATATATACCATATAATTGTAGTGTACTGAGTGTAAGCTGAGACTTACATATTAGGAATGTATGTATTTTGTGTTGGCCACTTTTTATATAACCCCAAGTTACTTTTTGGTTGGCCATCTGTTTGTTTCTAATGCATATCTTATTTTAGTAGCAACGGTTTCTGCTGTTCTGACGCCAGCTGCAGATGTGAAATAATGGTGGAAGAAAGCAGTCCCTCATACAAAAGGATTCTCAGTGTTTGATTTTCTTTTTAACATACACGATTATGCCGTCAAAATGTTATATAAATGCAATATCATGCTTGTAGCAGTGCGATATGGCTCTATATTGTCACTGGTGGGACACTAAAGGGTGGTCACACACCGGATGTGTCGCATCGTGCCACGCAGCGCCATGCATTTTAGAATTCTAAACATAGGTTTTTTATCAGAGTACACACACCGGCGCCGCAAGTCAGCGGCTGTCTGCGGCGCCCAGCTATGACTCAGGACACTGTTTATATTTCTGCCGCGCCACAGAGCGCCATCTGAATAGTTTCATTTTAAATAGCGTGCGAATGTGCACGTCTGGTGTGCGATACTTCCAACCGTCATGTGCGCGCGTATCCGGTGTGTGACCCCATTAAGGCACTCGGCCTGCGGCTTTAAAACTTTGATTTTGGATGTCATTAATCACAATTAATCTTTGCCCAGCACTACCTATCATACACTGTATTGTAAAAAAAAAACTTTAAATTTGATTTATTAAACAAGAGATGCATCCCAAATGGCACACTATACACTATGCACTTAGTACTTATGCACTTACACACTCAACAGCATAGTATATGTATGTAGTGTCGTTCCAAATCGAACACTAATGTTTATTTTACTAAGCTGAAATTCAACCCGTTTCCCTGATGACATTTGACGGTTACCAAATTAGTGAAATAAATGACCAAAGTTCCAAATAATACCTGTCATAAGTATAACAGCCTTTACCATCGGGAGGCGCTATAATCACTTTCATAAGAGAAATTTGCTTTTACAATTCAAAATAAATGAAGTAATTCAACATGAGCACCCGATAGCTCCGCCTCTTCCGCTACATGAGCAAAACAGCGGCCGTTGAGTGCGTGAAGTGTCCAACATTCCACACTTCATTTTACCGGCTGAACGAGTGGATCATCCGGGGCATTAAAGTGCACTTATTGTTTTTAAAGTTTTCAGTGTGAACACACTACTTGCACTATTTATACTATAAAATGGCATAGAATAGTGCATAAGTATGCGATTTGGGATGCACCTAAGGGGTTCATATTGACACCCTAAATCAAAAGAAACCAATATAGCTGTCTTGAAAGAATAGCTGTCCACTACAAGATCACAAAGTCAGACACTGTCCTCAATATCTGTGGTCACACAACAGACTTAAATATCAGGTTTAAACAGGGCCATTGATATTCAAACTAATAATCTGTTAGAGCAATACAACAGTACAGTAGTCAACATTTGAAGTGGATCATCATGTCTTAAAACTATTGTACAACATCCACTCTTGTCTTCGGACAATTTAAAAAAACTATTTTGATCCACTTCAAATGTTGACTACTGTACATGTACCACATTCATTTAATCTTATAGAAGAAGAGAATGACATGCAGAGTACATGAAGAGTTGATATTGTACCTTTCCTACCTTTCATGTCCTCCTCTTCTGTGGTGTTACAGCTCTCTGTAGATCCCTGTCATGAGAGAGACAGAGAGACAATGGGCAAGATGGAAACCAGTCGGATGAAGGAGGGAAGATAGAAGACGTACAGAAACAAAGTCTATACACCAGGTCTATAAACTATAGCACACACACTGTAAATCAGCAAATACACAGACATTAAAAAAATCACCAGCAAGCACAGATAAACCCCATCATCACACACACAGAGAAACACACCAAGCCCTGCACAAACCAGCCAAACGAGCATGAGGGAAGCCCCTGTTTTGAGTGTTATTTGTGAATGTTTGAGGTTGTGGCTTTTGAAGTAGCTCAAATTGAATGGAAGAGCTGGCTTACCTTGGTGCCATCAGCTGGATTGTGCACGACTGTGGTCTGTGGTTCCTGGGGGGAGGCAGGAGAGAGTTTACCATGCAGCGCTGAGGGAACTCAACTAGCATGAGGACACTGGACTATACCAGCATGACGGACAGTAGCCAGAATGAACATCCAACACTGACACATTTCCCGTAAGTCAGCAATATGGATACAGTGGCCCCAAAAGTTTCTAAGCACTCTTCTCAAACTTTGTAAATTAAATATATAGATTTTTCTGCATTAATAATGTTTGAATATCTGTCAATAAATCAGCCTGACAGATAATAGAAAGAAAGGACAATAAATTAATTTTAATAACTCATGAAATTACTTCAAATTATTTGTTGTATATAAAATAATATAAAATGCATTAAAGCAATCAAACAAAAGTTCTTCATTTTGTTTAGTGTTGTTAAATGTATATAATAGGTGTTTCATTAATATCTGACAAACAATATCTTAAATTAATAAAGCTTATAATAATAATAACAATGTTTAATAAACATAAATAACAATAAATTAAGGGATAGTTCACACAATGAATTAACTTATCATTTATTCTTCTTCATGTGGTTTTGAATATGTGATGATTCAAACCATTATAAATGTTGAACGAATCGCGATACATGTTTTGAACAGAGGGGGCGCTGTTTACAGGAACAAATTTGCTTTACCTGCATATCAGCGGCGAGCAGCGTTGCCAGACGTACGATAATTATCGCATTTCTGCAGTAATTTCGACCTTTGTACAATCAATAATGAAACAAATCCTATAATGTACGATAATTTCAGAGTTTTATGGCATTGAAACAGAATTTCATAATCTTTGGGCTTCTATACTTATTGATCTAGCTGCATCTTTTGTCTACTGTCTGTGAGAAGAATGTGGAGTTAGGCATGTTTTCTATGCCATCTTACGTTACATTTTTTTTAGCCAATCAATGTGGAGAATAACTCTCTCTCACGAGTTAACATTCCTGCTGCGTTCGGCTGTGCTTATGTCAGTAGTTTTCAGGTTGAGGTCGATCTTTTAAGCAATAAAGTTTAAAAAATTTGTACTGAAAAGGAAAGTGAGAAGGTCGGGAGTTTGCCCTTGATGTTCTTGTTTTTCCCTATTCGTTATGTGAATGTTTTTTTTCCAAAGTTAATCTCATTCCCACAAAATCAGCTCATTACAGATACTGTGAATGGGCTCGTGCACACCTCAGAGTGTGTTAAAAATTGAGGAGGGTGCACTGCTTTCAAGCAAACCAGCACTATGTTGCGGTCCAATTTGTACTACAAAATGAATCCCTCAACATCTGGCAACATGCAGGTATCCAATGACAGCGACTCGGAGGTGGACTTTGAACCTTCCGATTAAGGTATGCCTATTTTATTTATTTATTTTACTTATTTTGGTAATTTGTATGTTGTGTCAAACGCTATTTGTCTAGATAATGTCTGTATACTCTCCGTTTGACTTATATACGATAATTTTCCTCCAAATATGGTAATTTTGAGGTTCTGGTACGATACTTTGACATTTCTAATCTGGCAACACTGGCGGCGAGCAAAGGTGGGCGGCAGAATAAAATGACAGCAGTGAAGTGCGCCAGAAAAAACACAAACTGTGTGCAAATACTTCGAAAAAACATACTTACACTAACAGAACAACCAATATGATGCAAATAAAACGTCAACACGGAGAAAAACATAGTCTATACGCAAAATTACTATTAATAAGCCAAACCACGTTTTCTCCGACGAGTGCTACAAAGATCACATGGTGTATTATGCAGAGTTCAGACTGCACGATTTTCAAAGTAGTCGTGTGACTCGTGTCATGGATGTTTTCACACTGCATGACTATCTGGGCTAGTGTTTTGTCGCTGCTTTGTTTACACTGCAAGATGGTTTGACGACAGGGGGGGGTTTCACACTGTATGACTTTAAAATAGGAAGAATCGTCGACAACTTTGACCAAACTACGTCTCACAACCAAAACACGTAGTACATCTTTTAATATCAACTACATAACGAGTAAGAAGCCTTTAATGGGGTAGAAAATGTACATATTTGCTCACCTGGGTTTAAAGTGAATTAGTCATTTCTGCTCAACTTTTTTTTTTCGACCTGGTTGTGGTTTTGCTCAGATGACACATCAAACAGACACATGGCTCCTGCCAAATTTTGGCTAGTTTTTCCTTCATTTCTTGGGTCCAAATAAACTTAAAATGAGCGCTTTTAACTTCTCCCCCTACCTCCCGCTGACCTGCAGGTAACCACACTAGTGAATGCTGCTATCTCATTGGTTTTAGGTCAGGGGTGTCGGAACACGGCCCTGGAGTCCTGCATATTTTAGTTCCAACCCCAATTAAACACACCTGAACCAGCAAATCAAGCTCTTTCTAGGTATACTAGAAACTTTCAGACAGGTGTGTTGAAGGAAGTTGGAGCTAAACTAATCAGGACACCGGCCCTCCAGGACCGAGTTTGGACAGCCCTGCTTTAGGTGATCGCGGATGTAATTTTCAGTCAAAACTCATTTCACACAGCATGATTTGAATCGCCAACAGCTCCAGATGTTTAGCACGCCAAATATCTCACGGGCATTGGCGACTCATCTGCGATTCTTTTAGATGACGTCTTTGATAGATCACACTGTGTGGCTGTCATTCGCGTGGACGAGGACCGATTTTTGACTGTGATTTCAGGCTTTTGTCTGCGGTTTCTCAAAACCTGTCGGCAAGTCAAAATCGGGGTTAAAGTCATGCAGTCTGAACTCGACGTTAGTGTTTTCATAGCGAAAGTGTGAAGATGGTTTTCAGACTGAAAGAAAAAGCTGTTCTGTTTTTAAAACCAGGTATAATATTGCTACTTTTTTTACCCTCTCATTTTCAAATTAGTTAATGCATATTTTACTAATTTGCGTATTACATCATATATTATAATAAGTATTTTATGCCAGTGGCTAGTTCCCTGGATCAGAGGGCCCATTGACCTCCTCTGTACACACTGCTCTCTGGTTTAGGAAAGGCTTACCTCTCCACACCAGCCATCTCAGTCCCTAGTGAAAGAGTTTTTTTTTCAGCAGGGGACATTGTAAATGTGCAAAGACCTCTGGTTATGTCAGAAAACATAGATATGCTGATATTTCTTTAAAAAAAACTTTTTTTTATCCCAGCACAATCACAGTTTTAGTTTATTTACATTAATGAGTCTTCTTTAGTTTGTATTATTATTTATTTATTTATTTGTTTTTTAAATAGCATTTTAGTTATGGCAGAAAATACGTTATTTTGCAAAAAATGTGCAGCATTTCAGAAAAAATGAAAGGTCTCTTTAACTTCAGAAATAGTTTTTTTGTTAAAAAAAATCATGACTAAATTGTATCGTGAGATTAGTATCGTGAATCAGATCGAATTAAGGTGAATCATTACATCCCTAGTTTTAAACCTTTCTTCTGTTGAAGACAAACAAACAAGCAAAAAAAGATATTTTAAAGAATGCTGGTTACTGGAACTCATAGTAGTAACAGCTTTCAGAGTAGGGAACAAATATATATATGTAAGTCAATTGGTCCTCTATCTTCTTGTGTTCAACAGAAAAAAAGAAACTCAAATAGGTTTAGAACAAGAGAAGGCTGAATAAATGATGACTGTGTTTATTTTCAGGTAAATTTTCCCTTTAATTAATAGAATCATCAAAATACAGTCCATTCAATTGTTTGCTGTCATATGCATTAAATAATAAACAAGTAAATAAAATGTCATTGTGCTACATTTAAAAAAAACAAATGTTTATTAGATTGGTGTTTGTGACATCACAGGTTTGTTACATGCTAAAGTTTGCTAATCAAAACAAGCTATAAATAAAATAGAATTTAGGCTCATTAAAGGTAAATAAAGTAAAAATCTAACAAAAAAAATGTGTTTTGCTATACTGCTAACATTATCTAGTGTATAGTATTTAATATTATAATATTTTAAAATACATTTTGAGGCCACTATATACAAACTACAATATTTTGTAAAAGCATCTGAAGGTCAATAGATGTGCAAGCGAGGTTTGAGTACAGTTAACCACAGAAACACAGTGGAAAAGCAAGTGTTAATTAGACTTGAGAAGTCTCTCTCCAAGACCAGCCCCAGTCACCGACAGCACAGACAAAACAGAGATGATTAGCACCAAACAAACAGTTAGCTTTCAATGCAATCACAGTACTGTATGTTATTTCTCCTGAAAAGCATTGATTCCACTTGTGCACAAACACACACACACACACACACACACACACACACACACACACACACACA
>CAIGQZ010001313.1:18768782-18781859 GCA_903798205.1 Danio tinwini
CACACACACACACACACACACACACACACACACACACACACACACACCACATATAAACAAAGTCTTGCACACTAGATCCTACTTCATTTCCACCAGCACTAACACAACACCCTCTAATAAGCAACCTGTCAATGCAGACTTGAAGATGCAGTCCCTACATGCTGAGAGCCAATTACAACTTCATTTCCTACAACTGCATTTCTGAAAAACACATCATCGCCTGTCAGACCAAGCTACTTCCAGGTGTGGGCTGTGGACTGGTCAATCATACAGTAAATCATGAGGAAAAGAGTAGCCAAAAGTCTGAGACCTTGTTAAAAATGTAAAAAAAAAAAAAAGAAGAAAAACTATAAAAATAAATTAAATGCAAATACAAACATAAAATTAAAATGAAGACAAAATACTGAACACAGAATTTCAGTGAATACAAAACACCCAAAATACTGAAGTTATAAAGGTTATCCAAACATTTTATTTTACTCATTTACTCACCCCAAGTTGTTTCTTTTTTCTGTTGAACGCAAAATAAGATATTTTGAAAAATGTTGGAAACTATAAAATACTATGAAAGTCAATGACTACTAGCTTCTAACATTTTTCAAAATAGCTTCTTTTGCGATCAAAAGAAACTCCAAATGTTTTGAGACTAATGAAACAAAATAAAAAGCAAACAAAGACAGAATTTTGAGTTTTGGTTGAACTATACCTTTAATTTATATGTAATACAATAAATACTATTGGCCACAAATACTGTGCCATTTTTGATTGCTGCAATATTTGGCATTAATATTAGTTATTGTTTATACAAAGAGTATTAAACTTATATTGTACACTGGTGTGTAAACAGCAAATTTTAATACCCACAATGCCAAACAACTTCAAAGCCATTAATTCAACATTTTCAATTCAATTACTTTTTAATCACATTTACATATCGATAATGAATAATGATCTCAGACTTTTAGGCCCCCGTTTCTTGACTGGATGTGTGCTTGTATGTGTGTGTGTGTGTGCGTGTGCGTGTGTGCAAACTTTGTTTACTGACTGATCTATTTGACTGAAATAGAGAATGTCTTCACTGTAGCATTTTATCTTCTGAAATTTGTCAATTGGATACCCATAATGCAAAGCTGGGGACTGCATCTTCAGAACAAACAGAACAGCTCTGCTTCCTGACATAAAATGATCCTGTTTTACCCTTGGAGACTCGACTGTGAGATAAAAATGGGCTTATCTACATTTCACAAGCCTAAGAGAACCAATCAACTTACATTAACATGACCAGATATTAAAGAAAAAGAAAAGTTATTTGTACATGGTTTGTCTGATCGTCTCCTGCGAGTTTGTTTGGGTAAAATAGGAAGTCAGAAGAGTAATCCACAGGCACAAACCAGATGTTTTAGTTCAACTCATCAAAAAGCATGAGTAACGTCACACATCTTCATCTGAGTGGATTGAGTGATGAGCGGTGGAATCAAAACAACAGGTATGGGACAAACTGATAATGCATTTTACTAAAAGCCTAAGAAAAGGAAAGACTATGGGTGAGTTAAATAAAAAAAGGTTAAGATGAAGTACCATTGGTGCAGTGGATGATATGCTGCTGTCTTTGGTGCTGCTGCTTACTACACTGTTTTTGTTGTTGTTTGTCTGTGGCTGGGGTAAAACAAAAAATAACAATGACAACACAAAATGATTTCTGTTCAGTGCAGTTCAAGAACCGACAGCTTCAGCTCTTGACGCGTCCAAAGGCCATAGTACAGCATGAAAGAGGACCTGTGTGGGTAAATGTGCTTACAGGTAAAGTAGAGGACACTTCAGTAATGTGCCCTTTAACAATTCGCCTTCATGAATTGAGCAGTTTGAGCTATACTTAAATTGATGAAAGGCAATCAACTATATGCGCTTGTTTCCTTGAGACATACACTGAGGATTTTACAAACTACTAATAGCGCAGAGCCCACAAAACGAAACACAGCATTTCTGTAATAATTACATTTCTTGATAAAAACAATAAAAACTGTTGCTTAAGAAGCCAGTAAGCCTCACAATCATAATCTTTATTGTTATACACTCACCAGCCACTTTATTAGGTACACCTTACTAGTACTGGGTTGAAACCCTTTTGCCTTCAGAACTGCCTTAATCCTTTGAGGCATAGATTCAACAAGGTACTGGAAATATTCCTCAGAGATGTTGGTCCATATTGCCATGATGTGTCAATATATGGCCACAGCCATATCACCCTGCAGCCCAACACCGGTTACTCACTAAAGCTAAGCAGGGCTGAGCCTGGTCAGTACCTGGATGGGAGACAGCATGGGAAAATTAGGCTGCTGTTGGAAGTGGTGTTAGTGAGGCCAGCAGGAGGCAAACAACCTGCGGACTGTGCTATACTAAAGGGGATGCTATACTGTCAGTGAGCGCTGTCTTTCGGATGAGACGTTAAACCAAGGTCCTGACTCTCTGTGGTCATTAAAAATCTCATAGAACTTTTTGTAAAAAGTAGGGGGTAACCCCGGTGTCCTGGCCAATGTCATGATGCTAATGGGTCTAAAGTGTGCCAAGAAAATATCCCCCACACCATTACACCACCACCAGCCTATCCGTTGATACAAGGCAGGATGGATCCATGATTTCATGTTGTTGCCAAATTCTGACCCTAAAATTCTGATGCTCAGTTTGAACTGCAGCAGATCGTTTTGACCATGTCTACATGTCAAAATGCATTGAGCTGCAGCCATGTTATTGGCTGATTAGAAATTTGCGTTAATGAGCGGTTACACAGGTGTACCTAATAAAATGGCCGGTGAGTGTACTACTAAAATTAATTGGCAGTGTGGTTTTGGAGCTGTTTAATACCATATAGATATGCAGACTATATCATTTTATACAAGTATTTTTCTTTATTTAATGCTACTACGACAATAGATTCAGTATAACGGGTTTATAAAAACCATTCATCAGTTTCTACATATTTCAATAAATCCAAAAAGATAGATTCAACATCCTCCAGTGCCAAAAACAAACATCAAAATCACAGAAATGTTCAAGGCTACAGAATTGGATATTTTCTGAAATATTAGAATATATTTGTTGGCACAGTCTAACTAGAGCCCTGCGTTACTGTCAGGAGCTACGAGACCCTGATAGTCCACTAGTGCATGCAGTGAAAAGCTGGAGCGAGAGGAGTTTAAGCTCAGACCTCTGACTCGGTGAATCAATGCAGCAGGGTTACTTAAGATTATAAAAAGAACAAAGACTGACTATAGGAAAGTAGGAAGAGAGGAAAAATGTTCAAGAATCCATAGAGAAAGATTTAAAAAGGGTAACAAACACTGAGAGAACAAACGGAAGCAAAAAGCACCCAAAAGTTGTTCATCCTGTTCAACATCAGCCAAAGAAAAAAAATGTGTAACAAATATACTGCTAACAACAGTTGCTGAATTCTATATTAAACGTCGAGAGAAAACAAGCTTTTGAAATTGTACAACTTGTGGTTACTAGTGGTTAAGCGTGCTGACCAATAGCACCATGGTGCTTACGGTGACCCGAGTTCGATTCCTGGCTCGAGGTCCTTTCCACTCTCTCTGCTCCCAATGCTTTCTTGTCTGTACCCTCCACTATCCTATCCCGATAAAAGGTGAAAAACCACTAAAAAATAATGATCACAAAAACTGTAGAACTTCATTTAGGAATTATCATCTAAAACCTTCGACAAGAGAGCGCATGATAGCCAAAAGGTGGTAAAACTAAAGTAAATGTGTGCATACAGTATGTCTGGACCTGATGAAGAAACTCAAAATATGAGAAATGAGGATTTATGCACAGGCGTCTGAAGGGTGCTTGTTAGATATTAAAAAAATCCCCACCATATCCACCTGCTGCTGCTGCCATTTACTTTCAATCATTTCAGAATAGAAAATGAGCAAATTTGCAAGGGTAGTTAAAAAAAATGACTTTAAAAAAAAAAAAAGGAGTAGGCTATATTTAATATTTTCATTATCGTAACAAGGGGCTCTTCACTTGTTCTTAGGACACAGGCACTGCAGCTATTGCTATGGCAACAGAATGGCCTGGTGCACTATGGACTGTGGGAAAAGGGAGTTTGGTGAAAGAAAGCCGGTTTGTCTGTGTCTTTACACAGTCTGCTCCAACAGCATTTTAATTTTCTCTTCCGTACCTAAGAGCACCAAGTACAACCCCAATACCCAAATCCTTTCATAAAATGCAATAAAATTAATCAACATTTCAACATTTAAAATGATTTATTTCATTGCATTTTACAAAACATCCAACACAATCTCAAGACAATTTGTAATTTTTCAATTTAGGGGCTAATTATACTCATTTGTACAATCTCATTGAGGGGTGGAGTTTGGGAAACGCCTCCTTATAAAAATCGTACATTTTCATATGAATTAAAGGGCACCTATTTTACCCCTTTTTGAAGATTTAAGATGAGTCTTTTGTGTCTCCAGAATGTGTCTGTAACGTTTCAGCTCAAAACACCCATATTTATTATACCTATCAGAACATTAAGATTTTCTGCTCTGAACACATTGTAGCTGTTTTTGTTGCCCTTGCCTTTAATGCTAGGTCTCCCCGCCCACCGTTCCCATGTGCCTGTCAGAGTGTGCTTCAATCTTCACCCCAGTTGCGTCAGATAAACAGCACAGTGACAGATATGAAGGAAGCAGATTTCACAAAACGTTTGTGAGAAATACTAAAGTAAGAAATTTACCAATTATTATTTGATGTATGTGTTGTGGAGTTGCAACGAGGAGTCACACACAATGTGGTTACAAAGTTCCCACACAAACACACACGCAGCGGGGACACACACACAGCACACACGTTTAATTTTGCACTGTTTTTGCAAAGCAAATGTGGCAGGATACACGTTAATATACACTGCTGTACGGATATACGTTATGTTAATGTACAAAATAAACCTGATTTTAAAGATCAAAGCATATTCTTTTATAATTGTATGGACATACGGCTGTGGTGATAAAAATCACTGTAATTCATCATTTAAAAAATGTGTCAAACTTGTAAAACTCATTCTTGATCACATTTGATATTGATTGATGATCACAGAGAGCTGAACAGAGCTTTTAATCCCAGTTGCTTTGCACTTGTATGATTATACGCAATACTATGGAGTCATGTTAATACGCAGCTGTCAATCAATTTAGTGGGCAGGAAAACCACACTCCCACATCACGTTGCGGTCGATTTAAAATGGGAGGAATTTGGATCCTATTTTAAGGTCAGGAAATGTAAAAAAAAAGAGACTTATTGTGTTTATATCACTTCAATATGACTGTGGACACACTATACCTACACACAGTTCTGTCCAAAGAGCTTACAAAACATGATTTTCATCATAGGTGCCCTTTAAATCATGTGACTTTGTACGAATTATCCACTTTTTTTGTCAATAGTTACGTTTCCTCATGAGATTAGGCTAAAATACCCTATTTATTTGGATATTGGGGTTATGAGAACCCACTGCCCACTTCTCTGAGCAATCTTCAGCCCTGGTTTACATGCCACTGACTCTACAGACCTATGAAAGCTGGAGGAAGCTTACGGTGTATTAAGGGCTTCCAGAAGACAGATCAAGCTTCGGTCAAGGAGAAAAAACAAAACAAAACCCTGTTCTGGCTGACAAAGAAAGCACTGAGATGTGATGGTAATGCGAGAGGAATGGGCTTACAAGTGTGTGTATGTAATAAACCAGAGTTGAACTGGTGAACATGACTCTGTGGATGTTTGATGATCTCATGACTCACAAAACCCTGCGACGAGACAAAAAGGACCCAAACAAACTCTCGAGCATCTCAACCAAAAAAAAAAAGAGAGAGCGAGAAAGTGTTGAGGGAGAGTCAGAAAAAAGGGGAGAGACACGAAACAGATCTCACCATCAAATAAACACTGGAGCTTGACTTCCTTTTCTGAACAGGGTGAAACAGAGGAGGGCAAAAACAAGAAAGCATAGAAAACAGGCCAGTGAACACAGAAAAAAAAAATCAAGCTGCTAGTTAGATCCCACAGAGAGGAAAGAGAGAGGTAAAAAATAAACAACCACAAGAAGTTGCAAAGCCACGTTGGATATGACAAGAGAAAGTGTTGAAAATTGTTAAACTGCTGTTTGATTCATTGATAAGAGTTTGTCTTTGTTTTGATGTAATGCCGGCAATTCACTGCATGCACAGAGACAGCCCAGGGTTGAGGTAGTCGCTCTGCTTCAACACATTTTACTACGACTCAAGATTAACAAATATCAGTTACCATATGCAGAACGTATTATTATTTATATGATTAAAGATCACATTGTATGATTGTAAGCAGCTGCAAACCATTTGCTGGTTAGACTGTTAGTTCTGCTTATAATGGCCTTAAAAAGGAGGAAAATAAATATTACAAAAAAAAAATTAATAAGTAAATCTAGGGAAGATGCATTTGTTTATGATACAGAAACCTAAAATATTTTACAATACCAATGTGGAATAGGTTTAAACATGGGGCTTACCTTCACGCCATCAGACTTTTTGTTCAGTAAGCTTTTGCATGCTGAAACATGAGAGGAGAAAAGATAAGGCACAATTGTTTAAGCAGTTGATATCACAAACATTTGCTCGTTGTTTTTTTGTAGCTAGACATTGTTTTGGGCAATTGAAATAAAGGCAAAATAAATGATGAACGTAAACTAAAACAAAACAAAAGAAACCTAGAAATGTATCTAAATTGAAAATTAAATAATTGAAAATTGAAATACTACAATAGAAAAAATATAATAATTATAGACACACTAATAAAAACAAAACTCATTAAAAAGTTGTTTACCTAAAAATAACATGATCAACAATCATGCTTTTCGATTACTTAGTAAAATGTAAACAATAACAAATGTTTTAAGTTATATTAGCAATTAAACTTTTATTTTTTAATTAATTATTTAATAATTATGTTAGCTGTTAAATATATGATGTTAGCTGGTTACCTTAATTTAATAATAATAATAATAATAATAATAATAATAGTAATAATAATAAAATATATTTTTTAAGTATGCTAATGAAAATATTAACAAATAATATAAAGTGATAATGTTATTTATATTTAAAATAAATAATGCTAAATTAACACTGGTAGAAAAAAGTCACATGACAGGGAGTGAAAATGTCACCCAGACCCACAAAACAAAAACACACAAAAGCCCTGGTACCACGTAACGTGGCTAGAAGAATCTCTTCACCAAGAAATATGAAAGACCCCCACATTTTGATATGAAACACATTTTAGGAGAGCATCTCACGCTGTATTCTCAGAAACGTGGATTGAAAACAAATCCAAACAATCAAAACAGAAATGATGAAAGCACAATGGACATGACTAGACTTTCTAAACACTATCCTCAAAGTCCCTTACCTTCAAAGGTAGATAGAGGTAGGAAAGAATGCAAAAAGGGAAAGAGGTAAGATAAATCAATCAAAAGATTATTCAAAAGAAAAACAGCTGTGGCAAACAAAACAATCAAGCAAATCAAAGCATAACTGGAGAATTTTTTGTTCATGCTGGGTCCATGCTGTGCAGAGGCATCTCCTGCGTGGCCTGCTGTCATCATCTCTCCTGCACACGACTCCATGCAGATCTGACAAAGCACAGCCTGCTATTCCTGCTTCATTCACTCCGGCTGAACTGCTGATTCATTAGAGTGCTCAGACCACAAGTCCTTTTTTTCTGACCTGTTCAGCTGTTGTGCTCTAATTAAACTGTCTCCTAATTAAACTTGTGTAATGGGGTCAAATGAGTTTGCGCGCTGCACTTGTTGATGGTGTGAAATGAATCAAAAACTACTTTAGCATGAGCCGAAGAGATTAGCGATGGAGTCATTAAAGGTTTTTTAAGTAGTTGATGCTATAGGCGGAATAGATGGTATTAACCAAAACCGACAGTAAAGATGTTTATAATGTTGTCTCTTTCCTCAATTAAATTGTTCTTTTGTTTTGTTTAATTTCTCGTAAAAATATAAAAGCAGCACAACTGTTTTTAACATTTATAATTATAAAATATAAAAATATATATAATATATACATTTATAATAATATTTAATAAAAAGGAAATGTTTCTTCAGCACCAAATAAACATTAGAAAAATGTTCTTTAAATTGCAATAACATTTTAATGCTATTTTTACTTGAAAAATAGACTTTTACAATATTTATGTTATTAATCTATTGTACTGACATACATTTTCTGAAATAAAATCTAGCTAAAAGTGAAGAATAATAATAATAATTGTAATAATAATAAACAACCAATAACCGTCTGATGTTCTGAAAATAGTCAAAAACCAACAAAAAAATTAGCTGGCTGATATACAGTATACACATCTATAACATTGTCAACAACCGCCTGTTATCATAAAAGTATAATGTACTTAAAGTACATTAAATCATTATAACGCAACGGAAGCACTGGGCAGAGCATTCACAGACATGCCACTCTCATTAGGACGTACATAAAGAGAAGGGCAAGAAACAAACAAAGGCAACACAAAAAAAAGACACGTGGATCCTGTTGCTTCGTGTTCTCCATGCACAAAGACACCAGAAAACATGCTGAAATGTGGTTTTGAAGGACACCACAGCGATCCCCGCTGTGAAGACTATAGTGGTTCTTCTCAATAAACCTTTCCTTGAGAGCATGCTAATACAAACATGTAGACATTCATTCTTACGAAGGCAAATGCATGTCAGCATTGGCCACATACCAGTGCAGTTGTCTGACCAAAAGCCGACCTGACTTTGAACTGTGAGGTATACAAGGAGAACGAGCCACCTTAAGAAACCATCAACGTAAAACAAGACGACTATGGGGGTTTTCCAGCCCGGGTTCATTGGAAATACATGCCTCAGCTTACATTTCTTGCGTAATATAAAAGATGTAGCTCAAAGTACATTTCGTCACAAATGACAAATACACTAGAGGGCGCTGTCTATATTTTTAATATTCATTCATTCATTTTCTTTTCGGCTTAATCCCTTTATTAATCAGGAATCGCCACAGCAGAATGAACCACCAACTTATCCAACATATGTTTTACGCAGCAGATTCCCAACACTGGGAAACAGCCATACACTCTTGTATTCACACACACATACACTATGGCCAATTTAGCTTATTCAGCTGACCACTGATGTCTTTGGACTATGGGCAAAACCGGAGCACCCGGAGGAAACCCACGCGAACACAGGGAGAACATGCAAATTCCACACAGAAATGCCAACTGACCCAGTCGGGGCTCGAACCTGTGACCTATTTGCTGTGAGGCGATTGTTCTACCTACTGCAGCACCATTATGCACTGTCTATATTTTAGCAAATATGAAATACATTACTAGGCGTACGTTTCTGACATAAACCCTTTCCTAAACCCATCCAATAGTGTTTTCAAAAGCAAACATAAAATAAAACAGCAGTTTTACTTTGAATTTATCTCCTTTGGGGAACCGTGCTTTACCTACTCGAGCCTGAGCGCATCACAACAGTTTTAACAAAATGTAGGCTGAATCATGTATTTCCAATAAACCAGTGTTGATGTTTTACACCTGTAGATCATCTTGCAATTTCTTTTTTGTTTGGTTAATTTACACAAGGAAACATTTCTGCTGTAAATGAACCCAAATGAGCTAATCTAAGCTAATGGCTCTTCTTTATAGCTCATATACTTTATACTTCTGAGCATTATACAAAAACAGACCACTGTCACAGACCATATATCACAGTTCATAAGTTGACCTGACCAGATTTCAGCCATTTCACTTTGTTTTTGCAGCAGGTTGACTCCCCAATTATTAGGCATTAGCAAAAACAACACTGCTGCTTTTGATGCTACATTTATAATAACTAATCGTATACTATATAAAGCCTGGATCACTAGTTGATCATAGGACTGCTTTATCAAAAACAAAGCTCTTGAGTCTTGTCAAAATTCAGGTGATCAGACCAATTGTTTTGAAGCAGATCAGAGGTTAAATGAACAAATGTAACACAATGTTTCTTGAGGTGACTCGGGTCGAAATACCTCCACCAGAGCATCCCTGGACCATCACCAAGAGCTCAAACCCATAATGCATTATGTTTCCACATTTGGAAGGCATAATACATTTTTTTTTGTTATACTCCTCTTACCATCCCAACCTGCTGGCAATGGCACAAAACATCTTCTGACAAGTTCACAGCACTTAGTTCAAAGACGGAATGGAACGGAAAGGAAAAGTGTGCTTTTATAGACTTTGGACAAAAGCCACATTGCACAAAAGGATACGAATGCATCTCAGGGTTAGAAGAGACCGAATTTACCTCATTTTATTTGTCAATTTACTTCAATTTTAGTATTTTCTACAGAATTAAATCTGAATTGAAATATTTAGAATTCAGTCAACGAACACAAACCCTGGAGCGTGTGTTATGTATTCTCTGAACGGTCTCTCAGAAGAGTTTCAGTGCCTGTGAGTTGGCATGGGTTATAGCAGGCCCCCCTTGGTCACATGCTCAGGCTGAAAGTGGGCAAAAACCCCCTAGTGCCCATCTCACATACCTTCCTGTGCCAGTGCAGCGGTGCTGGTGGTGGGGGTGGCGGGGCTGGTGTGCTGCCGACCCACTATTGGACAAAAGAGCATGTCGTTTTGGAGAGGCTGACTCAAAGCAGAAGCTCAGCCTCTCCAGGATCACAGACAAACTTACGCAATTTGTTTCCTAACAAATCAACCAAAAGCAAAGTCCAAAAGCCTCTAGGCAGTCAGGAAAGTGGGACCAAATCATAAAAACCAAGTTTGGAAAGAAACTACATAAACCAAATACTGATCCCTCAATGTATGAGCACAGGTCTTAATAAGAATTTAGATGACAGGGCATTTACCTGAGAAGTTCCTGGACACCAGCATCGTGGTCAAAATAGCTCCCTGTAGGACAAACAAAGACTAGTTTAGCATTCCTACCATGACTTGGAATAACAAAAATTGTGTAATGAATAAATACATCTCTATTATTGGTAGAAAATGTAATAATCTAACTTATAAACTATATAGTATCAACATTTTAGACACTTATAGATTTTTTTATAATATAAATTGGGTCTTTATTATGTTTTAAGATTGGGTCCCTTGCATGAGGATGATCATATTTGAGAGCCTGTGGCATCTAAAAGACAGAAAAGCACTGAGCTACTGCTTACACTAATGTTAATAAATTGAGCCTTGTTGTGTTACTAATGAATGAATCAGACCTTCAGTTTTCTGCGGGCGTTGAACTTGCGCAGACACTCAACGGTTTCTTGACGATGCATCATGGAGGCGACGGTGGAGCGTTGCTAAGTGGGAGAGAGACATCACAGTCTTCAGGACAAATCTTTACTCAGAAATGCGATAACAGACTGTAAATAATACCAATTGCATATAAAGCCTCATTTAATGTTTTTCATCAGTCAAACAGGCTAGCAGATGTTTATTTCATTACAGATGTAAATGGAAGCTCTACGACATTACGCCAGTTGCTTCATGTAACTCATGGTGACACAATATAAACCAGCTTTGAAAATGCATTGAAAATTGCTTGGGGTTCAGGCTACTTACGCAGACCCATGGATGCTTGAGTGCCTGGTCAGCCGTGATCCTCTTTGCTGGGTTGATGGTCAACATCTGGTTGATGAGGTTTTTGGCCTCTGGGGTAACAGTGTCCCACTCTGGAGAGGGAAACTAAAACATGAAAAGACAAGAGAGAGGAATGATGGCTGAGTTTTCTTAACTGGGAATTAACAGAAGTAATTTCAAATACAAAGAACAGTTTTGATTAAAAAAGTGAAAAGTACTCAAGATTATGCAGTTTTTCTATTAAATGTCAAAGATACATACTGAAGTTTTAAGTTACACAGAATGGTCCCATTTGACATGCCATATTGGTTGTATTGGTGAAAAAAAAGTATGTTTTCTAGTGAAAATGCTGACCTTGGTCATTAGTCTTTGTGTGAAATGGTGCATTGATGAATTTTGGTTTACACTGCAGCTCACTCCAACTAAACCAGCAAAAGCACACAAGTGGTACACCATTTTGCTGACATGACATACAATGCCTTACAATACCCAAAAAAGTATCCATTGGTTGTCAATGACAGAACGGTAGTTGACAGATGTGCACAGCAGGTATATTAACCATAAATAAGTGTATTTTATTATAAGTAAATAGATTTTGTGCCCAAATACACACATTTACACAACTTTTTTTCTTATAGCAGCCTTCGCAAAAGGCACAATAGAAACAAGCATGAATTGAAGTGAACTATATAAGTCTAGCTCACTAATAAGTGGGGCCAAACAGAATCTGTGGACATTTTTTGCTTGTTCTGTGGAGAATTATGCAAATGATTTTAGGAGTATCATAACTAAAAACTTCATATATAATTGTTATTATAATTTATAATATAATATTCAAATAATATTTTTTTTACTTTCATGTCATGTTTACAATGCAAATCCAATTAGATCCACTTATTTGGTAAAAGCAAGTCTCTCATATATCTATTAAAAGACAGAAAATATTACTTTACAATCTGTATTGTAAATAAATCATATGAACATTTTAATATTACTATTATTAAATCACAATAATATTAGGGAAATTAATTTAAAAACTGAATAAATATAAATCTACACACATTTACACTAGTAAATACATAGACTCATTGATGGGCACACAGATTCCGTGTGGGCCTACTAATAAGAACATGTGCAACACTGATCATAAGACTGTGTGTTGTTCCAACGAGCCCAAAGACATTCTTTGGACCATTAGACTATTACATTAGAAAAGAATTTCACTGGTCTTTGACTGAAAGAGAGAGCTCAGATATATACAGGACAAACACACAGATCAATGGCTTTCGTGGTGTGTAATGGATGTTAATCAGATTAGGGTAAAGTAGCTAAAGCAATGGAGAGTGGTGTTTTCCACCTGGATGGCTCAAAATGCTGAAACCAAAACTGGCCATCGTAATTACATTTCTCCTG
>CAIGQZ010001313.1:18781869-18823620 GCA_903798205.1 Danio tinwini
GACATGCTGGGATTTGTAACAACCACAGAGAATCAGGACCTCGGTTTAACGTCTTATGCGAAAGTATCATTATCCTGTCTCCTGGTCCACTTGTCTTTCTTTGACATCAAGCTTTTTGGGAGACTTGAATGAGTTAGTGACTCTGTGATATATTGTAGACATTGCAGATCTAGAGTGATCAACTTGTCTTACTTTATCCTCTGTATAACGAATACTGTTAATGGGAAATATCCCACTCTAAACTGGTTATCTCCTGGGGTTCATTGAGATGATGGTTATGATGAAGACTCCTCAGCTGTATGTTTCTCTGCTGAGCTTTAGAGGAGGGGGCCGTCATCATTTATTATTGAGTACTTTAGCTCTCTATCCCAACCAATTAAATATTAACAAAGGCTTCAATCTGGGCTCGACACTATGGGTCGATGTGGTGGCACTGAAATCTCTGTATAGGGACAACCATGAAAGCATCTGTCAACATGTTGATAGGCAATGAAAGACAGGTCTAATAAAAGGGCTTTCACTTTCCACTCTTGACTGAGTTGAGCACCGTTTAACGTAGGTTACAAGCAATTTTTAAAAAAAATAAACAGACCTTTTGTTCGACAGGGCTGTTTTGTAAATGCCTGCTTTAATTTGATCAGATATATGGAAAGTAAAAAAGCGGAGTTGCACGATTTTGCCTGGAGAGTAAGAAGGTTGTTTTTTTTTTTGGTTTTTAAAAATTCATACACCAATGTCTTCGGGTAGTAGCTGAACATATGATGGAGAAACTATACATTATATGAATTTATTTTCAAAAGTTTAGGGTCATTAAAGGAACCCTGGTGTAATTTCACAGTAAAACCAACTGTTCATATTGCTGCAAATTCTGAAATTGAGCTATGGTAATCAGTGGTGTAAAGTAACAAATTACAAATACTCAAACTGACCCTTCACTAAGCCCCGCACTCCTTAGTTACTGTTGTTACGCCTGTCAAGCTTTCATGCCTGCCACGTCTATTACAATGTATGCGCTGGTGTCATATAATTCCCAGGGATATAAGCAGTCATTTTTGGCAAACAGGGGAGGTATCTGAGAAAGCCAGACAAAAAAGGACTGCAGTATGCTGTGCAGGAGTACATTTACAACTTAATACACAACCAATTAGAAAATAATCAAAATTGAAGCTAGGTTAGCCTAGCCGCCTCATACGCTGACCATTCAACAGCTTAGTTCATGCACAGCAGGATAGGTGAAGTTTAAAAATAATCTAATTAAACCTTGGTTTCTCTTTTTTTTGCCAAAAAGCCTGATAGACTAATTGCTGTGCAATGAAATATAACGATACTAACGGACGAGGAAACACTAATGGACAGTGCTTCTACATAATTCATTCATAGAAAGAACAGCCAGAGGAAATTGATGGATTTGTGCCAAATATTAGCATCATTGACCCAAAACAATGTACAGTGACTATAACTGTCAGTATGTGTTTGTGTGCTTTTTATACAGTTTCTATTCTAATTTGCATTAGGTGGAAAAAAATAAATAAATTGAAATGCAAATCAAGGTATAAATAGCAGAAGAGAACAAATAGATTTTCCCTACCAGCAAATATTAATCCGTCACACAACAAAGGCAGACACTAACCTGCTATATTGTCGTCACCAATGACTAAATCTTCAAAAGATCGACAAAAACATCAGTGAATTGTAGCTCTGACATGGACATGAGGGATATAAATTACTGAAAACAGCTGCGGGTGAAGTATATTGATCGCAAGTGCTCAGTTTGTGATCACATCTCTGTTTTGTTCTGCTGATATGTAATTTCAAATATTCGTTGCTTGAAACAGATGGAGATATGACTGAATTTTTGTAGGAAAACACAGTTTAGATATTTTAGAGTAAGAGGTGTGTGAGTTATTGCCGTCTATCACTGAATGTGTCATGAATATCGAAAACAAAACCAACTTAGTGCCCAGTTCTTATAGCGCCCCTCACATAGCTTCATCCATGCTGGCATTTCTCTCCTTGGGTTTAGGTTTTATAAAGGGAAAAAAAAATTCCACCACCCCGTCCAAACTTTTAGGATACCGGGTATCAGATTTGCACAATCCATATGCACAACGCTTTGGCTTCTTTCCCTCGCTCAAAAGCTTGACAGACCTCCTGCGTGTAGCTATGGTTGCTAAGCTACGATTGGTTTGTGGCAGTTTTCGGGTGTGGCTTAGCGAAGGGTCAATTACTGTGAGTAGTTTTTAATCAGGAATTGTAATTTACTAAGTTGTTTTAAAAATGTGTACTTGAGTACATTTTTACTGCTGTATTGGTACCTTTACTCCACTATTTCCCTTCAACCTGCAGTCACCACTTTTTTCTTGTCTATGGGGATTGGCTAAAGTAGATTAATCAGTCCTGTGATTCCTGTCCAATCAAATCGCACATAGAAAGTAAATTGCATCATACTGAACAACCACAAGACTTTAGCACTTCATAAATGCAACAAAACGTTTGGAAGCATTAAAAATGTTCAAGAAGATGTCATCTTTACACGCAATGATCGAGAGACTTTATAGACTGCATGTCATTGAGAAAATGTATGTTTACTGTATGAGGACTGAAGCCACCAAATGCCCTTAAACAAATACTAATGTACTATAAAATTTTACGTTCACACATCCGTATACAAATTGCATGTAAACTAATGAGCCGTTCACATTGTAATACTCAATATTCTCTACTCTTGAGTACTTTAAAAAGGGCTATTTTTACTCCTACTTTGAGTAATATTTACAACAGATACCTTTACTCTACTTGCACTAGATTTTTGGCCAAGTATTGGTACTTTTACTTGAGTATGATTTTTCAGTGCTCTTTTCACCACTGATTGTAATTAGCAGTTTGTTTTTTTCATGCACTGTAAGTGGTAGACCAATCACTACAGACTGGCTATCTTACCTATCAGAGCAGATTACACTCTTGGAAAGGAGTTTAAAGAGAACAGTGGTGTGTCAAAAATTGCACACTTCCCTACTACATAGTATGTGAAAAAAAGTATGTCAGGTATGTAGCATGTCCGAATACACAGTATTTGAAAAACAGCAGGCAAGTACCACCAAGATGACTGCTTCTGGTGAGATTGTGAAGTGTGCATTCAATCGACACTTAGAGAGAATTCGACATGCTAGAGAATTTATGAATAAGTGAATCAATGCAACTAATAGGGGTAGGATATGTAACAATGACAAAATAATGAACATAGCAAGTCAGAATTGCATTCAAACTACCCCTATTTTTACTATATAGAACACTTTTTCTAATTGTCTTTAAGTTTTTAATTGTCTTTACAATCCATTTAAATTCAATGCTGCAATTAACCCTGCAAGACCTGAGATATCAAAAAATAAGCAGAAACTTCACATTTTCTGGAACTGAGATGTTTATTAAACCATGTAGCAAACAAAAAAAATTGCCATATACATTTTTTTCATTAATTTTTTGTATCAAATTTGATACATCCGGCCTTTGTGCAACTTTTTGCTCACAACAAGTTAATTTTAATGACAAAAAATTATTTTTCCCTTGACATTTTGACCTTGACATTTCAGACAGTTTTTCACTTAGTTTGTATCTAATACTTGTTATCAAATCATATACAACAGGTTTTTAAACAAAGTTGATTAAGTTGAAATTATATAAGTCTTAGAATCTTGTGTATCAAATATGAAATGTGCGGCTCTATAGGGTGAAAATCGAAGTGTTTGAACTTGGAATAATGCAAACTAATTATAGGCAACATTTAAAACAAAAGGAACCACTTAAATAGCACAATAATGGTTACTTTAAGAATCAAGCACTGAAAAATCATATCGGTCAACCTGCATATTGAAGAGGATGTGTTTGCTTCAATGGCAAAAGGCTTGATTAGATCTAAAGCAGTGTCATTTGATTATAAAGCAGTGAGGGCTCATTAAGGCAAAGACTGAGTGCGATTACTCACATCATAGGCTCCAGCTTTGATCTGTTGATACAGTTTGTGCTGGTCCTCATCCCAGAAAGGAGGGTAACCCACCAGCAGAATATACAAGATCACACCTGGCCAGGACACATACGTTGTACACTTATTCCAAAAGAAGCTGAATTCTTTAATAAGACTATTCATAAATATGGACAAACACATCCCACATGAACAAAGACATCTTTTAGGGAAATGCAGTTATATATTATAACCTTACCACAGGCCCAGATATCAACTGGCTTGCCATAAGGGTCCTTTCTCAAGACTTCTGGAGAGAGGTATCCAGGGGTACCTGCAAAACCTGTAAGGCCATGCTGTTATTGCATACATGCAGTATCTAATATGAACAGAATCATTTTTAAAACAATACCAACTTTGGGGTGTAGAACCATAAATGGTAGCTTCATTGACAATAATTACAATTTAATAATAATAATAACATATGTATATATTTATATCAAAGTATAAACGTTCAGGGTGTATCTCAGAGAGTATTTACAAAGCATTACAAATATGGCAATAACTGTTACGTTTGTATTAAATAAGCAACAGGTTTGTTTATTTATATATTAAAAAAAAAATTATCAGGGCTGCACAATGTGGAATAACATCCAATAAATTCCCATGCTATTAGAAAAGCTCAATCCAATTTGCTCACTGGCTTTGTCGCCTGTGACTTTTGACCTCATAGTAGTTTTGACTCAAAAAGGACAATAAGCACTGAGAAAATTACTCCATATTTCCCAAGAGCCCAGTGCAAAAACATAAGCTGGCTACTCTCCAGAGCTGTCTGCTCCCACAGATGCCATAGCGAACAAACACAGCTATACGGGAAAATCTGTTTCAGAATGAGGTTATGAGCACTAATGCCATCAAACTAAGAGGATACAATTTCATTTGTATGTGAAACCACTGAAATTTACTTGATCTGCTGAACTGAAATCAAGACAGTCAGTCTACTGTGGCTACAAGCCAAATCCCTTTAAGAGACGAGGCTTCCGAAGAGTTGAGAAGAGTCTTACCAAACCAGGCCTGCTGATCTCCCTGCACCTCGATGGCAAGGCCAAAATCAGCCAGCTTTACTGCCGCCCCCTTCATCTTACTGGCCAACAGCAGGTTCTCTGGCTACAAGAGGACACATGACAAGAGAAATGGCTAAGACAAAGGTGAAAAAAATGAATAAGAGGCACATGAAGAATTTAAAAGAGCAAAAAGACAAGTATAATAACTCTGATTTCCAGTACTGTGAATCTAACATTAAAATATAATTGTGCAGTGTACCATTTGTGTTAGTAGAGTGTTTTTACCTGTTAAGGTGTGGTTGAAATATAGGGGCCAAAAATATAGAGCTGTATATAGCACATTCTTCACAAAAGTCACTCTCACAAGCTAGCATTTTTTGTTTTCAAAAGACGTCTAATAGACGTCTAAACATAGTCGTCTTGGCTAAAACTAGGCTAAATTCGGGCTGTCAGTGAAAATGTAATAGACGTGTAAGAATAGGCCCAAACTAGACTAGTCATCAAATAAACAGAAATGAAGGACTACACGTGTCTAATCTGTCTATTGACGACTAGTCTAGTTTTGGGCTATTCTGTAGACATCTATTAGATTTTCACTGACAGCCTGACAATGATCTGAATCATGGATGAGTAGTCTCCCTCACAAAAAATATCTCACAATGCATTCACACCTGGTAGATTTGGATTGACTAAAATGAACTCGGATGTGATTTCTGTGTCTTTATTTGTGGTTTATTTGAATAATTGTGTAAACAAACATTGAAAAATGAATGCTACATGGAGCAACAGTGTCTAAGCAAGCCAACAGAGGACAAAGACAGACAATAAAAAGAACAGAATGCTCAAGCATGTTTTTTTCTTGCCACAACGGATGTTGCCCATTAAAAGTTCGTAAAGGTGTCAGAAATGTGCCTCGTTGGATTAGCACTTCATTTGTGTGTGTTATGGAGCAATACTTGCCACTGTTTTGTACTCTTCTACATTTTATAACCTCTTTAAGAGTTCTCATCTATTAAAAACACCAGCACGTGTGCACTTTTAACAGGTCTATTCACCTTCTGAAATATACATCATAATTGCCTTTTTCCCCAATATTTAGGTTTGGACTTAACTGGCCATTAACTGCTTGGCTGACCTTTTCTCTATAGAATATCATTAAAACAAAAAAATTCTAAATTAGCAAAATTAGTCATGTCAGGAACACAATTTAACTAAGAAAGTAGTCAAAAATGGGAGTTAAAGTGTAATAATAATGAAATATTACACTGTCAACAGGGGGGTGCGTGCGCAAACTTAAGAGCGGGGAAGGGTGAGAGGTTTGGGGAGATGGGGCGGTTGCCCACGACCGGAAGAGCACGCTCACAAGCACCAGGTTTCAGCCCGGACTGTACCAAAATGCTGAGGAGTGGGGGGTGGGGGTTAAATTCCGGGAGTTTTCCGGGAGACGGGTCTGAAATACTGGAGACTCCCAGGAAAAACAGGAGTGTTGGCAGGTATGGACCACATGGGAAAGCTAGGTTGCTGCCGGAAGTGGTGTTAGTGAGGCCAGCAGGGGGGCGCCCAACCTGTGGTCTGTATGGGTCCTAACGCCCCAGTATAGTGACAGGGACTCTATACTGCTCAGTGAGCACGTTAAATTGAGGTCTCTCTGTGGTCTTTAAAAATCCCAGGATGTCCTTCAAAAAAAAGTAGGGGTTTAACCCCGGCATCCTGGACATATCTGCCCACTGGCTTCTGTCCATCATGGCCTCCGAACCCTCCCCATATCATAATTGGCTTCATCACTCTGTCTCCTCTCCACCAATCAGCTGGTGTGTGGTGTGCGGTCTGGCGCAAAATGGCTGCCTTCGCATCATCCAGGTGGATGCTGCACACTGGAAGTAGATGAGAAGATTACCCCCAATGTGTAAAGTGCTTTGAGTAACCAAAAAAGCACTATATAAATTAATTCATTCAATTTCTTTTCAGCTTAGTCCCTTTATTAATCCGGGGTCGAACCAGCAACCTTCTTGCTGTGAGGCGACAGCACTACCTACTGCGCCACTGCGTCACTATATAAATGTAAGGAATTATTATTATTATTATTATTAAATGATGATATTCTGTTTTGGTCTGAACCAACTGACCTAAGAGAACTGAACTTTAAGTGTGAACACACCCTCAATTTCAAGAATTACTATTTAAATGACTGGATTACTATGTGGGCAAGTGCTTACTGCTCCAATAAATAAAAACTTGTTTTGAATGCTTAACGTGACTTTACATTTTTAGCATTAGCTTTTGAGATTAGCAATTGAGTATTAGTAGACAGAAAAAGTTCATACAAATGTAAAAAAAATACAAGAAATAAAATGTCCACACAATGGATATCAGCACACTCCAGTTCCACAAGGCTGCTCATATTCTGTGTATTCTAAAGGTGACGATCAAGCATTCCTTGGCTGAGTCTAATCCGCTGTGATCTGCAAAAATGGACGTAAACGTATCTATCATGTTTCATGAGGACAGACTTTCATCATAACAATGAAGGAATGCAGGAGCTATGCACTCCAGTGTGAATCAACATATACACAGAAATACTGTGAGAGAAGAAGAGAGAGTCTACATGTGGTGTCTATATCTTAGGTGCGTGTGTGTGTATGTGTAAAGCAGACGGATAGCAGTGACAGCACGCCATTGCTCTAAGCTGCATAATTCATGAGGAGACAGAGAGGAGGGCTTGTTATCTCATGCTAGAAGACCAGGGGTGAGCTGCTCTGTGAATGCAGCAGACACATCCCTGACCCCGGCACTGCACAGTCATCCTCCAACAACATTAACAGGCAGAGAGACACAAACTTTCTGTGACATCAGGGCATGGTGACGGCGATGATGATGGTGGCTTATTTTCATCAATATTTATTAGGTCACGCTGACACGGCAAGATCACTTTTCTGAATTGGCCATTGACGCAAACTAATGATTATTCATTATTCAAAACCGCATTGGTAGCTCATAGATATTGATACTCAGAGATATTGAGATTCCCTCATACGTTTTACACAGCTTTTTATGGTTTTAAATGTTTCTATTGTGAAATAAATTAACTGTATTTTTAATGAGAATTACACTTAATTCAAGAGCACAAATTAATTAGATCTTGGTTAGTTTTGTTTTTAATTTTCCCATTTTGATGTTTTAGATTTTGTTACTGCACACACTGGCAACAAAGACTATTCTCCTGTTTTTATTTATTTATTTATACATATATAAATGTGTGTGGATCGAGAACCAAATAATAAATGTTCTTTTTAGTTTTTTAGTTTTTATTAAACCACAAAATAACATTCCCTAAACATTCCAGGGTGGTGTATTTTTAAACGATTCATAAATACCTTTAACAATGTACCCTAGTTGTTATTTTTAGGACTTTATTTTTACTGGAATTGGTGTAATACATATGATATGATGTTTAAATCACACAATGATGTTAAATATTTAGAGGGAAAAGAGGTGTAGGCTTTGCTTGATAGTATAAAGACAAATTTCACAGGTAAAATTAATAGTGTTGAAACATATTTCTAAAGGTGCTGTTGACTTAAAATCTTTACCAGATGTTGATAACAACCAAAGTAATACATATACAGGGAGTGCAGAATTATTAGGCAAGTTGTATTTTTGAGGATTAATTTTATTATTGAACAACAACCATGTTCTCAATGAACCCAAAAAACTCATTAATATCAAAGCTGAATATTTTTGGAAGTTGTTTTTACTTTGTTTTTAGTTTTAGCTTTTTTAGGAGGATATCTGTGTGTGCAGGTGACTATTACTGTGCATAATTATTAGGCAACTTAACAAAAAAACAAATATATACCTATTTAAATTATTTATTTTCACCAGTGAAACCAATATAACATCTCAACATTCACAAATATACATTTCTGACATTCAAAAACAAAACAAAAACAAATCAGTGACCAATATAGCCACCTTTCTTTGCAAGGACACTCAAAAGCCTGCCATCCATGGATTCTGTCAGTGTTTTGATCTGTTCACCATCAACATTGCATGCAGCAGCAACCACAGCCTCCCAGACACTGTTCAGAGAGGTGCACTGTTTTTCCTCCTTGTAAATCTCACATTTAATGATGGACCCCAAGTTCTCTATGGGGTTCAGATCAGGTGAACAAGGAGGCCATGTCATTAGTTTTTCTTCTTTTAGACCCTTTCTTGCCAGCCACGCTGTGGAGTACTTGCTGATTTATACTTTCGTCTGGCGCCACATCGCTCACCACACAAAACGGATGAGGCTTTTAGATTTAACGCGTTCGCCATTAAGATATTCTTTTAAATAACAGGGGCTGGTCAAAAGAAACAGAGAAGTAGAAAGTTTCCGGAACTAGGTAATATCATTTAAGATAATTGTTTTTTATTACTTTTATAATTTATTATAAAGAGTTTTATAACCATTCAAGATTTTTGATATCTAAAAATTTTAAACTCTAAATGATGCATCACTTGCTTTTGTTCATATCTCGGACAGTTCTACCTATTAAAGTTAAAAATTAATGGCAACAGAACATGGCTTGCTCTACAATTATATTTTTTATTATGGCAAGAATAAAAACAAAAAAAAAAGTACACTTACTAAAATACTGACTTTTTTTTTTTTGCCCACTCAACAATTCACACATTACTGTCTGGCTAGTTTCTGTCCTCTACTTATAAGCTAAAAAGGCAATAATGATCCAACATTCGTGACCATTATCACCAATAAAGCCTAGAAATTGGGCATCAATATATTGTAAACTGATAGGTTCATATATTCTTTTCCAGTTACAGTCAGATTTTTAGCCCCCCTTTTCCCCCAATGTCTGTTCAAAGGAGAGAAGATTTTTTTCAACGCCTTTCTAAACATAATAGTTTTAATAACTAATATGTAAATAACAAATTTCAAATAACTGATTTATTTGATCTTTGCCATGATGACAGTAAATAATATTTGACTAGATATTTTTCAAGACACTTCTATACAGCTTAAAGTGACATTTAAAGGCTTAACTATGTTAATTAGGTTAACTAGGCAGGTTAGGGTAAATAGGCAAGTTATTGTATAATGATGGTTTGTGCTGTAGACTATCGAAAAAATATATAGCTTAAAGGGGCTAATAATATTGTCCCTAAAATGTTTTTTAAAAAATTAAAAACTGCTTTTATTCTAGCCAAAATAAAACAAATAAGACTTTCTCCAGAAGAAAAAAAATATTATCAGACATACTGTGAAAATGTCCTTGCTCTGTTAAACATCACTTGGGAAATATTTAAAATAAAAAAAGAAAATTTCAAAGGGGGGGCTAATAATTCTGACTTCAACTGTATCAAAGACATAAATTGTTACTTAATTTTAGTTTGTAACTTGTAAATTGTTTTAAATTCACAATTGTAACCTATACATCAGTATAAAACCTATGAATGGTGGAAAAACATTCTGTAATATTAAAACCACCTTGGTCTCCACTTTTGCCATGGCCTCTTTTTTGTTTTAACAAACTGATCGATCAGGTTTTCCAAACTTTTACAAAAACTCTCCTCCTTTCCCACTGCTGTTGCAATTTCTAGCTAATAATTATTGGTCATCTGGTTATCTCTATGATCACGCATGGACATGTCTTAATCATAAGGAAGATGTGTGTACAGTCGTACCTGTTTCAGACAAAATCTCTTCAAAGTGTTTCATATTCAACTCAAATCAAATGCGGCGTCGCGCGAACTGTTCAGCCTTCACTCGAGTCTCAAAACATTACGTGAGCCCCGCCAGCTGAAATCATGTCGCGCAAACACAGCGATGACGTCACATTCACCGCGCGCACTGCATGTTGGTTTTATGTGTAGTTGTAATACCGCGGACTAGTGAAACAAAGAACTACAACTCCACGAAAACCAAGCAACAGCAACAGCAACAAAAATAATTTAAATGAGCATTAGACGTAGCATTACACGGACATTGGAAAATTAAGACCTGTGCAAAAATATTTAAGACCTAGAACAGCAAATTTAAGACTTTTTAAGGCATTAAATTTCGATTTTTAAATTTTAGACTTTAAGACCCCGCGGAAACCCTGTCATTTGCCTAAAAATTCTGCACTCCCTGTATAAAAAGAAAACAAATCTAATTAGCTTACAAATTAAGTTATTCATGTGTAATAAAATGAAATGATGCAGGAAAAAGTGAACAATTAAACAAATGAAGAAAGGGAGGCATAAAAAGGCAGTGAAAGCTCAGACAGCAGCTGAAATCACTTGGTAGTTATTCAGCAACCCTCTGCCCTTCATCATTGTAAATGAATATAATCTGTTTTTTTTATATTAGCTGATAATATTATATAAAGCCACAGTGGATATTTGAGCAAGAAAATGATCAAAAACTCTCCAATGGTTTCAGAGAAAGACAATCAAGCAGTGGGATGGCCCAGCCAATCACCTGACTCGAATCCAATAGAAAATACTAAATAAAAATCGGTTTGGATAGCTAAAACCCACAGAACCATCAAGATTTTTACACTCTGTTGAAGTCTGGAAAAAATAACACCTGAGCAATTCATGTGACTTCACTCTCCATATGAGAGGCGTAATATATATATATTTATTATCTGTGAACTTAGTCCTTATACCATCAAGCAAAATTAGCACTTCTGTGCCCCTAGTGCCCCTGTCCGAAAGGTCCCTCTCTCTTCTTTCCAAAAAACGCTCCATCTAGCTCCTGCTGGGCTGTTCTTACATCCTTGTTCCAGAATTTTCTTTTTAATTTCCTTTCTATATCCTTGTTCAGTTCTTCCACTTCTGTCCCAGTAATGGATTCAAAGAGGCAGAAAGAGTCCCCATCACACACACACACACACACACACACACACACAACCACCACCATCTCTGCAGCCTCTGTGACATCACAGGGGTTTCCATAGCAACCGGCCTGCCTCCAGTACTCCTCTGTCTGCATCTACTTTTAAAGAGGTAAACCAGTATGGAGAGCGCTGGTCCATTTGGAGGATTTAAAAGAGTGGGGTTAAACCCAGTTTTGTCCACCATAGGCCACTCATCTATGTGTTGCATCAGTCATCATTGTGTCATTATTGTAAAAAATAAATTAATTAATAAATAAATAAAAAATAAAAAGATTCTAATCCCTACAGCATTTCCACACAACTTCACCTCCTACACAGACTCTACTACATCGACTCGTAGGAAGAAGTGCAAAAAAAAAAAAAACACTGCAACCTCTGTGAAGCAACAGGGAAGAACTGTGCAGTTTCAATCCAATATGAGATTCAAATTAGTGGATGATATTTAAAGTGAAATCAAAAAAAAGAATTTCAGATGTTAGTATCAGTTTGTTAATCTTAAAAGAACACCTATTTTACTCTTTTCTGGTGTTTCCAGAATGTGTCTGTAAAACTTTAGCTCAAAATACCCAGCAGATCATTTATTATAACCTTCAAATTCTGCCCATTTTGGTGTTTGACTACATTGTAGCTGTTTTTGTAGCCTATGGCTTTAAATGCAAATGAGCTGCTTCTTCCCACCTACCATTCCCTCGTGCGTGTCTGCTTTTCATCATGCGTTATGTCAGATAAACAGCAGTCAGTGACAAAGATAGACAGATAAAACTGAAATGCAGCTCATTAGTCAAAAATACCAAGTAAGTTTATTTGATGTATTTGTGATGGAGTTTATTCAAGCCTTTCTGAAATGATGAATCACACATAAATGCTGTTTGCAGCACACACACACACACACACACACGCAGATATATATATATATATATATATATATATATATATATATATATATATATCAGGCCTGTCAAAATTTGCGCATTAACGCACGCAATTAATTTGAAATACTTAACGCGTTAAATTTTTTTTACGCATTTTACGCAGTTGCAGTTTTTTATTTCCTGTTGTGGCGGCGCGTCCATAGGGGCCACCTAGGGCAGCAGAATAGTGAGCGAACCCCCTCCCTCCCGGTCCTCACTTTTATCCGCAAACCCGTCACTTTCTATTTCACTTTCGGTTGAGGGTGGCATGATCGCCGTTAGCCTAGAATCTTTGAATGAGAAACACAGCCATACTTTATGAACGCTTAGTTTGAGCAACTTTGATAAACACGATCGTGCGTGTTGATGATCTGAAGGGAGCGAGCTGTACTGTCTCTCTCTCTGTCTGTGTGTGTGTCTCTGTGTGTGTGTGTGTGTGTGTGTGTGTGTGTGTCTGTCTTAGCAACTGGCTAAATGTTAAGAACTAAGCAAAATTGTTTCTACTTCATAATTAAATCTACTTTATAATAAATGTTCTCAACTCACAATACAACTTTACAATGAGTACAATTGTCTTTATTGTTATTAAATTATTATTATAATATTCCAATTTCCATATTTGCAACGCCTGTATTTTGGATTTTTTTTTTGTTGTGATTAATCATGATTAACTTCTTTTGCGCGCGCACACACACGTTTACTGACACCATGTATCCGTGGTGATTATATCGGTTATGAATTACATGGTGATTTTACTGTCTTTATTACAAGCTTGCTCTGTTTTAAAAACATTTTAAAAGCATAAAACTTACAGAGAGTTGGAACAGATATTTTTATCTCAGTTTATTTGCAAAAAAATGTTTTGTGGACGTGTGTATACATGTTATTATAGAAATATGGCACCTGTCAATTAATTCGGTGGGTGGGGAAAACCGCACTCCTACATTACGTTGCGGTGGGCCTTAAAATCACTGGGATTTGGATCCCTTTTTAACGTCAGTAAATTTAAAAGAGAAACTTATTGTGTTTCTATCACCCTAATATGACAGTGGTCACACTATATCTACACACAGTTCTGTCCAAACAGCTTACAAAAGTTGATTTTCATCATGGGTGCCTTTTAAGCATATCTATAATCTAGTGTTCTTCAAAATAGAGACAAAATTAGCATTAATAAGACATAAACATCCAAAACTTGCCGTTTATCACTTCTGCTTAAATGGATGAACTACATTTTTGACATCACCATATACTTCAGTTTCTCATCAAATCTTCTGACCAATCACATCCTCTATGGTATCCGACATGTCCTGCCCCCTTCAAGACGCTTCTCATTTGCTTTTTATTTGATGCTCTTGATTTCAACCACTCCCACTGGCAGAGTGGTGATAAAACTAAATCCTATTGGCTGTTAATTTTTAAGGGGAGGAGCTTCTGTCTCACCCTGTCTTCATGTTTCAGTTGATATTATGTCACACATCCAACAAAAATGCCGTTTCAAAGCACCTCACAGGACCTTTAAGACAAATTTTTACTATAAATACTATCATGATAAAAAATTCTAACAGTTAACTGCACATGTATTGGCCACTTTTCAATGCCAATATAAGGTAATTTATTGCAGCACGGGTGACATTTAAGAAATAAAATCTCTCTATCTTCTATTAAACCAATCTTTGCTTGCTTTTGGCATTACGCTTATCAAATGACCCCTCAAGACTGACAACAGCCAACTGGACCCTCTCTGATGTCAACAGAAAGAAATAACACAATCAAGTGGACAAGAAAATTGCCACAGACATTCTCTGGTATCAAGTTATCAGTGGTGCGGTGTATAAAGTTGAAGCACACGTGTGTGTGTGTGTGTGTGTGTGTGTGTGTGTGTGTGTGTGTGAGAATGACAGGAGGAGGAGAAGTGTTGGGATGACGCAAGCTCCAGCGCTGGCACGTTGCCACAGTGACGGCATGACTCACCTTGAGGTCCCTGTGCACAATGTCATGCTGGTGGATGTGGCTGACGCTTTCCAGGATCTGATTGATGCAATGGCTAAGAAACAGACAGACAGAAAGAAAGCAGGGGGGAGGAAAAGAGGGCTGGATTAGGGAGAGAAATCCAGGCATGAGTACAAGGATCTAACTCAAGATAGGCACAAGAAAACCAGAATCCAGCCAGTGTGGATCTAAGCTTTGCATGAACAGAGAAATGCTCTGGTTTGTTTCTTTCCAGGGTAGATATGAAGATACATTTACCATGTCATCCAGATGCCAATACAAGTTTCCAAAAGCAGAATAACGGCGTATAATTATACCCTTATGAAAATTAATAATGGTCTTACTACAAATAAAACAAAAACATAATTCTGTTAGTATTTCAGAAAAACATATTTAAAAAGTACACAAATGTAATTTATATGCCAAAAACATACACGTTTATTATAATAAAACCAATCAATGTAATAACGCGCTGTTCAAATATTTGGAGAGAGTAATTATTTTTTTAATTACTACTTTAATTCAAGAATGTAATAAAATGTTACAAAAGGTTTCTATTTCGAATATACTCTATTGTTTTGTGCGACAGTAATCATTGAATAATCATAAAAAAAACAAGTTTACAGAGAATATTATTCAGCATAATTATTCTTAATATTGACAGTTATCAAAAAAAAGCTGTAATTCAGCTATTAAAAGATTTTTCAAGAACACTGAAGACTTTGGTGTAACAATGTTGGAATTATGATATTCATATTCAATGATGATATTGTAATTGTTGAAGGTTTAAGAAACCCTGGAGTACTTTTTTTTAGATTTGTGTGTGTTGTTTGTGTTGAGCATCAGTTAAGACAAAGTTAGCACCTGTTAGCTTTAATTGTGTGAAAAACTGGATAATTCTGAGCTTTTGGCAGCTAATTTCATCTTCTGGGTTTAAAATCATTTTTGGGGCGGAATCAAAATGATGTAGGGCCGATCTGCCTGTGCAGTGATGTCGTGTCGGTTTTTAATTATTATTCATAGCTGAGTTATCCTATGAGAAATCCCTGCTTCTTAAATATTCATGACTGCATGTACTTTCCGAAAGCAAGGCAGACCTGCCAAGCTGTGATACCAAGTCCGCGCACAACATGCAGTATTTAGCCGTTCATGGAGAGTTGTATGTGTTTTTTTTCCATGATTTACAGGGTTTTCCTCGTGATGCTGTCAGGGCCGATGCAGCACAGCTGTTGGTTTGCAGCAAGCATTTTTGTCGGGAGAGCAGTACAAGAATTGCAGAAGGGCAGACTTTGTCTTTTACAAGTGGAGTTTGTTGCCATTCATACACATCGCCTATCCATGCTGCAGTATTTGCCTGTTTTAAATCCTCCAGATTACCGGCAGGGCTAATGGTTGAAATAGATAGGGCAAGAGATCTGCTGCACTGCTATTCATTATGTCTGCATTCAGACCTGGGGATTGAGGAGGAGAGAAGTTCTCCTTATTGATAATGTTTATATAAACATGATTATCTTTATAATGATATAACAAATTGTGGTTATCTGTATACGAATAACAATTACGAATAAATTACGAATAACATGTAGCAGGGCATTAAATTACATACTGTTCATTTATTTGCTTTGTAACTTTGTAAATATAAAATCATGGGTCTCCTCATGGTTTGTGTCTCATTTTGTAAGCCGACTGACAGTTGTTTGCTTCCCTCTTTTCCCCCCATTCTCTGCAGGCCACGCACACTCCTCCCTCTGCTCGCAGCGCTCCACGCCCATCATGAAGCATCGGAGGTAGACTTAAACCAAACGAGGAGGGTTTCATTACCTTTTAAAACATCTCAGTGTAGAACTGTATCTGTTTTTGTTTTGAATCTGAGCCAGTGATTCATGATCAAATCATTTCTAAATGATCTCTTTTGAACAAATCATTTGAATGGACGATTCAGTGAATCACTCATTAAGACAGGGACTTGCTGTCACCTAGTGCTGGTCTAAACTAGCCAAGGTATGCAAACAACAATGCTCCAAACTAAATATTGTACCATTACTGCTATCTGAAAATAAATAAAAATCACACACCATTCATGCCATCAAACTCAAACAGGCCAAATCCTGGTAATACTACACAAATGGCATTTGTTACTCCAACAGAGGTCTTTCCATAGACACATTGCGGGGACAGAAATAACAAGCGCCGGTGGAGCTGACAGGAATGTTTATAAATGCAGCGAGTGGAGCAGCTCATTACAGAGCTTTGAAACCTGTTCAAAAAGGTCGTGACCCGTGGACCGAAGGCGGCTGGGTGGGCATAACATCTCTCTAAGGAAATTTCAGATGGCGGTGTTGTGTTTGTCGGCATACTTGAAAAATATTAGATTTAGAAATATATAGATTTCTGAGCGATTCTGGTTTATGCAAAGAGCTCGCAGAAAGAAGAGCAATGGTGGTCAGGAAAGAAAGGGCCCCATTAGATATTCCCTAAAGCTCTCTTAAAGGAGGATGGCGAGAAAGGCATTTCGTGTGTCCAAATTTGGCCAAATCTGTGGACCGCATTCCATTCCATCCCATTACAGAGGCACTTTCCAGTAAAAACGCTTTCTGTTCTCCCTGGATGCGAACTAACAGAAGCAGCCCTCTCGCTGTACGTCCAGAGAGTGCCTTCCAAAAGTAATTGGAAAGTGAGACTAATTTTGTTGTTCCGGCTTAGTGCCGAATATGAAGTGGAAATGGACTGAAGTGCAGACAGTCAGCTTTAATTTAAGGGGATGCCTGTCCAAAGCAGCAGGTTAAAAATAACAGGCCAGCTACCATCCCTGTTAAAACCCAGAGTATTTACATAGTTTGACATTATTGGGAATAAAAATATCATGTTTAATAATCAGTTGCATAACCCTAGCATTTAATGATCGTCTCGCTGTCTGAGAGGAAAGGGCAGCATCAGAGACAGAATATATCTCCACTGAGGCCTTATAGTCAAGAACTATGGTGGATCCATGGTATACACTGATGGCTAAAGACAATAACTTTCTATTAAAATGTGACCAATACAGTCACCGGCCACTTTATTAGGTACACCTGTCCAACTGCTCGGTAATGCTAATTTTTTAATTAGCCAGTCACATGGCAGCAGCTAAATGCATTAAGGCATGTAGACATGGTCAGGATGATCTGCTGCAGTTCAAACTAAGCCTCAGAATGGAAAAGAAAGGTGATTTAAGTGACTTTGTATGTGGCATGGTTGTTGGTGCCAGACGGGTAGATCTGAGTATTTCAAAAACTGCTGATCTACTGGGATTTTCACGCACAACCATCTCTAGGGTTCACAGAGAAAGGTCCGAAAAAAAGAGAAAATATTCAGTGAGCGGTAGTTCTGTGGGTGCAAATGCATTACTGATGATAGAGGTCAGAGGAGAATGGCCAGGTTTGAGCGGATAGAAATGCAACAGTAACTCAAGTAACCACTCGTTACAACCGAGATATGCAGAAGAGCATCTCTGAATGCACAACACGTCAAAACTTGAGGCAGATGGTATACGGCAGCAGAAGACCACACCACTGAGTATTGTTGCTGACCATGTCCATCCCTTTATGACCACAGTGTACCCATCTTCTGATTGCTGAACGCGCCATGTCAAAGCGCAAATCATCTCAGACTGGTTACTTGAACATGACAATGAGTTCACTGCACTCAAATGGTCTCCACAGTCACCAAATCTCAATACAAAAAAAGCTCCTTTGGGATGTGTTGGAATGGGAGATTCCCATCATGGATGTGCAGCTGAAAAATATGCAGCAACTGCATGATGCTGTCATGTCAATATGGAATAATGCCATGAAGGATTAAGGCAGTTCTGAAGACAAAAGGGCATCCAACCCAGTACTAGTAAGGTGTACCTAATAAAGTGGCCAGTGAGTGTATGTCTACATTAGTATTGTTGGTTCACAGTTGATGCTACAAACTTTAAGGTCTCGTCAATTCATGCAGTATATTGAGGAAAAGATGTTTGTGTACACTGTGTCTATTAGACAGTGAGTGAATGCTCTTAGATGTGTTCTTGTGCTTGAATGAAGAAATTTGTCTTAGTACGTGTTCCTGCTAATACAGTCAGTTATGTCTTCAGTATGATACACATTTGGTTTTATAATAGCCTGAAAATAGCTGCTGATACTGTCAATGTTAAACAACAAAATACATCATAATTTACTGTTAGACTTATTACAACTTCAAGCTAAATTTTCATTTGTATTTTAGCTACATTTAATCTTTAGTCAGTGTAGGTAAGTCACTTTGGTGGGCACATTTAAAAATTTCATTAAAAATGATGTAAATGCTTATAGCCCTATATTTTTGTTTAACAAACATTATAAATGAGTTCCTCTCATTAAAATCTCGAATTTAAGTATAAAACAGAAATTATAGTGGCATTCACTATACATTGCATCCGGAAAGTATTCATCATAGCGCTTCACTTTTTTCAATTTTTTTGTTACAGCCTTATTCCAAAATGGATTAAATTAATTGATTTCCTCAAAATTCTACACACAATACCCCATATTGCCAATATAAAAAAAAAAGAGTTTTTGAAATTGTTGCAAATTTATAAAAAAGCTCTAGATTTATCTAGACGCTCTAACTTGAGTTTAGGTACATTCTGTTTCCACTGATCATTCTTGAGATGTTTCAGCAGCTAAATTAGACTTCACTTGTGGTAAATTCAGTTGATTGGACATGATTTGAAAAGGCATACACCTGTCTATATAAGGTCCCAGGGTTGACAGAGCATGTAAAATCACAAACCAAGCATGAAGACAAATATTGGACCACAGAGACAGGCTTTTCTCAAGGCACAAGGCTGGGGAAGGTCACAGAACATTTTTTGCTGCTCTGAAAGTTCCAATAAGCAAAGATGTTTGGAACCACCAGAACTCTTCTTCCTAGAGCTGGCCGGCCATCTAAGCTGAGTGATCGGGGGAGAAGGGCCTTAGTCAGGGAGGTGATCAATAACCAGAGGGTCGTCTGAGCTCCAGTGTTCTTCTGTGGAGAGAGGAGAACCTTACAGAAGGACAACCATCTGTGCAGCAATCCACCAATCAGGCCTGTATGGTAGAGTGGCCAGACGAAAGCCACTCCCTGCCTGGAATTTGCCAAAAGGCATCTGAAGGACTCTCAGACCACAAGAAACAAAATTCTCTGGTCTGATGAGACTAAAATTGAACTCTTTAAAGTGAATGCTAGGTGTTACGCTTGGAGAAAACCAGGCACCCCTCATCACCTGGCTAAAACCATCGCTACAGTGAAGCATGGCGGTGGCAGCATCATTATGTGGGGATGTTTTTCAGCAGCAGGAACTGAAAGACTAGTCAGGATAGAGGGAAAGATGAATGCAGCAATGTACAGAGACATCCTGAATAAAAACCTGCTTCATAGTGCTCTTGACCTCAGACTGGGGAGACAGTTTGTCTTCCAGAAGGACAATGACTCAAAGCAGACCGCCAAAATATTAATGCAGTGCCTTCACAACAACTCGGTGAATGTCCTTGAGTGGCCCAGCCAGAGCCCAGACCAAAATCCTATTGAACATCTGAGATTCAGAGATCTGAAATTGGCTGTACACCATCACTTCCCATCCAACCTGATAGAGCTTGAGAGGGACTGCAAAGAGAAACGGGCAAAAATTCTTAAAGACAGGTGTGCCAAGCTTGTGGCATCATATTCAAAAAGACTTGAGGCTGTAATTGCTGCCAAAAGTGCATCAACAAAGTAATGAGCAAACTCTGTGAATATTTAGTAATACATGTACATGTGATTTTTCAGGTTTTTTATTTTTAATAAATTTGCAACAATTTGAAAAAAAATTTTTTTTACATTGTCATTATGGGGCATCGCGCAGCGCCTGCAGTTAAACTTACAGCAGTTTGTAACGACACTTATCTATCATTTTTTCACAATTGACAGCAAGAACAAACAATTAAGTGCTGCTTGTCAATCAGACAGCGATTCATTATGTTCAAAAGAAATTAAAATGCCAAATGGGATGAATTTATACCCCATTTTGAAAGTAAAACATACTCTATTAGGTAGTGTAATCTACACAACATTAAGTGCAGTGTGTGGGTGAGAGGGGGCAGTGTTTCAATGTGATCCCGTTATGTTGTGGTTCTGTGACTGCTGGTGTTGATTGCTGTATGGTTAAAAAATATGACAGTTAAAGTAACCAGGTTAATTTAGATTTAAATACATTTAAATGAATTAAAATATTAACCTAATAATTTAGGTTTTTCTGTGCGTTTGGGTGGGTTTTGGACAGCTTTTGGCCTGGAAAGAGTCAGCCAAATCTGGCAACACTGATTCTGTCATCATTTACTCTCTCTCTCATGTGATTTTAATCCCTAATGAGTATCTTACTTCTGCTGAACCCAAGAGAAGGACTTGAACAGCATTTGAACAATGCTGGCTGCTGGGACTCATCCACTCCCATAGCAGGAAAATATACTATGAAATTCAATGGATTCATTCACCAGAATTCTTCAAAATATCTTCTTTTGTGTTCAATAGAAGAAAGAAACTCAAATAGGTTTTGAACAAGTGAAGGGTGAGTAAATGATTTTCATCTTTGGGTGAACTATTCCTTTAAATGAATGAAGCTCTAGTGAGCACAATACAATTATTTCAAACATCTCCAACTATCCCCAAACCTCTGAACAATATTACATGTCCATAAAAAAATCTAATTGCAGATGATTTTTTAAAACTTACCTGGCATCTGATTCACTGTAATATTCTCTTGCAACAATGTCTTCAAACAGTTCTCCGCCAGTCACACTACAAGAAGAAATACAGACTCTCAGCGACTTCATTCAAACACAAACTATAAAGAGCATGAGGCCTGTAGAGGAGCGTGTGGCTAATGGAGGCCAGTTTTATGACCACGTCTCTGGCACTTGAGTATCGGCCGAACACTATCAAACTCCTAATGACACAAGAGCCCTGAGAGTCATACATTCACAATCTACACACTTTTACACACGTCTCGCTCTCTCACACACACCACACAGAACTCTATATCTTAACAACACTTTAGACTCTGATAATCATATAACATGATGTCAACATAAATCAAGCAAAGGAGTTCAGAAAGCAACCGAAGCAGACTTTATATAGGCCTACAGCCTAATCGTCACACTTCAATCGCATTTTAACACAGCTAATTACTGAGAGGAAGTAGAAAGCGTGAGTATACAGGCCTCATATCGCGTCAATCCTGAAGACTCAATATACTCACAGGTCAAACACCAGGTAATGAAAGCCTTCTTCTGCGATACTGTCATGGAGACGCACTGTTGAGGGAAAACAGACAGAGAAACAGCGTAAGCAGGATGAACGGAAAGAGCTTTTATCCTTTTCTTGACCTGCCTATGATGTCATCCTCATTAGCTCCATTGCAAAAGCCAACGTCGCCGCGTAATGCCTTCTAAGGCAGCATTTAGCTGAAATGAACCTCATAACTGACCCATCTGGAATGCTGTACTTAAAGAGCAAGTCCACATAAACCCCATAAAGGTCAAACTCAGAACAAGATGACGTTCTCATCATTTGATTGAAGGGCCTTTGTTGTCTAATACAACACGTGGAGGCCTTCACTCCAAATACAGCAGTATTCGCTCCAATTGTATTTTTGCTGTAATTATGACGAAGCTGATTATTTCAAATATTTTAATGTTTTTTTTCAATTAATCCAATAGTATTTGAGTGGAGGACAGAAATTTTAGTTCTTTTTTTTGTTTAAAGCATTTTAACAGCATTAGATTATTTTAATATTTTTGTGTTACTATTTATGTTACTAGCATCTTATATTAGTATTACAAATTTAAATGATTTGAATTTGTCCTGCTGCCCCTTTGAATGTTCAATGAGACTTTCTTGTAGGCCTCATGCCTGATTCACACTGGGCTTTAAAGCTTGACGGAGGGCAATGATCATCATAGAAGCATCGGCCAATGAAATTAGTTCGCAATCGGCTACTGTTTGAGCTGGGGCATTTGCATAAAGCGGTTTGATTGGATGATGCTTCCATTGGCGCTTGAATTGAGAAACTTCCAACTACGGCTGCATGATTAATTGAAAAAAGATTGTGATCTCAATTCGACCCCCCACACGATCTTAATCCAGCATCTCTACAATGCAGACAATTATATTTTCAAGTTTGGGAGAAGCATAAAGGCGGCTGCACAAGTCTTCGCATCGTTTTACATACATCGCTTAGCAACATGGACACCTCAAATTGTGTCACATACTGTATTTATAAAGTATAATTCATCCAAAAATGTAATTTCTGTCTTCATGTAATGATGTATTAGCAGCCATAGAATCACACACAAGCTGACACACTGTTTGTTTACTACTGAGAGGACACGCGCTATTGCCTGCGAATGATGTAAACATAACCTGCATAGGCTGTGAATAACATATAATACAGTTGAAAATAATGTTCAATTTGTTGCACAGAGTGATCGTTTGAGAGCCACGTGGGATATATTATTTGTATGTATGTTTTCCGCTCAAAGTGATGACAGCCATGACATGAACAGCACTCGACAGTAAAAGTGAAACCAAAAGCACACACATCATTTAACTGATCATATCGCATTTTAGAATTATGATTAATACAAACATTTGATGTCTTTTTTTTTCTTTTATAGCGAACACAGAGTGTTGTGCATAAAAAAAAAAGTTCACTGGGTCAGTATAACTACTCTAGCCTATATAACGTTGAATATAATGCATGAGGAAAACGGACAATGACAAATGTCTCATTTTACCAATGAAAAAAATGGACTAATAATACTGTCAATGACAGATGTCTTAAACATCATAATTCAACTTTAGAATTATAAATAGTTATATTCTGACGTCATCACTTAACTGTGAATTAGCAAACAGGACATATTAAAAGTCTATTCGAGTCCACCATTCAAAGTCTATACAAAATTGAGCATTTCAACCAAAAGTAGACCTACACATAAGCCCAATATTAATATTGTTGTTTGACCATGGGCCTGTTTCAGTAAGGAGGTTCAACCAACTCGGAGTTTAAACTTGAACTCTGAGTTGATTTACAGAGAGATTAAAAACTCAGAGTTTTCGGTTTCAGAATAGCTGATCTGGGTTGGGTCGATCAACTTTGAGTAGACCAACTCAGAGTTAAGCGCGCACACCGCAACTATAAAAAGGCTTTATCAATGGAGCGCAAACACTACAAGTTCTCCAGCTGAACTTGATGTGCTCATGCAAAGTTATAGCAAATATGACCATATATTTAAAAAAGCAACACCACTGCATCAGTGAAACAGAGACAGTTAGCGAGGGAAAACATAGCTGCTCAAGTTAATGAGCAAGTTTACATTTAAAGTATTTAAATAATTAAGTATAATAAAAAAGTAGTGTAATGTGTTACGTTTATTGGCCATAATTTTTAAGTTATTTCAGATATAAGTGCATAAAATTACATAAAAGAGGCTAGTGCATTTCTACAACAAATTTGACAAAACAAGAATGCATATAACCTTAGCTTAATGTTCAGTGGAAATGTTTAATTTTAAGGTTCCCACTTTTGCACACATTGGTCAGTTTTAATAGATTTAAGTGCACTTGTGTGTCTGCCTTTTTTATTGTTCGAATGGTAGAGGATGACATGACATTTATAATGTAAGCAGAAATAAAAAAAAAAGTTTTTAGAAGGAGTAATAATACCATTAATCTAGTTAGGTCAGTGAATTTAAGCTAATTAATTATTAAAAAAAGGACAAGCTATTCTCGTACATGACTTTGTTCTTTGTGTGACTGAAAAGTATTAGCTATGTTTCCGACCAAACATGCAAATTAAATTTATGTGTAAAACTGGATTATCGCATAAAAGACGTGCGAGTAAAGCAGCGTTTCCATCCGACCAGTCAAAGAGAACAAAATTGTCACTTCCTGATTAACTGGCGCTAAATATCAACATTAAAAACTGAATTTACTGCAGTAGAGGAAGCTGTGTGAACCTGTTCTTTATTTAATAAATGACTTGTGCCTCAGAAGACAATGTCGACACACAATGAACGCACGGTGGCGTTTGAGACGCGAATGAGACGCGGAGAACAGACGCTCTTGACACGCTGCAGACTCTTTGAAGGTAATTAATAATATAATAATACTGAAACGGTATTCATGTTTTAGAATGACCAAAACAACATTTCAGATGTTTTACAGTGTGCTCAACATGCTGGTTTGTCCATTCACACACATTTTCATCATTGTATGATCTCTTATAACAAACCTTTTTAATGCGTATACTGGAATTTGTTCAGTAAAAGTGTTTCCACCGTAGTTTATGCGCATCTTTTCTTATTAAATAAAAAGTTTCTCCTACTACGTTATGCGCATATGTTTATTATGCCTATTTTCAAAAGTTATTAGCATCTTGGTGTTTCCATCAACCAATTTTTTATGCGCATATCACATATAAAATGCACATTAAAATAGGTGTGTGGAAACATAAGTCTAAGGTGAGAAATACCGCTTCGTCTTTAAAAAAGGGAAGCAGACCGACAGAAACTCAGAGTTTAGAGATTAAAACCTGCTCTTGACCAGGTTAGGTTCACAGAGTAAGTTACCACTCTTTCAGAAACAGGCTTGACTTACCCTGCTTTCTCGAGTTTGTCAAACCTGCCATTTTTAAATGGAAAACCCAGAGTTTCTCTCATTTCAGGGTTAAAATGCTCTGAGTTTTCACTTAACCTCCTTTCTGAAACAGGCCCCATATGTTTGAGAATAACAATAACACTAGTCTACTCGTAATAACCTTTATTTTACATCTACAGAATTGTGAGAAAAATCACAATATTGATTTTAAGCCAAAAAATCATGATTGTTATTTTAGCCATTCTTTATTTTAACTTTTGCAGCGAGTCGAAGGATCCAAAATTCAGTTCGGCAATGCATGACATCACCCATTCAAAGTGAATGAGAAGCGTGGACGCTGATGCCCTGTGAGAATAGGGCATCAGTCCCCTGACTGAACAAACTCTTGCAAAGGAAACTGAATTATTTGCAGTTGGTTTGTAACAGGTTCAAATTTTGCGCATAACCAAACATAAATATTTTTTTATTTGAACAGCATTTCCACCTTTCCAATTAAAATTAAATTACAATTAAAATTACTTGATTTATTCTCCCTCATGTAACTTTACTATTTAAAGGTTTCTTTTATCTGTTGAACACAAAAGAAGAGATTTTGAAGAATGCTGGTTGCTGAAACACAAACTTCCGTAACATGAAAAAAAATGACTATGGAAGTCAATGGTTGCCAGCTAGCAGCATTTTCAAAATATCTTCTTTTGTGTTCAACAGAAGAAAGTAGAGCTGCACAATATTGGAAAAAATCTCACATTGCGATATTTTGTTTTGCTGCTATATATATTGCAATATGATTATAATTTCACCAGGTGATTTGAATAGTTTTATTTGGAAAGATTTCAATAATTTAGCACTACTGGGATGATTTGCATAAAATATAATAAATTACAATCATATGTAAATATGACAGACTGAGCAAAGATAAAAGTGAAATATACAGTGCTTTATGGTTTTCTGTGGAGTCTAACATTATGCAAATACAAAAAATAAACAATCAAACAAAATAACATGTTTATCATCATGTATAAATAATTAAATACAATAATATCTTCATATTTTAATATTTAATAAATAACCTAATCCAGCCATATGACTATTGTGGATACACAAATTACGATATCGATACTCAAACAATATATTGTTCAGCCCTAAAAGAAAGCCATAAATATTTACAACCACACAAGGGTGACTAATGGCTCGTTTCCACTGACTGGTACAGTACGGTACGGTACAGGTCGGTACGGGTCACCTTTATCAGGCTTGTTTCCACTGCTAAAAGGGTACCAATGGTACTCTTTTGGTGGGCGTGGTGTACGACAGAAAGCTGCAGTCAACGTCATTTTCGCTCGAGAATATGTTTACAGTAAAGCTGTATGGGTCGCTCACATATCATATGAGAAGTACTTCTCACAAAACAGATGCTTTACACACATAAATACTTCTGTATAAATGTTTATTACTAACTTTTCTATGAACATGAGTTGATTATAACTGCAGATCAATGACAGTGTGGAATAGCCTACTGTAACGTCTCCAATTATATAAAATAAATATATAAATGCAACATATATAAACATACAGACCATTACAGTCTCTGATATGTTACCACTTACAGAAAAACTACACAGCAGACATTTAGTCACTATTTAGGTTCAAAACAGCAGGAAATAGAGCCCAGTCAGTGCAAACCTCTCATGATTAAATGTGTCTTAATCTTCAGCAGCACGTGTAGCCTCTTGTTAGAAAGTAATTCCATCATTCTGAGTTCATAATAGTCCAAAAGGTGATAATAATAGTTAAACATGGCAGTTTGTTCACGTTTGCTGTAATAATCATGTGCTCCTTTTTCCGGCTTCTCCTTTTGTTTTTTGGCGCGTCACTCTCGCGTTTGTCAGTTTCTGACAGGATCAGGTTTCAAAAGCACGTCAATAATCAAGCACACATTGTTATTATCAGCTCAAGAAGTTTGTTATTTCAGATATAGACGTGCGGCTCGTGCAAGCAAAAAGGCAAAACCGCTCGCGATTCAGACTGGCTCGTAAAAAACTATGGGGCACAGAGTGAAATCTTTGTGGCTGTTCATCAAGACGACGACAAGGTTCATTTGAGCCCAGATCGAACAGGGCTCTTTATTATATGTAATTATATTTATATATATTGTCTCTCGGCTGTGTATTAAAACATGGCGGCTCCTTTGTTTTCATTCTGGCTTGTTGCGTGAGCTCGTGACGTATCTCTGTAAACCAATAGCGTTCAGCTGCACGTCTAGCTCCACCTTTGGGACCCTTTTGGTACCCTTTCTTATGTTTGGTACCCTTGTGAAAGGGTGCCGAAAAAGTGGTACGGTACGGTTCAGTTTGTTTCCCGTACCGTACCAGTCAGTGGAAACGAGCCATAAATCAAGTAAAGGATGAATAAATAGTGACAGAACTTTCTCTCTTTTAAACCGACTTAGATTCAATTTACTTGTAGTCAACAGAATCTTTAAAGAGAACTTTTAAAATAAACTGTAACCACAAGATATATTTAGAAGGCCTTATATTTTATCTTTGAAACAATGTACTTGCACAATAAGCCAGAGCTACAACAATAAACACCCTTCATGATGACTTTAAAATAAAAACCATCACTGGTGACATTATTCATGTCAGAGGGTAATCTGTTTTTTACTGAGGGAACAGTGGGATTGCATTGAAAGGCAAGGAACATTGCTTATCCTGATTGAAGGTAATGAATTTGTCATGGGTAGTTACAGATTTGAAAGCACAGATCTTCACACAAGCTGCCATTAAGAGACCCCCGCCTTGCTCTTGTTGTGTGTGGGTCTGTGTAAATGACAGCGTGCATTAATCTCAGCCATGTGAGAGAGCTGGTGGTGCTACAGGAGGGCAGAGAGGGCAAAGCAGAATCATATTATCTCTGCATCCACCCAGGGACACCCACGGCGTGGACACAAACACACACATCCTGACAGGAAGACTGCATTTTAACACTATAAGACTGAAGCTGTGTGTTTGTGTGTGTGGTTTTAACAGGTTGGCTTGAGAAGTGAGGTGTTAACAGAGCTGATGTTTGTTGTAAACTGATGAAGATGACACTCTTTGAACTAGTATTGGGTATAATATTGTTACAAGTGTAATGGTACTTTATTAATGATACCAAAATTAAAGTAGTTAACATTATATACTGTGTTGCATGCATATGTGTTGTAATAATGTAGCCGCAAATGTGTTTCAAATCCAACTGTTCAACTTGACTATCCTTTCGTTATGTTGGTGGCTGTTTTTGCCCCATTGACTTCCATGATAAGGCAATGTTTTAATTGCAAAGCCTTGATACAAAATAAACATGCATTCTTGATTTTTAGTTTTCCCTGTTGGAAAGAGGTCAATTTTTGTATGTGTACTGTTGATCATCAGTGTGCAGCGTTAAAACTTTAGATAGGCTTGTGCATAAAAAAAGAAAAAGGTTTGGTTTTTATACGTATAGAGTAAAACAGCAGATTATAGTGTGCATGCAGAAATACACTTACTATGTTCTGAGAGCTGAGCTGCTTATTTTTATTTTCCCAGACATATCAAGATTAGTGCTCAAAGGTCTCACACTCTCACATGCCCACACACACACACACACACACACACACACCCATGCCCACACACACACACTATACTTCATATACTGTAACACAGGGTTTGCCATTAACTTTATTAATCATCAGCCACTGTGGCAAGTAGTTTTCTAACATTACTCGCCATTTTCACTGGCCACAATTTTGTTGTTGGGAAAATATATTTCATATGCATAAAATTTGACTTTGGCATGCTAAAATGACTTCATTTAGATTTTGTGTTACGCCCACAAGCCTCCTAATTCATTTCACTTTTTTTGTGTTGTGTACTGTATGAGCTTGCTCAGTGAGCGTGAGCAAATGGGTTGTGGTTTCATAGTGTCACATTTCAATTAGTTTTTATTTCACATAACTTTTCAGGGCTCAACCAAATTTTTCTCTAGCCACACCAAAAAAAGTATAATTAAAAGAAATAACTCTAAAGCCCAAAATAACTGCAAGCAAAAAAAGCATGTGAAAAGCATACCATGTGCGATAATGAAAGGATGATCGTGTGAAAGGTTAAAATGAAAGCAACCTGCTGCTTACAAAAGACCTTTAAAAAATCTTGAGCTATTGAAAACAGAAGGACTGTGGGTGCAGGATCATCGCTTTTTGTCCAGTCTATTTAAAAGAGAACCGATTGCACCAGTTACATTTCCAGACATAGAACCGTTTCTTTTTGAAATGTTTAAAGACTTGTGCACATCATATAAGATGAAATCTGCTTTGACACTGAAGCCCTCGTCAGTGCGTCAGGATCACCGGTGTCTCATCGTGCGCATGATAATCCTCTCATTCGGTATTTACCTGCTTTCTTCGTTTTTCATAATTATTGTCATCTCTCACTGGCCCCTTATTGGGCAATCCTTATTGTTAAACTCTGCTTTTTAAGAAAACTACAATTTAAAAATTATTTTCAACCAGCCAAAGTGGCAAGTGGGAGTGTCTGTCTAACCTGCCACAGCTGAAATCTACCCACATTTGGCAGGTTGGCAGCTGTTAATGTCAAGCCCTGATATATCTATATAAGTTTTATCCATAACTAAGCTTTTTTTGCACTGCAAGTGATAATTAATAGTATAAGTTTGTAAATTTGCCTCTTCCCAACAGGAAAAACGACCAACAGTCAAGAATTCATGACTATACTTTGTCATGGGTCATGGCTTTGCAATAAAAAAAAAAGTCATTATAAATGAAAGTCAATGGGGCAAAAACAAGTAACTTTGCCCAGTGTAATGTAATATATTTTTTTTACATTTTCTAAGCATTTTCCCAAAATATGCGTCTAAATAAGATGTCACCAAAAAGCATTCCATTTGTTGAAACAGAAAAAGTTGTGGCTAAATTAAGACATTGTGCCCTATTTTAACGATCTAGGCGAGAAATGCAAAGCGCAGGGCGCAAAAAGCATTAAGGGCATGTCAGAATCCACTTTTGCAATTTTAAGGACAGAAAAATATACTCTGTGCCACAGCGCATGGTCTAACAGGGTTGAGCTTATTCTTTTAATTATGGTATGGGTGTGTTTTGAGAATAAACCAATCAGAGTCTCATCTCCCATTCCTTTTAAGAGTCATGGCGCATTTACTATTTATATGACGGACTTTGTAAGTGGAAAAACTAAACACTTCACTAGCAAGAAAATAGCTAAACAGCATCTACAGCGTGAGAATGAGCCTCCTTATACTTTACTTTCACTTTCACTCTTGTGGATAAGGAAATGTGTTGTATGCACAGACATCCATTAGCCTATACATATACACTGTTTTATTTAAAATAGAAATGTTAATATCATTTTGTTGTAACATCAAAGATGTACTAGTACATACCAGCTGAATAAAAAATAAAGAATAAACCTCATTTTTATTCTCCCTCATGCGGTTTTGAGATTTTTCTTATTATTATTCTTTTGAAGAATACAGGTTGCAGGGATTAACTGACTTCCATGGTAGGAAAAAATATTATAATTAAGTCAATGGGTCCCTGGAAGGAGCGTTCTTCAAAATATCTTCTTTTGTATTTAACAGTAGAAACAAACTCAAACAGGTTTTGAACAAGTAAATTAGGGCTGCACGATATTGGAAAAATCTGATATTGTGATATTTTATTTTTCTGCAATAAATATTGATATGAATACACTTTTACAAAAAGGTTTGAATAGCTCTATTTGTATTCAGGTACAGAGATAGAAATATCAATGCAAAAAAAAAAAAAAAAGGTTGTCCTTACTTTGCTTTGTCTTCTTTCTATTCCTAAAAAGAATTCTCAGAGCAAGTAAAAACATTGTTTTGTTTTCCCCTTCAGGAGAAATAAGTCAAAATTAACAGGTTTTTCCTTTAAACCATCAAAAATTATCTGCCAATTGGGTGAGTAAAATAATCTAATTTTCGGTTTGAAATGTAGATTTCGGTTTGACAAAAACTCAAAGAAAAACTCAAAATCATATAAAATTTAGTATAAATAATAATATGCAATTCATCTTTATTACGCCTCCAAACATCTTTTTTTTTTTTGAGGCCAAATGTTTTAAACTCTCTCGAAATGCTGAATCACTGGCTTTAAAAACACATGTAAATAATAAGCTTCACTTTATAATGGTTAAACTCACCAGTGACTCTACAAATCACATGTGTTTTGTGGCTCCTGGTCAACTATCATTCAGACTCAACATTGCATATATTTCGATGTGACTATTGTGAATGCGCATATTGTGATATTGATGCTGAAACCCTATATTGTGCAGCCCTAAAGTAAAGGTCTAGTAAATTTAGTGTGAACTGTCACGTTAATATAGTACTAGTAAACAATTTTTTGTTACAACAACATTATATGTTATTTAAAATAAATTCTGCAAATTCCAGTAAAAACAATATAAAACTGCAGGTATTTGAAATCGTGTTGACTCACAGTTGTAAATTTATATCTCGCTTTTATGACAAAAAAAATTACAATAAACATCAAAAATTGCAACTTTAACTCAGCATTAAAAAGGGAGCAATTTTAAAATGTTAGGATATTTCAGAATATTATTGCTTGCATTGCATTTGTACTAAAATAAATGCAGACTTGGTGATGTGAGATTTATATCTTATATTTTATTTTGTGTTTATTTATTAGTATTATTTTAAATAATACTATTTCTTTATTCTTAACTGCTGTTATGATTATTTGATAGATTATAGTAGTATTATACATGTAGGCTTCATGGAAAGTGTTGGCTTATTAATGTGTTTTTACAACCCTAGACTGAACTAACCACTTGGGAGAGAAGAACCTGTCTGACCAGTAAACAGTCTATGTTTATTAGAAGGATTTTATGTTCCCAGGATACCAGTGACATCAAACAGCTCAACATCTTTTTTTGAACACCAGTACCGGACATATAAATCATCAATTTTATTTTATTGGTAGGAGAGTTGTTGTTTTTTTGCATAGTAAAAAAACTCCAAAAAATGCTGGGTGAATTTTAACACTCTATTAAAGATCTCCACAAGGGAGATCTCTTGTGTTCTTTCTAACATCTTGTCACAATAAAAACACATGACTGAAGCAGCAGCTCTGGTTGAGATAAGATGGAAATATATGCAAGCATGTGGCTTGTTTGGGTGGCAGGGCTCGTGTCACTGACGGCTGGTGGCACTCATGCATTCATATCTGCTGGTTATTCAGAAGAGGGTTTGTCGACATCAAACCCAGCTGTTGATAATGTGTACCAAGGCTGCAAGTTAGCAAGTACATGTTGTTTGTGTGTATGTTTAAAACAAAGGTAGCAGAAAAGAGAGAGTCTGTGTGTCTGTGCTGCCAAAGGCGATGTGCTCCTTAAGTATGCTCTCTCTCCCTCTCATACACACACTTGATTGCTCTTTTTGTTGGAGTTTATTGGCAGTCCATGCAGAAAACATGACAAACTGATCCTTTGACAGAGAAAGACAGAGAAATAAAGGGCCGTTTAGGGCAGCGAAACCGTAACGAGTACAAAAGACAGATTTAAGCCGCTGGGAATGGAAGGAAATTCAAGAAAAAAAAAGGGAGAGAAAAAGCAAGAGGGTGGGAGGAGACAAACACTTCCTAGAAAGAAGAAAAAGGAAGGCCACCCACAAAAAAGGAGATGTCAAGCAGAATATCTGAATATCTGTTTGGATTAGAAATACCAGGCACAGCTTAGGTGCCATAGAATCAAATCTGAATATATCTTGGTATAGCTAAATAATAGTAGTGTATAAAATAAAAATAAAAATGACATACAGTGAACCTCAAATACCATTGTTTCCTCGTTCTCATGTAAATCCTGTGAGTTTAAAATCCTGCTGAAAAACAGGCCAATCAGAACCAAACACAGACTCTGGAAATCCACACTGGATCATTATTGCAGCCCCAGGTTGTGTTTGATTGGCCATAATGTTTCCTATTGACATTACAACAATAATCATTTTTTCCACAAGTTTTTCTAAGCTTGATTTATACTAACTATGTATGTGGGGCTCTTAAATAGGACAGGCATTATTAAGCTCATAGAAAATGCAACCAGGCATGGATCATAACTCGTTATCAAAATGCTAAATTTGGGAAAGAGGAATTATAAATGTGTTTAGTTCCTCAAAGAGGTATAAGATCTGTTTAATTTTGTTAGCTTAATGTTTATATTCAAAAATTTGTCACGTTTTTAATAAGGCATCAAGCACATGTATACTGCTGAATACACTCACTGGCCACTTTATAAGGTACACCAAATTTCTAATCAGCCAATCACATGGCACCAACTCAATGCATTTGGTAGGCATGTAGACATGGTCAAAACGATCTGCTGCAGTTCAAACCGAGCATCAGAATGGGGAAGAAAGCTGATTTAAGTGACTTTAAACGTGGCATGGTTGTTGGTGCCAGACGGGCTGGTCTGAGCATTTCAGAAACTGCTGATGTACTGGAATTTTCTTGGCACACTTTGGGCCCATTAGTACCAATTTAGCATCGTGTCAATTCCACAGTGTACCTGAGTATTGTTGCTGACCATGTCCGTCCCTTTATGACCACAGTGTACCCATCTTCTGATGGCTACTTCCAGCAGGATAATGCTTCATGTTATAAAGCGCAAATCATCTCAGACTGTTTTTTTTTACATGACAATGAGTTTATTGTACTCAAATGGCCTCCACAGTCACTAGATCTCAAACCATTAGAGCACCTTTGGGATGTGGTGGAACGGGAGATTCCCATCATAAATGTGCAGCAGACAAATATGCAGCAACTGCGTGATGCTATCATGTCAATATGGACCAAAATCTCTGAGGAATATTTCCAGTACCTTGTTGAATTTACACCATGAAGGATTAAGGCAGTTCTGAAGGCAAAAGGGGGTCCAACCCGGTACTAGTAAGGTGTACCTAATAAAGTGGCCGGTGAGTGTACATGTTTAATGCACGTTTATGTGTCATGTCATGTCAGTGTCTTTCGGATGAGACCTTAAACCGAGGTCCTGACTCTCTGTGGTCATTAAAAATCCCATGGCACTTCTCGTAAAGAGTAGGGGTGTAACCTCGGTGTCTTGGCCAAAGTCCCTTAATCGGCACTCATGATTGTAAAGCGCTTTGGGTGTATGGCCATACACAATAAATACGCTATATAAATACACATTACATTACATTACATATCACTCAGCTCTTATTGTGATTATTCTAGAGTGAAAGAATGCTAATAATTTTCAAAAAATCCTCTATTTTTTTTGCAGAGGTTGATATTAATTTCTGCCTCTGCTGCATATTAAAACAACTTAATGTAACTCTAAACACATCTCTGTCAGTCCCTTTTGTAATTATAATTTAGCCTATATTTCATCCATAACACAACTCAGAAGCAAACTTTCATTTCATTCACTCAGTCATTCTATAACAAAGAACAATTTATCACCATGAGTCAATACACTCTGGCACCTTTTAGGGTAGAGATGCAAAATTAATTGTAAAAAAATTGCAATCTCACTTAAAACACTCATTTGTAAATGACAATATTTGACTATCTAGGGTTGTGCATTATTTACAGTCTACTATAATATCATAATTGTTGATTTAAGAATAGACAAGCTAACAGACATTGAGTAAAAACTCACTTGACTAAAAGTTCATTTTTATTCATAAAAAAAGATCATTGTATAGGTGACACGGTGGCTTATTGCAAGAAGGTCACTCAGCAAGAAGGTCACTGGTTCGAGTCCCGGATGGTCAGTTGGCATTTCTGTATAGAGTTTGCATGTTCTCCCTGTGTTTTTCCTCAGTTTTCCTCAAACTCAAATAGTTCTAATAATTTCTTTTGTCTGTTAAACACAAAACAAGATATTCTGATATTCTGAACGATGTTGGAAAAAACTGCCATTGACATTCATAGCAGGAACCAAAAATACAATAGACGTGAGTTTTTTCTTTTTTCTAAACTCAGGTTTCATCCAAGTTTGTTTAACAAGTGGAGGATGAGTAAATAATGTCAAGATTTTTCATTTAGGGGTGAACCATGAGCCTTTATAGGATATTTTCTTAAGCAGTTCTAATCCTTGTTTTCATCTTTTTGTCAAATCCCCTCATACTTCATTATGGTTTCTTTTTTGTATCTAGTGATCACCCAGCTGTCCTCTGCTGTGTCTTATAGTGAAACTGTCCCACTAGCATTTGATTGTCTTCCACAGCACTGTTCACACACACACACACACACTAAAAGCAGCCTTAAGGGATGATACCTGTGCCATTTCCATTATTTTGCATGAGCTGAAGATTTTGTCTGTCAGATCTGTCGTGTCAGCCACATCCTTTTTCATTTCATGCAAATAGCCTTGTGTTGACTTTGACTTGCATGTTTGTACAGTATGTATATACACACGCACACATTCATACTTGATAATTGAGGGCAGAATGAGAACAGGACACTAAGACTCACCTATGTTAGGGTGTTTGAGCAAACGGCAGATCCGGGCCTCTCTTTCCAGCTTCTGATGATCTGAGGAAGAGACACAGAAAACAACTGAGCACATTTAAGCCACACCTATACTACACATTAGTCAGAAACACAAACCTTATCACTAAAATAAAAGATTAATGTTGGAATAAGTTAAGTCAATAAGTCTTAGGTCTGTAAGATATTTCAAAGTTTTCGAAAAGGAGTGACTTACAGTATGCACGTCAATCCTGCACTAATGTAAATAATGCAAAAACGGTAATGTTGAGAATTATTATTATAATAAAATATTAGCAAATCTTATTTTATTCAGCATAATTTGTTTTATCAATTTTTTAAACATTTCTGTTTTCTTGTCGGAGTTGGACACATATTCAATTATCATTTATTATATTGTTATTATTATGTTGCACTGCGCTTTTTGGTCATGGTGATGGATACCAGCCCCCCTACTAGGGCTGCACAATATTGGAAAAATCTAATCTAATCTAAAAAAAAAAACTATCTAAAATCTAATCTTGTGATATTTTGTTAATCTGCGATATATATTCCTATATGAATACAATTTCACTAGATGAGTTGAATAACTATTTAAAATGAATTTATAATTTGTTTGTTGGATTCTGTAGGGGAGTGCATAAAATATAATAAACAATCTACAAGCATAGATAAATTCCATAAAGAAAAAGATGCAAACTAAATAAGCAGCATTTTGTAGTTTTTCTGAGGAGTCGAACTGTATTCAGGTATACAGTAATTGAATAATCAAATGTAAAATGATACTGCATAGTCTTCATTTTATAAACAGTTCAATAAAATTAATCTTTGTTAATTTGTCACAAAGGTTACAATTTCATATTTATGAATGCATTTAAAACCCTCAGACAGTAATAGTCCTCAAAAAACACTTGCAAAATGATCCATTTTAATCCAGACTCAATATTGCATATACACAGGATGTGACTATTGCGAATGATCACATTGTGATATTGATGCTGAAACAATATATAGTGTGCAGCCCCTCCCCCTTACATTTGTGGTATATTGAAATAAGTGATGTGATCAACTAAACGGGTGACATAAATCTCAGCAGCAAAAATGGCCTGTAATATGCTCACTGAAACCATATTTAAACAAATGATCAACTGTCCTATTATTAGAAAGAATGAAAAAGAAAGCACCAGAGCTTTATAATAGCCCATTCTGTAAAAAAACAACTGAACTCTTTGAGAAGAGAATAGAGAATGTTAAGCAAATCTAAAACAGATACACACACACAGACAGAAAGTGTTTCTACAGTATAAATGCATTATGCATGGTATAACGGATGATGGGCCAATGAATTATTAGTAAATAATACACACCCAAGGTGTTTATGATGTTGCAGTGGGCATTATACCTCAGGTGTGGATTATTTTCTAAAAATTCAATGGATCAGGGTCAATTATTCTACTTATACTATGACTACCAGACCAGAAGACACTGATCAGATGCTGTATTTCCAGACGTTAGACAGTTCTGTCCTCAAACCATTGGTGAGTGTAGGACTAGTTTCTTATGCATATCATCCAAGCCTTTTGTTTAATTAGATTTTTTGATCATAGTGTGTGAAATAAATGAAATCATTGAGAGTAGTAATGTGAAACTGCAATGTGGTCAATACTTGCCTGGAACTATTTTAGATGTGGGTTTATCTGACAATAAATGCACACCTTAGATTTTTCATCAGCCAGTCAGAATCAAGCATTCAGCAGCTTCATAGTATAAACTAATTTATTTCATTGTCTGTTGCTATCCTTGATTTTGTTTGGCTGGAAGGTGTGAAATAAAACTCTTTACTACATGGTTGTCTGGAATACTGGCTGTCAGTCGCGAAATTCCAAGGTATGTTATCCTTAGATAACAACCAATGAATAACACAGATTAACTTCGAATCATCTTAAATATTTTCAAATTAGGGCTGGAAAATATATGGTTTCAGCATCGATATCGCAATGTGTGCATCCACAATAATTACATCGCAAGATATGCAATGTTGAGTCTGAATTTAATAACAATATTTATATGGAATTTTAAATATACAATTTATGCAAAAAAACAAAAACAAAACAAAAGAAATGTACATTTTTGTCTTGTTTCTAGTACAATATCTACATTTCAAAGCAAAAGCAAGCTTATTTTGATTCACTGGCAGATACTTTTGCTTGTTTTAAGGAAAAATTCCTGCAAAAAAATTATTTCTTCTGAAGTTGAAAACAAAACAATATTTTTACTTAATCTAAGAATTCTTTTGATACTTGGACTAGAAACGAAACAAAGAAAATGTCAAAGTAAGATTTAATTTCTGTACATTCTGTATCTGAATACTGTTAGGCTTCCCAGAAAACAGTCAAATAGTGCTAATCAAACTTAGTGAGTAGTGCTATATCTTGTGAAACAGTATTCATATCGCAATATTTATCACAGAAATATAAAATTATCGCAATACCAGATTTTTCCAATATGGTGCAGTCCTAATTTAAATTTAAATATTTACATCCATACTCATTTGTATATGCTTGTCTGTCACGCTGCTGTTTTTGACTGTTTGTCACTGAATACTACTTAGGTTAGTATATGCCTCAATCAGCTGGGTTTGTTTCTGTCAGCTTTGCATTTTTGACAGTTTGGCACCTTCTTGTGACTGAATAATGCACAGGTTATTGTATGCTCCATTCAGCTGTTTTCATTTCTTTCTTCTTTTGATTTCATAAAAGAATGAATACACTATTACGACTTAAAATGATATTTTCTGTCTAATTTTCAGTCTGTCTGCTTCACATTGGGCTGCTGATAAGCCTGCTGGGCTTAAATCAGCGATAACCTCCTGAATGCATCGAATTAGCCATCTTGACAATATGCTGAAAAACATTTGCAAAGAGACACAGATAACACATTTTATTATTATTATTATTTATTATAAGCCTGTCTCATATATCACACACATTCTTTCTCTCTGTGTCTGCTCGAGTCTGATTCAAAGTGGGCAACGAATGAAAATAACGGTCTTTTTTTACCTATTGTTAAATACTGCCATGCAAAGAGTAGTTTTAACATGTCTATTACTCAGAATAAGTGGGACAATCAATAGCTTGCCATACGTTAAAGAATTTTAAAAGCACCTTGAATTGTGCATTTACATTTTTAATGTACGACAAAGTCATTATCCCTTTCATAAGCAATGCACTTAATTAACAAACATTAAACAGTGCTGCCATACAAAAGCATTGTTCCGAGTCTGAAGACATGAATGGTTCAGAATACAACATCGTGTGCTGTCATCTCGAAATTGTGGTAACTACAAATGGCATAAATGTAGCTACAGCCAGTCAAGTTAGAGAAGTGACTACATGATGTAAAAATAAGAAGAGCGAGCAGTTTTGCCCACTTGAAAACAAGTCAGCATGTGAAAACAGAGCCAAATGCAGAAGTGAGTGGTTTTGGGCACTCAATATACTTTATTAAGGAAATGGCTGATTGAAAAAAATGAAGCATCGTAAATAGAGTAATGATGTGATACCAGACAACGCCAGAGTTCAAAAGAATGCACATGTGCACTCAAACACACAGTCATCTACAGTGGCACGCATGCACTGTAGTAAATCAAATCATGAACACAATGTCAGATCAACAATGTCTCAAATAAACACGCACAAACACATGGATCCAAAAAAAAAAAACATGCTCTTAGCCCAAAATCAAGTCGCTTAAAGGATTAAGAAAAGGGTGTCTTAAGGTGTTTATTTACAAGTGTTGCTATGTTCCTGTCACAGGCATTCATGTAGCGAGCCCTATGAGATGTAGTTTGTTATTTCAGTTTTTAACAGTGGGGATCTCCTGTTCCCAGAAAGCCTACAACACCAGCCACTATCATGACAGAACTGACATGATAATTAATGCACCAAACATTCATTGAAAAAAAATATATATATGACCATTATACTATAGAAAATGTTTGGCATAAGCATTAGGAGATAAAGTGTTAACAATTATTATATCTATATAATTTTAATTGATAAAATGGATTAATACTGAATGTGTGCCATTGTTATTATTTGGGGTTAGGGTTTTGCTTTATTGCATTCCTGCATTGGGCTCACTCATACTCTCTGCTACTTCATAACCATGGTGGGCGTTTCTCTGTCTCACGCTGAACCCATTTAACCAATCATAACAGATTGGGTCATCAGACCAATCACAGCAGATTAGCCTCATGGAAAGGAGGGGTTTGGGAACAAATGAATCGCTGAACAAATAATAATTAAGCAAAAATAAATGCATATTATAAGACAATTATGAACGTTACATAAAAGTTATTTTGACCTTGCATGAATATCAGCCTGTTGTTGGAGACCCCCAAAACCAAAATATGACCTTTTTTAATGCATAATAGGGGCTCTTTTAATATCTGAATGATTTCCTGAAACACTGACATTTAATTATCTTTTTTTAGAGTGTGTTTTAATTGTGTTTATTTCATGCACATATTGATAAAACACAACAGGTAAACATGTCAGCTGCACGCAAAATAATATATTTTATTGTTTGTTCAAACTACTTATTTAAAATAAGCTGAAACACAATTCTTGAGATTTCATTGGGACAACTTAATTTTTTTATGTTCAATCCACATAAATTTGTAAAAAGTGTTAACTTAATTTGTGTTGGGAAAGCATGAATGAATGGTGTGGAACCCTGCATTTTTTTTACAGTGTGTGTGGACATTAGTGACGAATTAACAACATTCATTTCTTGTTATTAAACCATATTTATATTGTTTCCTAATTCTCAATTTCATCCTGATTATGCAAACCACAGATAACCAATCAGTTTTTTTTTCAACTTTCACTCAGAAACAAAAATCTGGCTTTAAACTTGTAAGCAATAAAGATTTGACATTTATCAGGATCATTACCATTTTTTAGAGTCTATAACTTGGCCCTACTTTGTATTCACAGGAGTTCTCGTGAACACACACAGAGCTGTATTTCCCCACTTTAAGTGATGATGGTTTCATTAAATTTGTTGAAATGGACGTAGGTGTAGGTTCATGGGTGGTTTAAACCTTTTCTGAGAAGTGCGAACAAATAAACGACTGAACGGTGACTGCTGTGATTGATGTGTGTATGTGTGTGCCGGGTTTACTGCAGCAGATGTCTTTATTACCTAACAGAATTAATGCAGGACATTTAATATTCAGCCCTGCCGTGGCTCCCTACTGAACAGTTAATCTGAAGGCTGAGCGTGAGAGACGGACGCACAATGACTGCAGAGACAACAAACATAAACAAAACCATTGGAAAATGTGATAGAACTTTTGTTTTTATCATTCGCTACACCCTCCACATGCAATTCAACCACTGCAATATAAATCAGGTTTGAAGTGGAATAAACACAAACCCACTGACGGCTGTGATCCGAAGCAACTGATAAAGGCTTCTCGAAAGAGAAATGGCTTTCAGTGCCTTTCTTTTTTTACTCATCCTTCTCCTTTTGTGTGCTCTCTCGTTTTCTTTCTTTTCATCCCATTACTGAAGAGATAAATAAATGATGTGTTGTGCAGTGACCATCTCTAAAATCCAATTGGGCTAAGTGCTGCTTTCTCACTGTGCTCATGTGCCTATGATGTCATGGAGAGAGAGAGAGAGAGAGAGAGAGAGAGAGAGAGAGAGAGAGAGAG
>CAIGQZ010001313.1:18823630-18855898 GCA_903798205.1 Danio tinwini
AGAGATGCAGAAAGCAAAACTAAACTGAATGCCACCAATGATTAAATGAAAGCTCAACAGGTGCATAAGGATCCTGAGATTGGATCAGCATAAACCTTTGATATCATTATGGGCATGGCAGAATATGGTGAACTGATTCTAGACCAGCAACTGTGTTAGGAAGATTGCAGAAACCCAAATACAGCACAAAAATGTCCTTTTTTGTTTAGTGTAAATACATAAATCTTTTTAGAAAGTGTGATGCAATAAACTGATTTTTATTTTAAGACTGCTCATATTTTACTGGGTACAATTGAATTAAATCCCATTAATCTTAGTGAAATTTAAAGAAACCACCAGTATGTTTTTTGTGGAATGTTTGTTATTAAATTATTATTATTATTATTATTATTATTATTATTATTATTATTATTATCATCAACAACAACAACAACAACACCAACAACAACAAACCTTTAAAATTTGGATTAGTCTGCATAGCATTATTAATTTTTTGTAGCAGTTGTAGTTGGTGTAGTACTTATAATTATTATTATTGTTATCAGTTATTAATGCTGTCCTTTCTTATTACTATCATTATTAATATCACTACATTACTATCATTGTTATCACACTTTACCACTGATTAACTTTTTTCTCTCTATCTGTTATATATGTTATTTGCTTCATTTATTGACAATTATACATGCTGTATGTATATATATATATATATATACATATATATATATATATATATATATATATAGAGAGAGAGAGAGAGAGAGAGAGAGAAGAGAGGGGGAGAGAGAGGGAGAGGGAGAGAGAGAGAGAGAGAGAGATGGAGATTTTTCCTTATGTATGTACTCCGGCCTTCCACCTAGTTACTTTTACATGCATGCACGCGCACACACACACATACATACAGACACAAAAACACGTGCATCTGACTGTATTGTTGTTGTGTTTTTTTTTGTTTTTGTTGTTTTATTTTCTTTGTATGTAATTCCATTTTGTGTACTCTGCATACTAAAAAAAAATAAAAAATAAAATACAGTAAATACAATACTATTAAATGTGTGGAATAGCAGTTTTTGAAATATACTAGATGTTCTAGAATATTGTGAAATATACATTAAAATGTATTAAACAGTATTTAATGTACAAATTCAAAATACATGCTAAATATATATTTTAAAGTATGTTTAATGTTATGAAAAATATTATAATTATATAAATATTATATTATATTTATATTATATTTGTTATAGTATATTAATTATATAATTTATATTATTATATTAATTTATTATTATTATGATATTATTTTAGGATTCTGAGAGGAACAGAAAGTAAGAGATATTTTTAGATCAATTAAATGTACTCTTAAAAAAATGAATAATTTATTTAAAAATATAAATTACTTTTCAATCTTAGTAAAAGGTTTACTGGACTAACTGATGTGCTTGCCAAGCATTAAATCCTCTCACACATTAATATTGAATATGCAGTAACACAATGAAGCCATTTATTAGCTTTAAAAAGGCAACACAGCTCAGCCAGTCAGAACTGTGCATTTTATAATCTACCATAAATATAATTTCATTCATTTTTAAAGCACACTCCAAAAAGCACAACTGGAGATCTGTATATCTTTGCAGATATTGTTTTTGAGTTCCTTAAACAATTAAACTAGCTAATCATTTTTTATGTAAATCATTGGTGACAGAAAAAATAACTAACAAGCAAGTGAATATCATGAGAATATTTCAGCACAAGTATTTGAACAGATGCATCAAGCAAATTCAATTCAAATGCATCTATGAGTGTAAATCTCAGTGGTCAAGCTGGCAGTGCAGAGAAACACAACTGTAGAATTAGATCAAATGAATGCCTTTAATAATGGAAAATTTATATTAGATTTAAGACTCCACTTAATCATTTTAAAGCTTGACTCTTCTGTAGTTACATCATGCACAAAGACCAACAGAAAATTGTCTCTGACCAAATATGGCTAGGAACTATAATCTCATTCTGGCGTAATAATCAAGGAACTTTGCAGCAGTACTATGGCTGTAGTAGGTGCAATGATATTATACAGCACCTGAAATTAGTCCCCAGCACTAATCCTTACACAGTACTTGCACCACGTATGAGAATCTGCGTGATATCATTGCATGTGCTGCATAGAGTATAGTTCCCAGCCATATCAGCCTAGAAAATAGTAACCTGTTGGTACTCAACACAACTACAGAAGTCAAGCTTTATATAGAAAACTTATCAAAACTCTTTGGTCATTTTTAAGCAAGCTGCTGGTCTAATCGGATTCAATGATTTAAGCTAAGCTAATCTTAAAATGGTCCTGCCAAACTCAAAGAATGGCAGAGTGGATTCAAAAAAGGCTAAACTCAACTGTTTAACCCTAGGGGAGTTGTAAAATGAGCTTATTTTCCCCAAAAAGAAAAAGGTGTTCCTTTAATGCATCACTGTATTTACGGTTACAATAAAACATTAAATAGTTAAGTGCAAAGTAAATATTTCATGTTGGAAACTTGTTAACAACATTTAATCCATCTAAATAATAAGAGTACTAATCACCATATCCTACAGTACCACAGAGTCCTGTTTTTTAATAGGTGTCATGCAATGCTATAAGTCTGATTTCAGTTGTGAATTTGTAAACAGATGCTGCACTGCAAAAAAATAAAAAATAAAAAAAAAATGAAATAGCTTCATTTAATTTAGTCCTACAACACTCAAAAAAGCAAATGTGCACATATGCACATGCTGCTCTCACAGATGCCCTCATATTACAGCACAAAAGACACATATCTAAAATAAATAGTCAGCCAAAAAAATAAATTATCTGTCATATAACTAAATTGGTTAATCAGTGAAACACGATAGAGGGATAAAAAAAATGCACATCTATAGCAGCAGCTGCTGCTTCCCAACATTTCAATTGTAGGCATTGATAAAAATAGGAATGAAAGCTTTTATTCAGAAAGACACAGTAAATGCATCAAAAGTGACAGTAAAGACAGATGTGACGTTACAAAAACAAACATTTTAAACTAATTGTATTTGTTCTTTTGAACTTTGTATTCATTTTCAACAAAAAAGCTTTGCTATCACATAAATAAATGACATTTTGTAGTATAACAAATGGTAAAAAAGTTGAATAATTTGTAACAATATTTTAGCAGTTTTTTTACAGACTTCAAAAACATTCCAAGAATCTTAGAGACCTCTAGTTTTTGAAAGGTAGTTTGTATACTTATTTTATTTTATACAACCACTTTTATAGATTATACAAATCAATTGGGGAGCTTTTTTCAGTCTCATCACATAATCAACCAATATGTGTTTTAATAATTTGTGATAGAGGCTTTCACACTGCAGAAACGTTCTAGTAATACTTATATTTAGTTAGTTCTCATAAATAGTAACTGAGTTAGTAACTGAATTACATCATTATAAAAGTAACTAATTACCAGACAAAGTAACAATTGGGTTTATTATGAGACGGACAATAAAAGTTGTCTAAAACAATGCTAAGTATTATATATTAATGGGACAATGTAAGACATGCTTATCAATTGCAATATTTTGTCGTAAATAGTGGAACAATAAAACATCATAAATGGTTTAGAACTTGCATTTATATAATAACATTCAAATTGCACTGATAACAACTGGCAAACAAATAAGTCTATAAATAAATAAACAAATTATGCTTCTTAAAAAAATGTAAGACAGATAGATCCTTTTAATGTCCATTCATGTTTTGATCTTAGTATAACTGTAGTAAAGCACTTTTGCAGTCTCTTTCACTGGCACAATGACTCTGATGTATAACCGAATCCTGCCTTCTCTCACAGCAAGCTGATGATATTGTAATGTTGCACATCAAATTACACTAAGACATGATTAACTAGTTTTGTTACTATTGATTAGGCTATATTTCACATCTCGGGACACTATTGAACTAGTTTTATTGGCTTTGATGTAGCTGCTCCATCTCTTCCTTTTAAACGGAGCTCATGTTATTGCCTGCATTGTTAGCTAATCATCATCAGTTATGTGGTTGTCCCACCCCTTGATCCCACACACTCAACCAATCATTATAAGTTATATGGTTGTCCCACCCCCCATCACACACATTTAGGCACTTATCATCAGTTGTGTGGTCGTCCTCCCTCCCACCACATCCCCCACCCCGGAACACAACCACTTAGCCAATCATCATCAGTTATGTAGTTATCCCACCCCCGAATACACACAACTTAGCCGATCATCATCGGTTATGTTCCCCATTTCACACAACACACACCAGAGCAGGTCCTATAGATGAAAGAGGCTACACTAAGATGAGAACCGCTTCAGTGAGCTCAATTAAAGCAAATTATACAGTATATCAGATATATCATTTACATTTAGACACATTTATTTATCAGTAACTGTTACAACATTGTAACAGGGGATCCAGTTTGATTACTTGTTCCTGAAAGAAGCAATTCCATTAGTAACAGCATTTGTTTAGATTTCACTGGTTGTTTATATATCACAGAATAAAATTTTTTGAGTGAACAACGCCTTTAAGAGTATCGTCAGCCCAGACTCTAAGCAGATAGTAGGGTCGCTGTGACACAGACTAGAAAAAAGCATTACATGGGTTATCACGACCCAGACTTTTACAAATGTGCTCCTGCATGAGCTAAAAGGTGAGCTATTGTGCAGAGACGGTTATTAAGCCACTTGAGACAATGTGCAGACGTCACAGTGCACACATTCTTCTCAGATCGGCATCAGGCTACATGAAAGGGCTGGAGTGACGTCAAAGATTGAATCAGTGAGTACAAAGAAGCAGGGGTTGAGCGAGGTCATTTGACAGCAGGTGAATCTCAGGAGAAAACGCAGCTCGCTCCAGGGAGACTGACATCAGCACATGGCGTCTGGGGCAGGATTAGGTCTCTCTCTGAACGTGAGCTGCAGGCTAATTCTCAATGCTCTGGATTTATCAGAGCCATTCTAACATTAAAGTTCACCCTAAACATATGCTGACCCCTGGCTATAGATACATTTCAACCATACAAAAAGCAGAGCCTTATCTGATATATAAGGCAGTATGTGGAAAATTCCTTATCAGAATACACGTAGCTAATCTTCATTGGATACAGTATATTAAAAGCACAATGTTTGAGGTGAAAAACACCAGAGAGTGCATTTTATGTCAGTTATAATTATTTAAATTGATTTTGCTGTTGAAAAACAATCATAGCGTGAGTGTTATTCTCAGTTAAGTTGGTCAATTCATTAAAAGAAAACATTCATGTTCACAACTTGGAGATCAGATTTTTTTTTTTAAATTTAATTTAATATACACTCACCAACCACTTTATTAGGTACACCTTACTAGTACCGGGTTGGACCTTTTTTGCCTTCAGAACTGCCTTAAAATTCTGCAGATTTGTCAGCTGCACATCCATTATGTAAATCTCCCGTTTCAGCACATCCCAAATGTGCTCTATTGGATTTAGATATGGTGACTGTCGAGGCCATTTGACTACAGTGAACTTATTATCATGTTCAAGAAACCAGTCTGAGATGATTTGCGCTTTATGACATGGCACATTATTATGTTGGAAGTAGCCATCAGAAGAGGAGTACACTGTGGTGATAAAGAAATGAACATGGTCAGCAACAATACTCAGGTTGGCTGTGGCATTGACACATTGCTCAATTGGTACTAATGGACCCAAAGTGTGCCAAATAAATATCCCCCACACCATTACACCACCAGCATGAAGCATTGATAGAAGGCAGGATGGATCCATGCTTTCATGTTGTTGACGCCAAATTCTGACCCTACCATCCGAATGTTGCAGTAGAAATCGAGACTCAAGCCAGGCAACACTTTTCCAATCTTCTGTTGTCCAATTTTGGTGAGCCTGTGCAAATTGTAGCCTCAGATTGCTGTACTTAGCTGACAGGAGTGGCACCCGGTGTGGTATTCTGCTGCTGTAGCCCATCCGCCTCAAGGTTTGACCTGTTGTGCTTACAGAGATGCTCTTCTACATACCTCAGTTGTAACAAGTGGTTATTTGAGTTACTGTTGCCTTCTATCAGCTCGAACCAGTCTGGCCATTCTCCTCTGACCTCTGACCATGAACAAGGCATTTGCACCCACAGAACTGCCACTCACTTGATATTTTCTCTTTTTCTGACCATTCTCTGAAACCCTAGAGATGGTTGTGTGTGAAAATCCCAGTAGATGAACAGTTTCTGAAATACTCAGACCAGCCCATCTGGAACCAACAACCATGCCACATTCGAAGTTGCTTAAATCCCCTTCCTTCCCCATTCTGTTCTACATGCCTAAATGCATTGAACTGCTGCCATGTGATTGGCTGTTTAGAAATTTGTGTTAATGAGCAGTTGGATAGGTGTACCTAATAAAGTGGCCGGTGAGTATATTGTAATATGTAATATCTATGTTAGAAAAATTACACTTTTATTTAGCAAGGTTGCTTTAAATTAATCGAAAAGTAACAAAAACAAAAACTATATTGAACTAAGTCAAAAGATATTTAAAACGAATGTTTGTAGAATCCTGGGGAAAAACGTTTTGAACAAAATTGGAATGATTTCACGAAAGATGAGCAATGGTGGCTAAAAAGTCAAAGCTAACATTAATATAAGCTAATATGTGAACATAAATTATTTTAAAATGAAATATTTTTAAACAAAACAACAGCAAATGTAATTTTTCATTTCACAATATTACTATTTCTACCATATTCAAATTTCCACCATAATAAAAAGATGTAGATTTGATAATAACAGACAAATAATAACCGTAGATGCTGCTCCATATAATTGTTTTTCTTTTATTTATTGCTCTCTCTCTCTCTCTCCAGTAATCATCTCATCTCCATGGGGCACATCTTCCCTTTCCTCAGCACCCCAGAGATGTGCCCTTGTTGTGGCCTTTCTTCTCGTTCTGTCCAGTTGCTTTATTTTTTCGTCCTCTATTGGCTCATCAGCGGTGACCTTCGTGTCCTCACTGTTTACAAATCACAGGCTAATGTCAGATGAAGACTATTCACAGTCATCTCTCTCTGTGTCCTATTCTTTCTTTTTCTGTTAATGGTCAGTTCCTTTCATGATGACAAACACAACACAGAAGAGACTTATCTTCTTGACTCATTTGTCACAACCCAACCCCATCTCTTTGACATGTCTTGCTCTAATCAGTCCTGTCCAGACCCTTTCCTCATGTTTTCTTGTTTTATTCTTTTGCTGTCTTGCAAGCAGCTAGGCTTTTTGCAGAATATGTAAATGTAGTAGCAGCTGCAGATTCTTTTCCACAACGTTCCAATAGTAGGTATATATAAACACAGGAATGAATGATTTTATTTAGAAAAATGCATTAAATCCATGAAAAGTGGCATTAAAAGGTAGATATGATGTTACAAAAATTGATTTAAACTTAATTTTGATCTTTTGAACTTTGCTTACAGTTTCCACAAAATAAGCTATGCTATCACATAAATGAGTAATATTTTTTATATAATAAATTGGAAAAGGTTTCTTTAATTTGTAACAATGTTTTAGCATTTTTTACTGGCCTAAATTTTTTTTATAAGATACTTAAATTATTTCATATAACCACTTTTACAGGTTATACAAACCAATTGGGGTGTTTTTTCAATCTCATCTTGTAATCAACCAACAAGTGTTTTAATAATTTGTGATAATGCTCATCTATGAAGCAAGATTGGAGACATACAAGGTACAACAAAGAAGAATATGTTTGGACCTAACATTTAGACCAGGGGTGCCCAAACTCGGTCGTGGAGGGCCAGTGTCCTGCAAAGTTTAGTTACAACTAGGCATGGGATGAAAACCGTTTTTAAGGTATATCATGGTTTGGAAAAGTCAAGGTCTTAAAACCGTCAGAATTTTCTGCTATACCGTTCCTAAAGTATGTGTATGATTTTTTTACTTTTTATTTTAGTTTTTTAGGACAACAGTATCTCCAGCAGAAAAGATCTCCAAAGATGCTGTTTTAAGTTGTAAAGAAATCTGTGTTTCTGAAGCTAAGAAGTCAATGAAATTAATTATTTAGTGTTTACTCATATATAAAATATATTGTGTTCAAAAGGGGAAAAACCCAGACATTTAAAAAGAATACATTTTAGAGAAGTATTCACAATACCGTCAAACCGTGATATTTTTATCCAAGGTTATCATACCGTCAGAATCTTAAACCGGCCCATGTCTAGTTACAACCCCAATCAGACACACCGGGCTAGCTAATCAAGCTCTAAAGCTGCGGTCACACTGGACTTATCTCCCCATAGACTTCCATTCAAATGCACGCGAACGCATCAGACCGGAAACACAAGCTCGTGCGACAGGCATCGCAGTTTTCTGCGATGGAAAGTTCAAGCTTGGTAAACTCTGACCTGCGAAATTGCATCACGTGATTGCATGAGACCAGCCAAAGATCAAAACATGTATCTGTACAGAAATCTTAAATATGGACCAATCACTCGCTTTTTTAAATGTCTAATCAAAATTTAAAATAATATAAAAAAAATTCTTTTTACATGATCATTAATAAAGTATTGTATTTTTTCCACATATAGCTACTATTCTGCCACTACTCTCTCAAAGGTACCATATCATGCCTATACCATACACCAAAACAAATTTTAAAAAGACACACTTGCACAGAGGGAAACATAAACTTTAAAAACAAAAAAATGCTGGGTTCTTCACAATTCATTTATGTTGTTTCAACACAAATCAATGAAGTTAACTATACATGATTAAGTGAAATGAACATAAAACAATTAGGTTGTCCCAAAAAAAATCTCATTGTAAATAAGTAGTTGGATCAAGCAGCAAAATGCTGCACAATATATTTTTATATGTGTATATTCAATAGTCAAATCACAGGAGGTGCGAATGTGGAGTCAGGTTAGTTGAGCAGGTCAGCTCAGAATGCACAAATCATTTTGGTTTAACCATAATAAAGGGAACGTTTTTCAATTGCTTGTGATTTTAAGGCCTGTGTAAACATTTTACGCGAGTTTAAAGCATTTGGGCACAATAAGTTAATACGTTTGTAGATTTAACAGAATAATCGTATTTCATAAATTTACACAATGAAGAACTTACACCTTTTTTATATTTCAATCCTTGTATCGCAATGTAGGTTTTTTCCAATATGCTGGAAACAACACTACTCCGAATTAAGGCACTGATAACACTTTTCTTGAGGAAGAAACTTCCACCAGGTCCCACAAAGAATATTTCAGAACTCGTCTGAAAAAAATTTTTCTACTGAAAAAATTGGTATTGTGCAGTGTAAAAATTTTTAGAAACATGTCTGAAAACATGCCACCTTCTTACCAGTTAAATGCAAGAAAAGAATGCTATACATGACACAAACTAGTTTACAGCTTTAAATCAGCTACTCAAACAGTAAATTGTAAATCCAGAGAGTATTTTCAAGTGGTCTCAATGTTTTATAGAGCTGTGCGTGAATATATTTATAAATATATATATATATATATATATATATATATATATATATATATATATAAATTCTATATGGCTTTCTGCATTTAAAAACATTTTAAAGCTGTTTCAAATGTCAGGCTATGAATATAAAAAACATACTGTATCTGGAAAAATGATTGTTCTGAAATATGCTATGATGGTTTGCGATATTGAAAGATCAGTTAAGGCCAAAGAAGGTGAGACATCCATTTTCCCCCTCCCTGGAGTAAACAGAGTGGTTTGGACAGGATGACACTGCTGAAAAAGACAGTCAGAGTGAAAACTGCTTCTACCTCCAACCTGAACTAGTCGCCTCTCATTATTGCAGTGGATCCAAAATGAAACCGGCCCTCCAACAGGAACAAAGCCTAAGGGGAAATGTGTGTATGTATGTGTAACAAGGATGTGTGTAAATATAAGAGAGAGAGAAGAAAAAAAGGAAAACCTTGTGTGTGTATGTGTGTGTGTTTGCACGCTTTAATGAAATCCAGTCCTCTATGACATTTTATCGCTGGTTCAACGCAAGCTGCATTTGCACACAAGCGGTCAGAGCAAATAAAATTGCCTATAGCGAGACAGACAGTCCAGTAATGCAGGAAAGCAGCTCCGTTTTGTTCTTCAGCTAATACAAACACAGCTTCCTACTGCCAGATTAAACAACCAAAAACAGCTCCCAATATCCAACGCAGAGCTCGCCCGGCCTGCCCATCCAGTCAAACACAACACAGACAGACAGCCCTGATGTCCTCCAGGTATCTCACTCTCTCACAAACAGAGGCAATAAAGCCCGGGTCACTTTTAAAAACGACTTAAGGTGCAGCACCAGGGGACGTCTGATCCCTCGCCATCATACGGTTAATCCGCCGCGCAGAGCTTTACTTACACAGACGACTGCAGGGGGACGTGGACGAGCACTTGTACACACCACACGTTTATTATATCATTATATCCTCCTCTGCCACCATGACAACACTCACCTGACTTCTCTTTCCACCGCATTGAGCATTTTGTCCGCACACATGCTTCCCTTCACTTTTATCATCCAGCCTGTCTTATAGGAGGTGTGTGAACTTATTCAGCATCTAATGGAAAAGTCAAACAGTTTGTGTGTTCCTTATTGAGGTCCACTTGAAAATTACTGAACACTGTCACACAAATATTGTGAACACACAAACATGTATGAGAGAGCTACATGATTAACAGATCAAGATCTTGATTCAGAGGCACACATTTAAAAAAACAATCATGATTTTGTTATGTCTTCTAAAACAACAGTGAACCTTCAGATCTGTTAGTTAGTGCCATTAGTATCATTCTTAGTACCATTAGTTGTGTTACAAAAAGATAAATAAATCACAGACATTTTGGAATAAAAGTTAAGAGCAATATATGTACTATAATGGAAGTTATACATTTATACACTCACCGGCCACTTTGTTAGGTACAGCTTACCAGTACAGGATTGGACCCCTTTTTTCCTTCAGAACTGCCTTATTCCTTTATGGCATAAATTTAACAAGGTACTGGAAATAGAGATTTTGGTCCATATTGACATGATAGCATCATGCAGTTGCTGCAGATTTGTCGGCTGCACATCCCTGATGCAAATCTTCCTTTCCACCACATCCCAAAGGTGCTCTATTGGATTGAGTTATGGTGAATGTGGAGGCCATTTGACTACAGTGAACTCATTGTCATGTTCAAGAAACTGAGATGATTTGCACTTTATGACATGGTGCGTTATCCTGCTGGAAGTAGCCATCAGAAGATGGGTACACTGTGGTCATAACATGGTCAGCAACAATACTCAGGTAGGCTGTGGCATTGACACAATGCTCAACTGGTACTAATGGGCCCCATTTTCTCTTTTTTGGACTTTTCTCTGTGAACCCTAGAGATGGTTGCACTTGAAAATCCCAGTAGATCAGCAGTTTCTAAAATACTCAGACCTCAGAGTCTCAGCCTGTCTGCCACCAACAACCGTGCCACGTTCAAAGTCACTTAAATCAGAATCAGAATCAGAATCAGTTTTATTGCCAAGTGTGCTTCACACACACAAGGAATTTGTTTTGGCAACAGAAGCTTTCAGTGTACATAAAGTGACGAGTGACAACACAAAATTAAATACAAGAAAAGAAAAGGCAATAAACATTAAACAGAGATGCAGTTAGTCAAAAAGATCTGGATGTTGAATGTATGTACAGATATGTTGTAAATATACAGGTTATAAGGTGCTATGTACAAGTGCGTATGAGAAAGTATTGCACGTTTATTGCACAGTAGGGGAATATTTAACTGTTCATGAGGTAGATGGCCTGAGGAAAGAAACTTTTCCTGTGTCTATCTGTTTTTGTGCTTGGTGCTCTGTAGCGCCGACCAGACGGTAACAGTTCGAACAGGTAGTGTGCTGGGTGTGAGGCGTCCAGAGTGATTTTACGAGCCCTTTTACTCACTCTGGAAGAGTACAGTTCTTGAAGTGTGGGAAGGGTAGTGCCAGTGATTCGTTCAGCAGTCCGGACTATTCGCTGTAGTCTACGGAGGTCGGTTTTGGCAGCTGAGCTGAACCAGACGGTGATTGAAGTGCAGAGGATGGATTGGATGACAGCTGAGTAGAACTGTACGAGCAGCTCCTGTGGCAGGTTGAACTTTCTCAGCTGACGAAGGAAGTACAGTCTCTGCTGGGCTTTCTTTACAATGGAGTCTATGTGAATGTCCCACTTCAGATCCTGAGAGATGGTGGTGCCCAGGAACCTGAATGACTCTACTGCAGCCACAGTGCTGTTCATGATGGTGAGTGAGGGGAGTGCAGGGGGGTTTCTCCTAAAGTCCACTATCATCTCCACTGTTTTGAGCGTGTTCAGCTCCAGGTTGTTGTATCTGCACCATAAAGCCAGCCGCTCCACCTCCTGTCTGTATGCAGACTCGTCACCGTTCCGGATGAGGCCGATAACAGTAGTGTCATCCGCAAACTTCAAGAGCTTAATGGAGGGGTCTTTTGCAGTGCAGTCGTTTGTGTACAGGGAGAAGAGCAGTGGGGAGAGAACACATCCCTGGGGGGCACCAGTGCTGATGGTGCGGCTGTCGGATGTGATTTTGCCCATTCTGACTAGCTGTTGTCTATCTGTCAGAAAGCTGGTGATCCATTGACAGACAGAGCTAGGGACAGACAGCTGGGTCAGTTTGTTCTCGAGCAGTGATGGGACGATGGTGTTAAAGGCAGAACTGAAGTCCACAAACAGTATCCTTGCGTAGTTCCCTGGTTTGTCCAGATGTTCTAGGATATAATGCAGTCCCATGTTGACTGCATCATCCACAGACCGGTTTGCTCTATAGGCAAACTGCAGGGGGTCCAGCAAAGGTCCAGTGATGTCCTTCAGATAAGCTAGCACCAGTCTTTCGAATGACTTCATGGCCACAGATGTTAAGGCAACAGGTCTGTAGTCATTGAGTCCTGTGATCTTTGGTTTCTTTGGTATTGGGATGATGGTGGAGCATTTGAAGCAGGATGGAACTTTGCGCTGTTCCAGTGATCTGTTGAAGATCTGTGTGAAAATGGGAGCCAGTTGGTCCGCCCAAGTTTTCAGACAGGCTGGTGAAACACCATCTGGACCTGGTGCTTTTCGTCTCCTCTGTTTACTGAAGATCTGACGCACATTATCTTCACTGATCTGAAGTGCCGGGGTGGAGAAGGAGATGGCTGGAGGTGTTGATGGCTGTTTACTGAGGATCTGATGCCCATTATCCTCACTGATCTGAAGTGCAGGGGGTGAGAGGGAGATGGCTGGAGGTGTTGATGGCTGTGTAGGGAGATGATCCAGGTGGGTGTGAGGTGTCTGGTCAGAGGTGTCAAATCTACAATAGAAGATATTCAGCTCGTTTGCAAGATGGTTGTTGCAGTCGATACTGGAGGATGGCGTTTTATAATTTGTGATGTCTTTCAGGCCTTTCCATACTGATGCAGGGTCGTTGGCAGAAAACTGGTTTTGCAGCTTTTTGGCATAGCTTTTCTTGGCCACACCAATCTCCTTTGTCAGTGTGTTCCTGGCCTGATTGTATAAAATCCTGTCCCCGCTCCTGTAGGCATCCTCTTTTTCATGACGAAGCTGTCTAAGTTTTGGTGTAAACCATGGTTTATCATTGTTAAATGATAAGTAGGTCCTGGTAGGGATGCATAACTCCTCACAGAAACTGATGTATGATGTTACAGTCTCTGTGAGCTCGTCTAGGTTGGTGGCTGCAGCTTCAAAAACACTCCAATCAGTGCATTCAAAACAGGCTTGTAAGACCTGCTCTGTGTCGTTGGTCCATCTCTTAACAGTCCTTAATACTGGCTTAGTAGTTTTAAGTTTTTGCCTGTAAGTTGGTATAAGATGAACCAGGCAGTGGTCAGAGAGTCCTGAAGCTGCTCTGGCGACAGAGCGATATGCATCCTTTATTGTGGTGTAGCAATGATCCAAAATGTTATTGTCTCTGGTGGGGCATGTGATGTGCTGTTTGAATTTAGGCAGCTCGTGTGTGAGTTTTGCCTGATTAAAGTCACAGAGAATGATAAAAGCAGAGTCTGGGTGTCGTTGTTCAGTCTCTGTGATCAGATCAGACAGCTGTTGTAACGCAGTCCTCACGTGTGCTTGTGGTGGAATGTAAACACAGACAAGAATGAACGAGAAGAACTCCCGCGGTGCATAAAACGGCTTACAGTTAATGAAAAGCGCTTCCACATCAGGACAGCACATCTTCTTTAACACAGTTACATCCGTACACCATCTCCTGTTGATGTAAAAGCATGTCCCACCACCGCGTGTTTTGCCCGTTGACTCCGTATCGCGATCTGCTCTGTACAGCTGAAAGTCCGGTAAGTGTAATGCGCTGTCCGGAATGGCTTCGTTCAGCCAGGTTTCTGTGAAACACAGCGCAGCAGAGTTGTTAAAGTTCTTGTTTTCGCATGAGAGCAGAAGTAGTTCGTCCATTTTGTTAGGAAGCGAGCGGAGACTCGCTAGATGGATGCTAGGCAGCGCTGTTCTGAAGCCGCGCTGTCTCAGCCTGACGAGCGCGCCAGCTCTTTTTCCACGCCGCCGGGTCTTGTATTTCTTCCACAAAGCAGCTGCTCCGCCGATGACAATGTTCCGCAAAACGCCAGAGAAATCAAAATCCAGTTGGTGATTAGTTGGTGTGGACTGCCGAATGTTCAGCAGCTCATCCCTGGTATAACTGATCGTGTTTGATAAACATAAAACAGGACAGACTAACAGAACTAGTGTAAACACTGAAGAGCTCCACACCGAGGCAGCCATCCGCGGCGCCATCCTGACAATTTCAGGATGTCACTTCACTTTTCTTCCCCATTCTGATGCTCTGTTTAAACTGCAGATCATCTTGATCATGTCTACATGCCTAAATGCATTGAGTTGCTGCCATGTGATTGGCTGATTAGAAATTTTGCTAAGAAGCAGTTGGACAGGTGTACCTAATAAAGTGTCCGGTGAAAGTATATTTCCTAAGTGCGGTTTAAAGAAGAGAAAATGTGTTTTAACATTTGAATGAATGTATAAATGTTTTAATAACCATAATAAAATGGTCTTTCTCATGATGACAGTACATACTATTTTTACAAGATATATGTACTTAGCTTAAAGTGCAATTTAAAGGCTTTACTAAGTTAATTAGGTTAACTATAGAGTTAATAGTTCTTTGACCTTAACAGCAGTTTTTAAAAATAGTTTTGAATTCCAGACAAATTGAAAGAATAAGTAATTCTAGAGAATATTAATATCATCGGAAATACTATGAATACTATAAAAATTTTGCCTTTAACTGTCGTAACAATAAAAAGAAAGTGACATTTTTTAACACTTAGTTCTTTTAGCTTGCTTGATCCGTAACCAAACAAGAGAATGATATGCTTAGTCCTGGTTTGATAAGCATTAAAGACCAAACCTAAAGACATTAAACAAAACAAAAGACCCACATTTTCAGTGGTTTTGGTCTGCTTGGCTCAAACCAAAAAATTTTATGATTAACACCAGTTCATGTTTTTAATAGAAGCCATTAACATTTTGCCTGAATATCTAACAAATGACATATTGTTTTGTTCAGTTTTCTATTCAGAACCATTATGTTTATTTTTTTTATTGCAGTGCCGCTTTATGAAACATAAGTGTTTTAAAATTAGCGTTGAACAATATCTTATTTGATCATCGATGTGTATTTGTGGGTGTATTTGCAATAGTCCCATCACAGGATCAGATTATTTATTAAAGATTAAAAGATAAATATATTATTAAATTGTATATATTTTAATTATTTATACAGCGATGAGCACATTATTTTTTATTAAATTCTTCAATTTCTGTACTTGAATTCTTTTAGACTCCACAGAAAATCAGAAAACATAGTGTATTTATTTTTAATAGTCATTTATTATAATTTATGCAGATGCACTGCAAAGAAGTCTTCAGATCATCCCAGTCAATCTAAATGAATTACATTTTTCCAAATAGAGCTATTTAAATCATCTGTTGAAAATTACATTTATATCATAATATATACTTGCATCAAAACTAAATATTGCAATTTCAAAATTTCCCAGTATCATGCAGCTCTAATTGAAAACACCAAAATCTACTACTGTACATCGTACATTCATCAGGGAGGTGTGTGTGTGTGTGTGTGTGTGTGTCTGTGTGTGTGTGTGAGCAAGTCATCTCTGCTCACAGACACTCCCTGCATTACAGTGGCTGCAGCTGTTGCATGTCGCAGGACTTTGTGCAGTAAATGTTCACCATGGCTCCACACACACACACCAGGAGACACAGCTTGTTTAACAGATGTGCTACATGCTGTTAAACTGTGATGGAATTAATTGTGAAGGATCGTGAGGAATTTCTGATATCTGTTTTAAACCGAAAAGGAAATAAAGATTCAGCCAAGAGATAAACATATTGTGGTTGTTACAATATCCACTAGCATGCTTGCTTGACACTTTACGAACCAGCAGAACATCCCAACTACATTGGGATGATGAAGTTGTCTAAATACCAGTCTGATCTGTGGCCAAATAATAATAGATGCTCTATTATCATGTACTTTCATGTGGTTTCAAACTTTGGTTCGATGTGACAGGCTTTTTTTTGTAGTACATAAATACACTCACTGGCCACTATTAGGTACACCTGTCTAACTGCTCATTACTGCAAATTTCTAATCAGCCAATCACATGGCAGCAACTCAAAGCATTTGGGCATGTGGACATGGTCAAGACAATCTGTTGCAGTTCAAACTGAGCATCAGAATGGAGAAGAAAGCTGATTTAAGCGACTTTGAACGTGGCATGGATTTTCATGCACAACCATCTCTAGGGTTTACAGAGAATTATCCAAAAAAGAAAAAAAATATTCAGTGAGCAGCAGTTCTGTGGGTGCAAATGCCTTGTTAATGCCAGAGGCCAGAGGAGAATGGCCAGACTGGTTCGAGCGGATAGAAAGGCAACAGTAACTTAAATAACCACTCGTTACAACTGAGGTATGCAGAAGAGACAAAACATGCAAACCTTGAGGCAGATGGGCTACAGCAGCAGAAGGCCACACTCCTGTCAGCTAAGAACAGGAAATTGAGGCTTACCAAAATTGGACTAAAGAAGATTGGAAAAATGTTGCCTGGTCTGATGAGTCTCGATTTCTGCTGTGACATTCGGATGATAGGGTCAGAATACATGAAAGCATGGATACATTCTGCCTTGTATCAACACTTCAGGCTGCTGGTGGTGGTGTAATGATGTGGGGGATATTTTCTTGGCACACTTTGGGCCCATTAGTACCAATTGAGCATTGTGTCAAAACCACAGCCTACCTGGGTATTGTTGCTGACCATGTTCATCTCTTTATGACCACAGAGTACCCATCTTCTGATATCTAATTCCAGCAAAATAACACACAATGTCATAAAGCACGAATCATCTCAGATTGGTTTCTTGAACATGACAATGAGTTCACTGTAGTCAAATGGCCTCCACAGTCACCAGAGCTCAATCCAATAGAGGACCTTTGGGATGTGGTGGAATGGGAGATTTACATCATGGATGTGCAGCCGACAAATATGCAGCAACTGCAAGATGCTATCATGTCAATATGGACCATAATCTTTGAGGAATATTTCCAGTACCTTGTTTAATCTATGCCATGATTAGGGATTAAGGCAGTTCTGAAGGCAAAAGGGAGTCCAACCCAGTACAAGTAAGGTGTACCTAATAAAGTGACCAGTGATTGTATATATTTTGCATTCATGCAACTACATAATGGAACAGTGATAAGAAACTATAAGCTTCAAAATGCTAAATAAAATGAAATAAAAAAGATTTTTTTAAATACATATATAATTCATACATGACATTTAAAAAACAGAGATAAAATTAAACATGTCATTTTCATTTTAAATCTGTATGTGAAATTAAAGAATGTTGGTCAAACAGTGATGAATAACTTTCATTGATTGAATTAGTTTGAATTTACCTCAAGGAATGCAAGACAAATAGGTATGGAATAACATAAGTAATATTTTTGGAGTAAACTATCACTTTAAAACGCATGTTATATTTGTGTGTGAGGACTAAGACAAATTATAGGGCATCAATCACTCATTTTTATTGTAAAGAAAAAGCAAATACAGAAGATGATAATAAATTATAATAGAAATCCTAAAATATTCATAAAAAGTAGAGGTACGGCTGCTTTAATAAGCTAAACAAATGAAGAATCCCTACAGAGTTAACTTGGTTCTAGTGGTCTTGATAATCTTCCATCTCAAGTCATCACAGCGATTAAAGCGCTCATTTTGCATGCCTGGTCGTGCTTTAGCAACGACAGCAGTAATGCCATGGAAATACACAGGCAGAACAGACAATCCTGCTTCTGATTGAATCAGTTAGGCAGGGAGTCTTTCATCTGCGGCACATTAATAAAGCACACGTCCAGCAGCAGCAGCGAGAAGCTGAAACTCCTCTGAATAAAAGAAAAGGACAGACTCGCTAACTTGGCATGAGTCAAGACTGCTGGCTTCCTCTCTCAGCTCTGTGAGCGTGTGATGCTTTGAGTTCACTCAGTCAGTGTGTGCGAGCGGTGTGATCGTGGCCTGGAGTTGTGTGAACCGTTAACTTCAGGATAAGGTCAAAAAAAGGATGGCCTTCCAAGAGATGATTCAATAGTTAGCTGAGCAAAACTAATTTGAGGCACAGCGCATTCTTTCACTCATGCAGGATGAGACTAGACGTCCAGCAATTTGATTAGTGAGTTCCTGCATCTAGCTGTTGTTTTAGCTTTAATGTTTAAAGTGCTTCAAGTGTTTAAAACTTTTCTACGAGCGATCCAAGAGTGCTGACAATGTTACGCTTTAGCATGTTGTTATACTGTCAGCATGGTAAACTCTCTCAGAGAAGTTGTCTCTTAATTTATCCCCTTCAAAACAACGCTGGCACCTACTTTAAAGTACTGTTTGTGAAATATACACTGCCTTCTACATTAATAAATGGCTCAGAGACAATTACTGTCGTACTTCAAATTGCCTGCTGTGAACAACCTTATGTAAAATCTGCATGTACTTTTCAAACAAAACTAATAACAAAACCCAGAGTCAACATATCTTATTCAACCAATACTTGTCCCTGTATATAAAGCTTCTATTAAACAGCATATTGTAATATATTTAAAATTTGCCCTATTTTTTAAATGCATTTTATTGATATTCTTTGTGAACAATTCATCTATGCATAGTTCTTATTCTTGATTTACCTTGCAGTTGCACCTTATTGGAAATATGTGCTTCAGCCTACAGTTTCACAAAACCTGACATCCGTTCCTCTGGGTACATTTTGTTGCACATTTCAGATGACGAATCCACTGGAGGGTGATACTGAAATGCGTTACTTAGGATATACTTTGTTGTGCGTTTCAGATACACGTCCTTCATTTATAAGACCATGTGAAGGTGGCACTTATCGCACAGATCACCTAGAGCAGGGGTTTCCAAACTTTTCAGCTCGCAACCCCCAAAACAACAATGCCAGTGACTCGTGGCCCCCAACATCCTCGAAGGTGGTTATAAATATACGAACACTGCGCGCACAACAGTAGGTCTATATAAACATGAGCATATGTCTTTCTAACAATCATAGGATTTTTATAGTCCTTTATTAATTTTGTATAATTTAACATTAGCCGCACCTAATGAGAGTGGTGGGCACTATGTTTTCAGCACAAGTCTATTTTTGGTTTAATTTTGGAGACCGCCACTCAGAGATCATGCTCAATGTGGCCTGTATTTATTTGTAATGTATTTGATTGCCATAAAGATCTCAGAAAGTTTAACCTGGTGCTATAAAATCTGCTGCAGCTGATGCTATTGCTGTGTGCTAATATAAACACCAATCCTATGAAACAAAATTGAAAGGTTGATGGCTTTTTATTTGCAAATTGTTGTTTTTTATGTAATTATTAACTACTATTTTTTATCTTCTGTGGGTTATGGATAAAATATGGTAATTCTAATAGTTTCATAAAATTTATTTGACAGTCTGCCTCACCTGTCTATTACAAATCATGGACAATGTTAAGGTGTATTATTTTGTGTTAAAATAATATTTTATTAGTCAATAAAGGCTGATTTATACTTATTTTTTTTCAAGTGATCGATGTGAGCCATTAGATTTATCTTAATGAGTAATGCAACAAGAACAAAGCATGTAATCTGCATTGTTTGTTTATTCAGAACGGATCGTAACAAAAGAGGATATTGAAGGCTGACGAATCATCCTTTTTTTCTGCAATGGCAGGCCTGCTTCTTGAAATGTGTCTGTTCATCCTGGAAGTCCCTGTTTTTACACCTCTTTCACACCAAATCGCAGAACTTGCGCTACTCATCGTTGCAACATTTAGTTCATTTTTTTAGAAGTGCGCATCAGCCACAGTGAGGGGTATACGACAGCGTTGCACCGGACCATATGTGTGCACTCAACGCAGAAGTCTAAATCAGTCCCTGTAAATATCATTAGTGTGAAAAGGAACTAAAGTTGTTGGTGTCATATACAGTCCCGTAGTGTTCATTTTAGAAACTGCAGTAAAATATATATTAAAGTACTTTTTTGCGCTTTTACAAAATTGTATGTTGTGACAGGTATCATCAGTGAGCTTTTAATGGGCATTAAATTGCATGTTTAATTTGTTCACAAGTAGATGATGGCAAATACAGGTGTAAATGGGGTCTAAAATGTTTAGAGATTGTCTACTTTTGACCACGCTAGAGGTTCAAAAAAAAAAAAACATTAAATTGGATTGCTTTTGGATTGCTTCATTACAATCTAGGGTTGTCACGATATTAGAATTCGACACCAATTGGTACAGAAATTTTAAATACGTCCATTTCCTACGCTGTGGAGCACCTTCTTGAACAGTGCTGATTTGCCATTGTGTTCACGTGCTCAACACAAATGACTGTGATTGGCCGTGAAGGTCATCAGTTCACAAAACTCACCACTGTTTACAGAGTCTGACATACAAGTAATCTGCTGATGAATCTCGGCTTTAAAACGCTCCAGCGTTTCTGCATCTGTGGTTACACGCAGTAAACAGCGGTGAGTTCGGTGAACCGTTTACCTTCACAGCCAATCACAGTCATTTGTGTTGAGCACGTGAACACAAAGGCAAATCAGCGCTGTTTAAGAACGCACTCAACAGCGCTAAAATTAGGAGTGTCAAAATTAATTGTTTCTTCGGTGCACCGCGATGCAGATAGGGACAATTCGATATCGGTTCAGTAATAGATCATAACGGTTATTGCGTACTGACGTCATTTATTTGATATGCGCTGTAGAATACCATGGCGAAGAAGACAAGGGCGAGTAAATAAAACGCTCCTGCTACCTAAAAAGCAGATAATTTTGCACAATTCACTGCTTATGAGTTTGCTGGACAATCTTTCACTGACACTGAAGGTACAGCACCAGCTGCTATTTCACTACTAAGGAGAAATGCTGTAAAACTCCATCTCTGCCTCCCTCTCTCACTTTGGACATTTGACCCGTTGGGGTGTTCGTAAGGTAACTTTTTCTCTTCTCTCATCTTTTAAAGAGATACTTGTGGATCCAGACACGAACAAGCCTGTGGTGCGAGTTTTCTCCATTGCATCTATTATAGATTACCTGTGATAACCGTGCATTATGCGCATATGGACTGTATCACAACCCTTTCTGTTGAGCGGGTGAAGGCAATGACCAATCATATAAGATAAATCAGTATAAGAACTCGCTTGATAGAGCTCAAATAGCAAGCGGGATAATATTTTCATTAGTTTATTTGCTATAAATGCTCATGTTGTCTTCTGTGCATGCATTGGAGTTTTGTCTAAAACATTTAAAAAGAGTGTTTTCTTTGAACTGGTAAAAATTAATGGTACAGTTCATATATCTGACTGCTTGTATTAAAGGACAAAATTGTATTACAAATAATATATAAATATATTTATAGATTTTAATAAAAAAAATTCTTGTGTTGTGAAGAAAAAAAAAAAAGAATTATACATGGAAAGCATGGTCAATGCATCGTAATGCATGGCATGATCGATGGCATGATAATCGTAACCGAATTGAACTGTGAGACCAGTGTAGGTTTACACAGCTAGCTAAAATGTTTGCGGGACATGGACATTTTTAAAATCTCAGTACCGATTAGGATCGAATTCCAGTATCATGATAACCCTAGTTCGAACAGCCACAAAAGACGACCTACTCTCAACACACGTACCGTCATTTTTTTTATCGTGGTTACCATTCAAATAATTTTCATTAGCATGTTTCCTGCTTGCTCAAAAGCCATGTAATGTGGGTACATTAATCCAGCATTAATCATCTGTAACATGACTTGGAAGTAAAAAAAAAAGAGACAAATCTTGACCAAATCTGACAACAAGTGGTCATGAGAGACTCATCTAAACTCATGGTAATCCCAGATGGAAATGCTAATGCGGCTTGGCTGATCACTTCTGACGGGGTCACTGAAAATGCTCGCAAATACCAGGTAGAAACAGCACTTCTGAATACATACTAAAAAACTCTTCAAACATTTCATCTAAAACTCTATCAATCTATTGCTCATAGTTCTGAACCCATCCAATCAATAAAATGGAAGGACAGAACCAGTGTTTCTTTCTGTTCAATAATTCATTTCACTCTGATGTACATTATAATATGAAAAGAAAAAAATCTTTAATCCCATGATGACTAGAACATAAGAGAATAATTAATTCAGACAAGCACACTACATCAACTACGACTGCTCTTTTTACATCCCAAACCCTCATACAAGTGGTTTCAGTTCAAAAACTCTTTTCTTTGACTGATTACAAAGTTCAATTGCACACTTTTGTGAAGAGGCATGGAATGGGAGCAGTCCAACCACCAGCACCATTGTCACCAGCAGCACACGCTCTGCCATCCATCCACCCACTGAGAAGATAAAAAACCCTCTCTCATCTACAAGATAAAAATGTGTTTTTTCAGGAAGGGTGTGTATGTGTGCTTTGAGCAAGTTCATAGACATGATAAAAGCAAACATAAAGCATAGGATAGTAAAAGGAATCAAGCCAATTCGCAATAAGACAGCACTCAAAAGCATATGTAAAACCTCAGTGCCACAGCAATCGCATAAAAAAAACAGCTCACTGCAGTTATTTCTTTATTAAGTTTAAAACACGAAACACTCTAAACAAACACTGGCTAACGGAAACAATGTTTACAAAATATGCAAACGTTCAGCCCTTCAGCTCAACTCTTTCTAGGAAGAAAGGATAAGCGCGGCTACTCATTGTAAAGTGGAGGACGTCCGGGTTTGTACACTGACGTGCTTGTGTGTGAGTGTGAGCTTAAGCCGCGCGTCTGTCCCACACCAGACCATCTGCTGATCCAGGGTGTCACTGCGTCTCCCCCTCGATCCGTCAGGGATTATCCTGTTACGTGCTTTAGACGCCTGCAGATTCCCAGCAGTTAAAACAAAGCAGGTAGGACAAATCCCTATATGACCACTGCATGACAGAGCGAGGGAATAAATGATGGCCTTGATAACACATTTCCCTCTCAGTTCTGCTAGGGTCAAGTGTTAACTACTGATTTCACCATCCCATTGTGGCCTATCAAACTGGCATTTTTAATTTGATTAGATTTGAAAAATTATAAAAAGATTTCTTCAGTGTGATAATGCAAATGCTTATTCTGATGTGTATGTAAATATATGTAAATAAATAATGCTGTGTACAAATGCGTGTGAGAAAGTATTGCATTGTATACTGTTATAATACACAGTGACACCAATATTATATAGTGACACCTTCTTAGCAAAATGTTTTAAATATTCCGTAAAAACAAGCAAGCTCTACTTATATCAATACACCTTTCCCCCCCAACATAAACTTCATTTAAAATAAATAGTTAAACAAATGTTTTAAAAACTAATAAATTAAATTATGCACAACAATCTGTCCAGGTCAGTATCCTCAGCAGTAAATACATGGAGAACTTTTAAACAAATGTTATTGTATGTAAAATAATTAAACCATTATGGTAGATAGAGTTATAATTAACATTTTAAATAAAAAGTTTAACGGTTTATTGAGACTGCTGGTGATTGTATGGGTGTTAATGGCCAGATTGGGTAGCTATACATGAACTAAGGAAAAGTAGAAAAAAGATTTAAGACCTACAACACAATATTTCAGGAAATGTATGACTTTTAAGGCCTGAAATTATGATTTTGAGATTTAAGACATTTTAATACTTTTTATGGACACCCTGCAGACATCGGCGAACGCAGAAGTGAATGCACTGACTGGTTATTCAGCAAAGAATCAGAGTGCAAGTGTGACGTAGTGAAGTCATATAGCAAGAAAACAATTCAAGTCAATAAGGAACACAAAAAGTTCAGCTGTAATTTCACTACATTTTTCAAAAATTTGCAAACGTGAATTATTAGATTATCAGACATATTTGTACAAGAGAATCCCTCCATGGTGAGTGACAATTACTGTGATAATGGTACTGAACGCTGCTTTGTTTATGCTTTGTCTATACGCATTGGAAGTTTGTGGAATGAGAAAACAACCTACCGGCGCTCGTTTCAGTCAGCATTTGTCCATCTGGTGTGTTCGCACACAAGTTTTTCATCCAGATGCATTCTAACGAGAGGCGACAACACCATTGGATTTCATTGATTCTAGTTGTTTGGCATCGACTTGGTGTGCTTCAGCCCTAATAGTAAATCTTTTATTTTCAATGATTTTTGTGTCTTTCAAAATCTGTAAAGATATTAAAAGCATTATCCTTGTAGATTGGAGGATATTAGCAAAGTGTAACGATTACAATAATTAATTGTTATTTTAGGACTGCATTGTGATCTTTAAACGGCATTTTAACAAGTGATCAAATGTATCTTCTCAGTATGATACTTCTCAGCACTTTAAAAAGTGTTTGTTTTTTCATTTATTTATTTTCTTTTCGGCTTAGACCCTTTTTTAATCCGGGATCACCACAGCGGAATGAACCGCCAACTTATCCAGCACATGTTTTTTTTTACACAGCGGATGCCCTTCCAGCCGCAACCCATCTCTGGGAAACATCCATTCACACTCATACACTACGGACAATTTAGCCTACCCAATTCACCTGTACCGCATGTCTTTGGACTGTGGGGAAACCGGAGCACCCGGAGGAAACCCACGCGAACGCAGGGAGAACATGCAAACTTCACACAGAAACGCCAACTGACCCAGCCGAGGCTCGAACCAGTGACCTTCTTGCTGTGAGGCGACAGCACTACCTACTGCGCCACTGTGTCGCATGTTTGTTTTTTTTATTCAGTAAATTGTTATTACACTATTAACATTTTAGAGGGCTTTATTGTAATTTATGTTAAAAATGTATAATAACAGACAACATTCTAGCGCATGAATAATAAATTACGTATTTAAAGCGGTTTTACACAATTTCAAGTTTCAAGAACTGATAGGCAATAATTACCGGGAAGTATTTATTTCACTTAATTCAACAGCAACCTTAGTTGTTTTAAAAAAACAATAACATATTCATTTAATACTGAGCCCAAGATACCATAAAATACAAATGTTTCAAACTTTCCCAATTCATAACTATTCCTCTCTCTTTTTGTAAGATGTGATTTGTAGAATAATGAAAAAAACTGGAAAAAACACTTTTCCCATAACAGGAAAAGATAAATGCTTTATACATTTCTGACATTCTCATTCAAAAGGTTTTGTTTTATCTTCATAATTCTTCAGCTCTCTCTCAACACAGCTTGGCAATGGCGACTCTAGCTTAAATATGGATAAATTATTTAGGGCCTCGCAAACAATGAGTCAGCCACCTGAATAATGGTGTTCATCTTTGTCAATGTTTGTACAGTGTGACACATTGTCCAGTCATATGCATATCACAGAATACATCATGCCCTTACAAAATACAGAGTAAATTGGTTTGAAATGAACAGAGCCTGAGGTGTAAAAAGAAAAGAGGAAGGTTGACTTTTATGTTGATTTGAATTGTGCAATATATGTGCCTTGCTACTTTTGGTGGTTTAATCCATCATATATAAACATGCATAACTTTTAGAAACCAGAGGGTTAGATGAGCATCTAGTCAAATCTATTTGTTGCAAAAACAGATGTGGAAATTTTATGAATATCAAGAGTCAATATGAACATATGAAAAAATGTTGTTGAGATTATGCCAGAAGACGATTGTTAAAAGTTTTTAGTTTGGAGTATTTTATTTCACAACTAATTAAATGGCAAAGTTTAGTTTAAGTCTTTTGCTTTTGAGGAAAATAGTCTGTTTTTCTTGGAGAAAGACATCAAACTTCAGAGTAGGAAAATGATGGCTTCCACATGTGCTCAGCTGCAAAGAAATATAAGAAGCCACAAGAATGTTACAGTGAAATGATTTGCCATGCTGTTGGATCCAATTTCAATCCAATTCAGTTTTTCAAAATATCAAACCAAACATTTCCTCAACCCTGCTCAGTTCTGCTCTTCTGCAATCTAAACAAACCAGCATAAAATTCACCAAGAGCAAAAGTGCATCCACCTAGATCATGCTTCAATAAAACTGACAAGAAAACAGCCCCTAACAACACATTCAAATTGACCTTATACTCTCAATTAGGGCTGCACAATAGGGTTTCAGCATCGATATTGCAATGTGTGCATCCGCAATAGTCACATCGCATAGATCTGCAATGCTAAGTTGACATCGCAAAGTAATTTTTACATTTACATATACAAAACTATAAAGCATGCACTGTTTACTTCGCCTTTATCTTTGCTCCATGGTGTTTATTTATGCTTGTTATTTGTTTATTACATGAAATGCACGATTCACTGCATCCCAATCAACCCAAATTAATACATTTGGTAACACTTTAAAGACCAATTCTCACTATAACTACTAGTTGCTAGTCGGGTGTAATGGATCACAACCCATGGTCCTGAACAAACGTGACCTGAGAATTAATACAGTTTTTACTTGTAGATTAATCTGAAATTTGTAACAAAATCGCAGAGAGATCGCCTCTCACGTCATTCAAATCACATGTATGAAAACATTTAGGCCAGAGGTGGGCAAAATAAGGCCCGAGGGCCAAATGCGGCCTGCTGAACACTTTCATCCGGCCCGCGAGGGAGTTTTTAAAATGCTGCTTCTGAGTAACGGTTTGGTTTCAGAATTAGTAAATTAATGATGCAATACAAGTAAACGCGGTACAGTTAGTGCAACCAGTAGAATTAGAACACACTCTCGGATAGGGCTGTGCAATTAATCGAAATTGAATCGCAATCGTAAGAGGCTGCGATATGGCATATATATTATTTAACTTCCCCCGCTCAGAGCAAATGCATGAGTCTGTGTGTGACGGTCGTCTGTGTGTGACAGCCTTACTAGCCATTCGACTGAGCGCACTTTCGTACTGCCCAATCAGAATTGCGCAACCGAACTATGCGGAAAGCCCACAATAACAAACGAGGAGCGTCTTGCTAAAAATCAGGGGCGTAGATTTAGCATGGATGGAGAGGACGCGGAGGGAAATGTCCCCACCAATAATTTAATGCCCTTAAAAAAAATGGTGCTGTCAATATTGACCTAGACATGTTAACCTAGAAAGGCTGTGCCTTTCCCTGCTGTCATGTGAGAGGCTGTAGCTGCGTTCAGAAAAGCAGCGCCAAAACAGCGCTGGTGAATTTCCTGTGCAAGAATGAGGTGTGTGACACACACAGGTGAGGATGGTGGCAGCAAAAAAACTACATAAAGAGCTTTTTTCAACGAAAAGTGTAAGTCACATAAACTCAAGTTCGCTACTGAATGAGTCCATCATGATAATGGCGTTAATGCTCGTGTTTTCCCCGCTTTAACGCACAGTCTGTCGTTATAGCAGGCTGATAAAGTCTACAATAACTATTAAATAAATCTGTTTTATGTTAATGTGACATGATTCTGTCCGATATTACATGTTCCATGCATACTGCCACTATAAATAAAAGTAATTTTTGAAGGATTTGACATGTGGCCGTTTACTTGGTTTAAAAACTTGATGTGGCCCTCAGGTCTAAAAAGTTTGCCCACCACTGATTTAGGCTTTCCTGTGAAATATAAGGATGACGGAAGTTGTGGATGTGGTGGGTTTCTTAGAAGGTGAGGGTTATTAATTTGTGGGTTATTAAAGGTGTTTTCTGTCACTACTTGTTTAGCCTGCATTAATGCATTCAGTGTAAGCTGCATGATTAATCATTAAAGGATAGAGATCTTTACACCCACACAACAAATTATAAATGATGGTGATTTGCAGATGTTTATTAATCCTTCGACTCGCTGCATTCAAATCTGTGTTTCTGTGAACGCAGGAATCAAAAGATTTAGTCTTTTGAGTTAGTTATGAAGTTACAAACAGTCAAATAACACAGAAGTACTGGGATAACGATTTATAGTTTAGATAAAACCACTGATGTTTATGGTAAAGATTAAAATCATCATCACACTAAATTAAAGCTGAAAAATGAAAGTTGTAATTAAATTAATAGGTGGCGACAACCAGCCATCAAAAATATGCCACTGAATAATTCTTCAAAAATGACACGCGTAGCAAATAAACAAAGATTTATGAGTAATTCACTGAATCATTTATTGAGAATGACACTAAAAATAAATATGGATTGTACAAATTATAATGTTAGATTTCTACATTTACCATCATCAGCAACAGTAGTAGTAACAACAGTGAATTTTTCACAGTATTGAATATTTTACAATTTTTTTTTGTTCAGCTGATTATTTCTTCATTTTATTTTTTATATGTTTTTGTAAAATATGGAAAGCAAATTACATTTGTTTTCTCTCCTTTTTGGCCGATCTGAAAAATGGTCCGACCCATGACTAAAAGAAAAAAATGATGCAAACCGTGAGATTTGTGATCTGTCACACCACTATTTGCTAGGTTATTGAGATATTGGCTGCTTATTAGTTCTTATAAAGCACATATTCAGTATGATCTTATTCTATTTACCTAATCCTACCCAATACCTAAACTACCTTAATAAGGAGCAAATTAGGAGTTTATTGAAATGTGAGTTATGAACCTTAAAACACTTTCCAAATAGTGCTAATCAATCATTTACTGGAAGTCCGAATTATTAGCCCCCCTGTTTATTTTTCCCCCAATTCCTGTTTAACGGAGGAAATACTTTAACACATTTCTAAACATAATAGTTTTAATATCTTATCTCTAATAACGATAATAATGATTTATTTTATCTTTGCCATGATGACAGTAAATAATATTTGACTAAATATTTTTCCAAGACATTCAGCTTAAAGGGACATTTGAAGGCTTAACTAGGTTAATTAGGTTAACTAGGCGGGTTAGGGTAATGATGCAAGTTATTGTATAACGATGGTTTGTTCTGTAGACTATCGAAAAAATATATAGCATAAAGGGTTAATAATTTAGTCCTTAAAATGGTTTTTAAAAAATTAAAAACTGCTTTTATTCTAGCCTAAATAAATTAAATAAGACTTTTTTACAGAAGAAGAATATTAATCCAAAAATATTATCAGACATACTGTGAAAATGTCCTTGCTCTGTTAAACATCATTTAGGAAATATAAAAAAATAAAATAAAATAAAAATAAATAAATAAATCAAAGGGGGGCCAATAATACTGACTTTAACTGTATATCGCAGAACAAACAAAATATTGCAATGTCAGATATTCTAATGATGTTAGATGTTCTAATACCGTGCAGCCCTACTCTTAATTAAAGCTGTAACGTTCACTCAGAAATTAAAATCTTCTAAAAATCAACTGCCCCCACTCCCTTCGGTATGTTACAGTACAAGCTAAAGCTGAATTTCAACCACACAGTGTGTCAGCTTTAGATGTATCAGCCTCCATGGATCTAACAGCATTCTTTAGAATCAGTCTACAAGTGGTCAAGGCCAGCAAACATTCATTGTGACTAATGATACTGATGAACTGAGCAATGCTGTTGTTGGGAAATCCTGTTTAATCAAGGTTGCAAGTTATACTGAGCAAATGAGAGCAATCACTAGCCGTCCGATCTAGTGAAACAAATGAAGGCAGCTTTCCTTTCAAACACCCCTTTGAAAGCAACTGTAATTAAACATTAGCTATGAGTTCATCTAAGGTTACAGGAACACGGTGACACCCTTAAAGTAGAACTCGAGGCATCTGAGCAGAGTGTGACAGGAGAGGTGAATCCCATTAAATGTCGTGGTAATCAGGAACCAGATGCCCACAGCAAGAACAGTATGCTGAGACATTGATTATGTATGTAGTACATACATACTCTGGACTTTTTACTCTATATTGATCTAAAAGCCAATCACATAGCAGAAATGTGCCCCAATGGGAATCTTAAAGGGTGTTAATAAATGTACCGAATTTTCCCCACTGGAATTTTATCTGCGGAAAATGTTGTCATTTAGCGGACCCTCTAATTTTTGTGGATTCAGTTATTGTTGAGTTACTCTTTTAAATCTGAAAGTGTTAACAACTTATATCAAAATGTATATCGTTATCGGTCAATATGGAAAATAATTATCAAGATTGCCTTATCGCCCAGCCCTAAATATTCAATAATACAATTGTTTTCAACATTTTAACACTAATACAAACTATAATGTTAAGCACCAGTCAAATAAATAAATAAAAATAAAGTTTTGCTATCAGAAATAATCAGTTTTTTTAAGTAAACAATTAACGTACAAAAAAATAAATGTACTATTAAAGTAAATTTACTATATTTAGATCAAATAAAGAGAGACTTTGAGCATAAGAAATGGCCAGATGCAGCTGTACAGAAAACAATTCATTCATTCATTCATTTTACTTTGGCTTAGGCTATGTAAACAAAAACCTGCTATCAGTCCATAAGATCAGCCAGATTGGTGAGTACCGATTGAGTCATGAAATGTGATTATCGGGCAATATCGATCTTCAGCCGATCGATCTGAGCATCCCTACTGGTCGGTCAGTTGGTAGATAAGATAGATAAGACAGACAGACAAACAGACAGACAGAAACACTATTGATTCCTCCTTATAGAAATCTCTTTTGAGGAAAGACCACAGAAAAATGTGTAAAATATGTCTGAAGATAACACTGTTACATAACACTCTGCAACATTAATATGCATGCCAGTGTATGCTTAGCCACAACATTTCCTAATGAGATTACAACAATGATAAAAATGTTTCATTATTGTATGTTCTCAGCTTAACACAGCTCATCATATTTCCTATGTATGTGGGACTCTTATTTTAAAAAACAGGAGAGGAGTTTTGGGTCAAGTTAATGCAACAGGCATCTTATCACAGTCAATAACTCAGCATTCCAAGTATGGTTTATTCTATATTGGATTGTAAGGATATGTGGATTACAAGTTTATTCAGCTGATTAACTGGAAATAACAAACCTTGAAATGTTATGGTTGACTTCTGATTCTGACGGTTTGATAACCTTGGATAAAAATATTACGGTATCACGGTATTGTGATTACTGCTCAAAAATATGTTATTTTTAAATGTCTGAGTAAAAAACAACAACACTTTCCCCCCATTGAACACAATATATTTTATTTTAAGAAATATTTTTGGAACAGCTTTTGATGCGGAGGGTCCTTTTCTGCTGGAAATACTGTTGCTCTAAAAAACTAAATATAATAGTTGTAAAAAAAAACATGTAAATAAAAAAAAATAATAGTAAAGCTATAGTAAAAATAGTAAAGCTATACTATATAATGATATGCACGCATAGGTTTGCATTACAAACTATATTATCCTTATTTATTTTTTACAAATGCCTTATTACTTTGTTCACACTCATTTATTGCAAAATTTGATTGATGAAGATTGATCCAAAGAGCCTCCTATGGAATCGTACACAAACCCAACACATGTACTAACACTACCAACAAGCACACAGCCATCTCTCCATACCTTTTACACCTCTGGCCCTCGATGGAACTTACACAAACATTACAAAACATGCACAGTGGTGTCTTTCCTTTAAATGTGTCCCAATAAACACCCACTCTCTTTCCTTTGGTGCGTGCATGCACACACACACACACACACACACACACACACACACACACACACACAC
>CAIGQZ010001313.1:18861612-18902308 GCA_903798205.1 Danio tinwini
CATAGAAACTCTCCATCCCTTCAAAGTTCTCACTCTTTGTATGTAAGTGATTAAAGTTATTTGTTCTTATCAAGTTTTTGTAAGGATTAAAGCTTGTAGATATACATGCTTCTACATTACACCACAAAGTCCCACCTAAAGTCCCACCATAACCATAATCAAAAAAGTCCCCATTCAAAAAGTCCTATTTTGGGATGTCTGCACAGTCATTGGATGTTGGTCTGTGTGACATGTTCACACAAAGTTCACACAATTACTGCGTTATCATGATCAAGCATGCCCACGCCTAGATAGCAATCCAAAAGAGTAATTTAATTAAAATCGATCTCATTTATTCAACCAAAGACAGCCCAACCTGATACAGGTACACAAAGTGTTCATTCCCCGAAACAGATCTGCTGCTTTTGTTTTGCGATGCAGCAGAAACAGTGACTGGGGCTCATATATCCTGACCGGCTTCACCAACAGCATAATTAGCACTGATGATACTGACAGTAATTAGTGACTCGACTTAGAAAGAGAACCAATGAAGGAAAGTAGCAGCATCAACAGGTTCCCTGCATTAGTTGTAATGTTTGAGAGCACAGAACAGATCTGTTCACAGAGAAGAAATTACCAATATAGTTTAGTCTGCTTGATGCAGAATGGAAAAACTAATATCATTAGATCTCTGTGCTTCCTGTTAAGTGTTTGAGGTAGGTTGACATACCGTAAACTAGCATGTGCTCATAGTACAGTCTCTTCTGTTGAAAAAAAGGAGTCATGTCATATGCAACCAGTTCTGCTAGTGGTAGGTACACAAATAACAAAGATCTATGGTGTATTTTAATGACATGCCACGTATAGTTTTGAATGGGGAAAAGTATAATCAGGACAATGTTCTAGCGAATGACGTCCTACATCAAGTAATGGAGCCAATCATTGATCTCTAAAGACCCGTTATCCTCCTGGAGCAGGGCTTGGTCCAGACTGTATGATTTTTGCAGATTTGTTATTATGAATCCTCTTGGGTTCATTGTCAGCAAATACGCTGGAATCTCAGCGAATACTTGCCTCACAGACATGGGAAACATCTACATAAAGCTTGAAATCTCTACATTTAAATGAACTAAAACTTGGTAATAAATGTTTTCTGGTTTTGTAAGCTGTAAGAAATGAACCAGAGGTAAAGTCTGTCGCATCTGACTTCATGAATTCCCACATCTGCCATTCAAACTCAAATCGCATGTTAAACCCATTTGAACGCCTACGAATTCAAAGAGATCGTTGTCATTTTGGAATGAGATTTGCCATCCGTATTAAGTTGGAAATTACTTCAGAAGACCTGCATGATCGGTATTAAGAGGATGATATTTTGTAACAAAAGTTTTTCATTGTTATGGTAGTTATGGATTGATTGACAAAATAATATCTGATTAAGTCTGTCAGAAACAGCTATAAAGGAGGTTGGTGTCGTGATCTCGTTCCCTTTGAGTGTGCATGCGCATTAATTTGGGCAACCTGAAAAAAATGCTGGTTTTGTAATGATTCTAACGTTTGGAATGAAAATTTTGCAGACAGCTGTTAAATTATACTGGTGCTTCCAAATCTAAAATTTAATTGCAAGATAGAAGAGATTCAACCATAGGTGAATAACACTGCAAGAAACACGCAACAAACACTAAAAAGAAAAAACAGGTCATTTTAAAGTGATGGTGTATTATTGACACATCTTGATTGAGATATTCTACAAAGACACTGCAGAAGACCAAATCCAGGAGCCAAAAGCAAAACCTTACCTCTTGCTGACAACTTTTTTGTGTTGATGATCTTAGCAGCATATTCCTGGCCGGTTGATTTCTTTACACATCGCCGAACAACAGAGAAGGCACCCCTGTTTACAAGAAACACAACAAATCAAAACCAACAATTAAATAAATCTGGACTTCAACTCAAGCAAAACACGAAATGGTCACAATCTTTATGTTATACAAAGCGAAGTGTGGAAAATAGATAATTCACTTTATAATACAATACAATACAATACAATATAATATAAATTTCATTTATATTATGGGATTTTTTTGGGAAATCTTCATTTGAGAGTTATAATCTGTGACATGACACAAACTAATAATCATTAAACATTAAAACCTTTGACTTGAGGATATATATATATATTCTGAACTAAATCCTTCTAGGCCTAAAATCTAAGTTTTTAATGTTTAATACTTGTTAGTTGGTGTCATTTTTATACATAAATTATAAAAAGAAAAAATATTAAGTCTGCACTAAATAGGCCTAATGAGGGTGAGATCCCCATTCCCTGAAGCACTACAAATTAAACAAATTTAAACAATGGAAACCTTAATCTGCTGATTTAAACATGTTGATGTATATAGCATTGTCTTTTTACATATATAACATACTAGGCATATTGTGCAAACAGGCAGTTATGCAAATTGAGAGTGTGGAAATGCTAAAAACAGTGATTCATGGGAATGGGTGGATGTGAAAATGTGATTGTTATAGAGAGTTGGAGATTTCTATGCAGAAACATGAGATCATAATCACAATGTAATATTTCAGCATGAATTCCAATGTTAAACCTCATTTACAGGATTTACTTCTGAAATCCAAATGTTGAACAAAATCAAGAAAGAACGTGCTAACACTTTAAGAGGCATGCTGTAACATACTAGTAATTTCCTGGCAAAACGCTATCAGTTTTTCTAATAAGTTTGGCATTGTATTGAATTCCAATAATCTTTCAAATTAATAACTGCCCAATGAACAACTCTGTGGAAACCATTATAGATGGTTTTAATGATTTCTGCACAACACATACACAGTATAACAACATCTTTGCTTATAGGCAACAATCATGAGCAGTGACATGATTGGCACCAAAAAGGAAAGGATTTCAGGCATTTAACAGCTCTCGGAAAAATATTTAGGCACTTTTAAATCACTGCCTCCACTTTCATTAAACGATTTCTATTTAGACGTTAAAATAAGTGCTTAGTCAGCACAAATGGCTACTTCTGAATGGAGAAAGATGTTTTTTGGCTGCAGAATGGTGTAGGTATGGCAATGAACAGCGGGGGCTACATGAGTCATCCTAAATGTTCAAACCATTAGCCATCATCATGCAAACTGACACAGTTTGAAGTTGAAGCATTGGAGGCTATAGAGTAGGGCTGCACGATACTAGGAAAATGTGTTATTGTTGCTGAGTGTTGTGATAAGAATATTTCGTAAGATATAACTTTAAAAAGCCTATTTACCAGCAACTAAAAAAACATTTATGCAATGACTTAATTATTTAAATGTAATGATAATTATTTATGTATATTGTATGTTATGCAATAGATATTTTGAGATCATTAAATCTAAAAAAAAAAGACATTTAGACTTTAAACAACGCAAATGACTGAAAACCTCAGCAGATATTCAGATTTTTATTGGTTGTTGTCATTTTCCTCTGTAGTCTCTCAGCATTAGTATTTATTTTCAGCTCTAGGTTCACTTAAGGGCTAGTGGAGAGGTGGGCATGAAGATAGTAAAAGCCAATCTCATTGGTCAGGTCTGAATAAAAAACCTATGCATGCAGCACACAAATGTTTGGCACATAAAATGAACATACAATTCTCTGCAATATGGACATTGCATACTATTTTCGTCATCATTTTTGGATATATTGTGCAGCCCTACCATAGAGTCACTGTGCTTTTAATTTATAGTAAGCTCTGTTTAGGCAAAGTCCCTTTAAGGCAAGTCATTTCACTCGGTAGCCATCTTTGAAACTCTTCTCAGGCAGTATGCTCAGACATTCTGTTTGAATAGGGAAACATCAAATTCTTCCAAAAACAATTTTAAGCTTACAATTAAATTTCACATTAGGGATCACCAATAAAATTAAACAATAACTGTATTTTTAGTTTCATTTCTAAATGTTTGAATTACACAAAATCTGCAGAAACCCACGTCTGGTCCTCCCCCAGAAAATCGTCAGTCTATTAGCGATTGCTGAACTCCTGTACTAGAAGGCAGGGCTTCATTCAACATATGACCGTTACGTTTTTCCTCATTCAAAGCTATACGAGTGACACGTCTTGTGTATTCTATAGTCTTTGCTTCAAGCTAGTTACTAAAACCACTGGCGTGGATTCGTCTCTAACATGTCTGACTGTCTAACATGTACAGGCATGTGAAACATTGTTTTCCTGTTTACAGAGACAAATGTGATTTCTCATGATACCCACTTTAAGTATAAAATGAAAAACAGCAGCTTTATTGAGCATTAATTACAAGCCTTAGCAACTGGACCTGCATGCCAAGAGCTAGATAGAACCGTTTACATACAAGGCAATTACCATGTTATCATATGCACTGTCTTTTGGCATGCTGATGTTTTTGGCAGATGCTCAACAAGATACCACTAACGATGGTGAGATATTTAATGCTCAAAAATGTGGGAAATATACATTTTCATTTTTTTTTCAAAAACTTTGAGGAGGGGAAAAAAATGCATAAAACAAATGAATAATTCAGTGGGAGCTTACATTTTCAAACAGAACTCAAATTTCTGCATGCTATTTAAAATTTGTTACAGCTATTTCTTAAAGCAGCATTAGCACAATGTTGACAAACATTCTAACAGCAATGCTTGCCTTTAATTTGTAATTTGTCTGATATCCAAATCAAATATTGCTTGTCAGTTTAGATAAAAGGTGACTTATCTTAGATCTGTTTTAGTGGTCATTGAGTCAATAACTTATGAAGAAATTTTTCAGGCTGGGGTTTAAACTCATCTGACTCAACAGAATGATTTGATCATGACTTGTACACATCTAATTAACAAGTTTATATGAATGTGTTTAGTTAGGAACTGAAATGACTGGCCTATGTATGCAATATTCAAAAACAGTGATGAAAATTGTAACAATTTCTACAGATCTGTACTTTCTAACAGAACAGGTTAAAATATGATTCAGTAGGTCAGCACCTCCAGCACACACACTCACTACAATGTTTACTATCAATTATGCAGTATTATGTTCTAAATTTAAAACACCTCCATATGGCGGTAGATTATGCTTTTTTAAACTCAATTCCTGTTTGTTTCAGTTACAGCTATTCCAAAGTACATGATCATTTTATGAACAAATTCTCTGCTACTTAGTTATTGATTTTTTAAGATAAAGCTATTGAATTGTGAACCTATTAAACAAATTGAATTCACAAATGATCATTCTGAATAAAAGTTCTACCAGTTCATTTAAATGATCTTATTTAACAGAACAATTTGTTCACAAGAGAGACAAAGATGATCTCATACTGTAAAAAAAATATAATAACTCATAATTACATGTTGATGCTTTTGGTAGCTAATACACATGACAATATATATATATATATATATATATATATATATACATACTGATGGGAAATCTGAATACTTTCCACAGATCAGTTCTGTCTAATAGTGTTTAAAAATGATTCAGCACCCCACACCCACAACATGGCATTTTCCATATTGGAAAACATTTAATTTTTTTTGCAATCATCTGTAGGCAGTCTATTGATTGGTGTTTTTTTTAAAAAGTTGTTTATGTACTAAGTTTACACTGACATCACTGCTACAAGGTTATTACAGTAATTTGAATGAGCAGTTGACTGACTCGAGAACCTCTCAAGCTGATTTAATTTAACAATCGTTCCACATTCAGGTTCAACCAGTTCATTAAACGATTCGACTCAACGGAACGATTCGTTCACGATTCTGACAACGCTAATTCACTTCCTTTATTTTCGCGGTGATGTTTTTGGCGGCTGGACAAACACTGACAACAAACGTAACGGAGCGCCCAATAACGGCGCGACACACGATGACCAAAACAGCAGCATTTTCCGTAACTCTCGTTACACAAGTCTGCAGCAAACCGTACTATCAGCCAGCAGTCATCGGCGATACTGATCAATGCTACTGCTGAATGCTGTAAAAGTTTGGGTGTGCATTTAAAACACAGACGCAGATAACAAATCCCAACATTCCTCCTCACGGGGGAGGATTTCCCTTTCTAACGAACGTCGATAAACTGTCGATAAAGTATCACACCTTGCATCACGACGACACGCAGGCTCCGAAAGCACCCTGTAGCGCGCGAGCACGATGTTAGGAAACGCATCTAAAGATAAACAAAGAAACGAGCTCCGTGACCGCCGAGGCTTTATAATACACCGAACTGCTCAAATCGACCCAATCGGGCTTTCTTGTAGCGGCTGCGCTGGCTTTTTGACATGCAAAAGCGCGACGCCTCTGCGCGTGAAGGCTGCTGTCAACACAGCGAAATAGACACAGGACACACACGATCAGACACAATGCAGAGAGAGAAGAGTGTATGTGTGGAGCGCAAATGCAGCGTTGCGGTCGCTTACTTTCCGAGCTCCTCGTACAGCTGATATTCGTCTGTGAACCTGGTGCAGGTTACAATTGTAGCCATGTTGCGCTTTACGAGGATTTCGCCTCTCTGTGGTGTCTCCGGGAGCGCCTCGCTCAGGTTTCGGGAGATCTCTCGCTCACTCAGAGGGAAAGAGAGATAGAGAAAGGAGGAGGTGGGGGAGAAGGAAGAGAGAGGTACTGGTAAGTGGTGTGTGGAGGTGGAGAGAGAGAGAGAGAGAAAAAAAAACGCAGGCAGCCACGCGAGATTTTCTTTATTCACGTCGAGAAGTGACATACACAAGCCGAAGCACGCGACGCGACAGGATTAGGACGACGACGTCGCGCTCTTCACTGCTGCGGTGTTTTTCCACGTTGTGGTGTGTGAATATGAAAATAATCGTTCTGTTCGATCTCAATAAGTCGACCAAATTCGTTCGCAAATCTTATTCACAAGTTTGTATAAAGTTTATAACACGCAATGAACAGATAGATGGATATTAAAGCATTGGCAGGTAGTCGTTTATAACAGATCGATAAAAGGAAAAGAAGATAAAGCGATTTTTAGAGAATATTTTTAAAATATATCACTTTCCATGAAGGCTTCTGATGCATGAGCTGCTACTGAAACTATATTAGAAATTAATTTAGCCTCTACTACAAACAATTAGCTTGAGATTATTATGTTAACATGAGTATCTGTGAATAAAGTTTTGTATGCTGGACATGTGAAAGCAAGTTAAATGACCATGTTGACTATTATGTTAAAAATAAGGAGCATTTTATCAAAGTTCACGCAGTAAAAATTGAATAGTGTCTGGATGCAGGCTTGACCATGCCAACAGAGCAAGTGACGCCACTGAGTTTGGAATAAGCGGAGGCTGAGCAAACTATGACAATATAAATTTTGTGGTAAACTGTCAACGTTTAAAGGGCCATGAAACCCCCTCTTTCAGTGCAAGTCCACCTCAGAATAAAAAAAAATGCTTTATGATGGGCGTGGAGTGCTGCCAGCAGAGGGAGGAGTGGGCGTGGCCTGCATAGCAGGGGAGAATAAGGGGAGTGAACAACTGTTGTCAATTGGCTCACAAAATGTGACACAAACCGTGAGGAGATGCATGATTTTATAGTTTACAAAGTTAAAATGCAAAGAAATAAACAGTTAGTAATTCATACTCTGGTAAGCCATTGGGTCTCACAGCTTAGCGGGTCTGCCTTGCCTTCAGAAAGCATGTGCAGTCATGAATAATTAAGAAGCAGGCTCTTCTCATAGGATAAGAAAACTCCGCTATGAATAATAATGAGAAACCGATGCGAGAACCAAGTGTTTCTTTACAAAGTGACACTGTCAATCACTGAAAGAAATAAAACAGTGGTTTTAGTGGATTTTACAGTGGTTCTTGTGGATCTGTGTGAACATCATTTTGACATTACTGTTGTTCAAACATGAAACCTTTTGAAAAACACAAAGGAAAAGCTTTTCCTTTTTAAAGTGCATGTCTGACGTGTAAATGTACCTGTATGATTGTTCAGTGTATATTACCTTTTGTTTTGTCTTTTTATGCGCTGCATTGGCACCACCTGCTCTGTTATTTTTCTCTGACATATGTTTGACTAAAAGCGGAATCATTGAAATGTCAATTTTACAGTCCCCCTAGCTCAAATTCATTAAATATTCAATATTTAGCTGGATAAAGCACACTCCACTGGCAATCTGCATTTTAAGTTTCACCCAGTACATTGTTCTTGACAGATATTACAGTCTCACAAACTAATCCCTGGAAAACAAGACCCACACTCCTTGGAGGAAACTGAAAGCAAAACTTAGCTTGGACAGCTTTTGCTTCATGGTGGATTATGAAAGGAGCCCATTGTGTAGAAGTCTAAAAATACTCTCTGTGCGTACATACAGTAAATGCAGACACATCCAGCAAATCAAGCTCATTTACAACTTACAGGTGTGAACTACACAAGTTGATGTTTTGTTATTGTAGCTTTTTATGAACTCTTATTTTAACCCATTTAAGCCCACCGGCAACTATAGTTGCCGAAGTTTATAGTTGCCATTTTCCTTTTATGAGTAGTTTTCTACATATTATTTATGTTTAATTTCTCAATGACATGCAAGCAAACAACCGAATAAAAGATTTCAAGATAGAAAAAAAAAGACATTTATTTACTTCCTGTCACAGAATGCAAAAATGGAGGCAAACCCTCCCAAATAAAGGCAAGCTTCATGAGGCATGAGAACCATGAGGGTCTCTACATCCAGCCAAACAAAACAAATCTTTCAAGAGATCTATAGTTTTTTTGTATACTTTGTCAATTGTTCAAGCGGCAAGCTGTTGGTGGGCAAAAACCTTGTAAGTGCATAAATCATGGGGAATTAGAGAATAATGTTTTAACAAGTTAATAAATCAAGGTTATTGGTCTTGTTTAATGATTTTTACTTTCATAATACCCCATCTAAACGTAACTTTCACCATTTAACTGATATCTTTACTTTAAAGTAAACCTTTTTGATACACAGCAAAATCCTCAGAGTAAAATGAACTTTTCCCACTGGTCCCACTCCTACAAAGAGTTAAATCACTGAAGAAAAACCCAAAATTACAACCAAATTCAGTCATAACCGTCAGCCCTGCTGTCCACACAAACACGGGTATTGTCCAAATTGCAGCTTTTTTATTTTTTTTACACAAACACAGTATCACAGGTCACTGTAACCCAATTTTTTTGAAAACTCTTGTCAGGGTGAAGTGCCAGGGTGTGTGTTTTTAAGAAAAATGAGAAAAAACCTGTGTACATGTGGAACTAAACTGAAAAGTCATTAAATCTCAACTCATCAGGATCATTAGACAACTCCACAAACATAATCAGCAGCTCTACTTATTACTAAGCTGTTTCACTATTTCTGTCAGATGTCTACAAAAGTTTGTAGAGAGATTTACTGACAATACTTGTTTGTTAGATGTCACCATTGTGGTGTGTATTTACACCAGTATTTACTTTACTTTTGAACTATTTTCTGTGACTGCTGTAATGTGGGACCAAATGCTCTCTACTCTTGGAATTTTGCTGTGTAGGAAATGAGACATTAAACCTGTAGAATTATGTTTTATATATATAGTTAGTTTTAATAACACATATATAAATAGTTTTAATAACTCAATTCTAATAACTGATTTATTTTATCTTTGCCATGATGACAGTAAATAATATTTGACTACATATTTTTCAAGACACTTCTATACAGCTTAAAGTGACATTTAAAGGCTTAACTTGGTTAATTAGGTTAACTAGGCAGGTTAGGGAAATTAGGCAAGTTATTGTATAATGATGGTTTATTTTGTAGAAATATAGCTTAAAGGGGCTAATAATTTTGACCTTAAAATGATTATTGAAAAATCACGTTTCACGTTTAAGGAAAAAACTAGTTATTTTCATGGTTTTCAAATTCAAATATCTCAAACAAAGAAGGCTGTGAATAATGCTTATTTTCTATGGAAATTTCAGATTTCAGACACTTAGAGGTTTATATATATATATGTTTAATCACTTTAAGACAAATGGATTAATTCTTTGTGTTTTTAAGTTCATTAAATTATATGATTGAATTATATTATTTTCGGGGTTTCATATCAAATGGTTTTCTAATTTGAATCATAATAAATGTATTCATAAATATGAATTGATCTGTTGAAAGCAGTTATTTTGAGCTAGAATGCCAAATGTTTTCCTCCTATTCAAATTTTACATTAAAGGGTTCTTACAACATATTTGCCCACCGGATACTATAGTTGCCACATATTCAAATACAATTTTCTTGAAAAAAATAAAAAACCTGGAGAAAAAAATGCAAAACATGTTCATACAGGACACTTAAAGTCTACATACATGAAACCATTTTTAAAAATTTGGGCACAAATGGGTAAATAGTGCAGGTTCAGTCCTACGCTAAACAGTACATAAATAACTACAAATGCTAATTGCTTTTATTTATTACTTCAAAACATACTATTATATGTACCATACTTGTTTATCACTTTAAAAACAGCAGGTTAAAACATCTTTATACATAGGATGAAAGCCCATTATACAGACTTTTATCGCTAAATGTAGCAATTCACTGTCTCACATTCGTAAACGTTCTGTCTGCTTTTACGGTCAACCTTGTGGAGCCAAACAGTCAGATTAGAAATGAATGCATAAGAAGTGCAGGGACTGTAATTACACAGAGGCAGGTTGATATGAAAGCTTAATTAGAGCGCAGTAGATGTGGGTGGTTATTAATTGCGGTGTTCCTGTAGTGCTGTTACTGTGTATGAGAATGTGTCCTTGCATGCTGGGAAAAGCCACATTTTGGTATACAGAGTCCTCCTCAAATGCTCAGCAGCAGAAGGTGGATGGCTTTCTGCCAGATAGCATCTATTTCTCAAGAAAACGCAGCGCTTTAAGGATTACAGGCCATATTTCTTGATTACATTGTAATTATTTGCAAGATACATAGCGTAGCATAATCAGGTTGTTAGTGTTTGAGGTTCATTTTACATTTCAAATTGAACTACAGAAAAAATAGAATTATTAGCACCGTCATGCTAACCACATTGACCACATTATCGCTTCATCTGTGTAACTGAAGATCAACTGAAGCATCAACAGCAAACAGGCCAACATACTGTATCAAGAGTGGTTTTGTTGGGCATAGTGCAAATGTATTGTAATACACTCGATGTCTTAACATTAGCACAATCACCATCTTAACCCTTATGTGCTGTTGGGGATGTTTTCATCCACTCTGGAGTGATTTTGAGTCTTAATTTGGACATAACTATTTCTGTGTTTCAGCTAGCAGAATGATTTCTGGTGACAAATCTTATTTTGAGAAAATGCTTTGATGTTTTTTTTTTCTTTTCTTTTTTTTTTTTACTAAATCATAAACTCTTGGCAAATGTATTACCCTTTTGTTATGTTCGAGATGAAAACATCCACTACATTAAACTGCTGAAAGAATGCATCAGATAAATATTTTTTAAATTAAATCTGCTAATCAACCTCAGTCCTGATCAAAACTACTAAATTACTTTAAAAAATTAGAGGATTTTAAATCTTTAATTGCCAAATTCATGAATGACGTCACTGATTTTTTGGGAAAAAACACACAAAATGACATTTTCAATATAAAAAGTAATTGTGAACTGAATTTATTTGATCTTTTATCAAAGTCTTGGACATGTGAAACAAAATTGTCTTTGATGCATTATTTTGGATTGATTTTAATCCCTGGTGGTTTGCCCTGTTGGGAAGATGTACAATTTTTAATGTTTACTGTTGATCATCACTTGGCACCATTAACCCTTTAGATTAACCCTGTGCAAAAAGAGCTTAGTTTCTGGATTTTATATGGGGTATAACAGCAAAATAAAGTGTATGTGTGACCTTTGCACATTTATCTTGATGAGTCTGAGAAAATCAAAATGTGTCTCAGCTCTCAGAACTACATGGAGTAAATAAAAACAAAGAGTGTGTATTTATGCACCATCAAATGTGATTATAATAGAAATCAATGAGGCAAAACAACCAGCAACAGTAAATTAGAGAGAAAAAATAATAATCTAACAATGCATCAAAGCCAGTGCTCTTACTGATCATGTCCAAGACTGATAATAGGTAAAAAAACAATCCAGTCCACAATTAGGCCCAATCCGAATTCTATTTTTGTACCCCTACCCCTTCCCCTTGGCCCTTACAACCGAGGGTTAAGGGGAAGGGCTTTAAAACTTACCCCTAAGAATTTGGACAGCACTTCAACACTTGCACACGTCATCATATGTCATCTCAATCTCTTGCCTCATATGAGATCAGACGATCGCGACTGCTGTAGTTATTCCAGTTGTGTTATTTTATATTATGTTATCATAACGATCTAATGTGGCAATAAGATCGTAACTATACTGCGCATTTACACCGTGGCCATATTCATCTATGTAAACACACGAAAACAACATTAACATAGCAGACACTGTAAAAAGCTCATTTTCAGCCACTTGACTGCTCTGACAGGGTGTTTGAGTATCAGAATGTTGTGGGACTGCTGTACAGGAGTTATAGGAATTATAGATCGCAAAATTTAGCGATTTTTAATTTTTTTTGCATTTTCAAAAAAAAAGCATGACGGTAAAACATGAACGTGGTTATGAATATATTAAAACATATGTTTGTTTGTCGTAAAAATTTGTAATAATGACAAAAAATATTAATTTATGGATCTCCTTACTTCCGGGTTCATCATAACTGCCGTTGTGGCAGGTGTATTCTGGGAAATTTTCTTTACCCCTCCGTTTTGAGTGTGGTCCTGAAAAACCTTCGTTCGAAAGGGTGTATACCCCTTGCCCTTAGCCCTACGCCTTCAAGCTAAAGAGAATTGGGACACCACTACTCCTTGACGTGAACGCGCAAAACGAGGGGTAGGGGTAAGGGCTAAGGGGTAGAATTGGGATTGGGCCTTACTTTTTATATTGAAAATACGTCATTTTGTGTTTTTTTTTTTTCACCAAATCAGTAACATCATTTATGAATTTGGCAATTAAAGAGTAAAATCCTGTAATTCGTTTAATTATTTAGTAGTTTTGTAGATTTCTCAAAAACATTTTGAAAAAATATTAATCTGATGCATTTTTACAGCAGTTTAATTCAGTGGATGTTTTGATCCCGAACATAACAAAAGGGTAGTACATTTGAACAGTGCACAAGGGTTAAGAATCATAATTTGCCTTTAATGAGCTCCCTGCTATCCCTTGCAGTGATGATTGTGTTGTCACATTTTGTTGCTTTATCGATGTGTTAAAGCCCTAATTGTTTATTGTACTATTCTGAATATATTGCCGTTCTGTACTTTCAGTATATGTCACAAGCGAAACACAAGTCAATTTGCCAATAAACAAATCAGTTATTAAGAAGAAAATATTCACAAGATGGTCACACTGAAATATGTGATTTAGGTCAAGCCGTTACTTACTTGATTAGAATCTCTGATAATCTGATAATGTGGAAATGAATTGAACACTTAGAGTGACTTACACTTACAAGTGTGTGATGTTTGCATCAGCCGTAAATGGTTGTTGATGCACAAATTAAAGTAGACTATCAAAAAAATATAGCTTAAAGGGGCTAATAATTTATGTTTATAATAATAATAATGTTTTTTCAAAAATTTGAAAAAACTTTTATTTTTTCTAGCCAGAATGAAACAAAAAAGACTTTCCCCAGAAAGAAAAAACATTATCAGACATACTGTGAAAGTTTCTTTGCTCTGTTAAACATCATTTGGGAAATATTAAAAAGCAAAAAATAATTATATATACAGTATATATATATATATATATATATAATAACAAAATGACAAAAGAAAGATTATACAAACATGGAGTTATTAGTATGGCTCAATTCTAAAGTTGTTTTTGTTATTTTAGCAGCGTTAGGCTCGATTGTAAGGTTGAATCGATTCAGGAGAGCTTTGTTTGAGAATAGGACCGTAGGCGTGTGGCATATTGGAATCATAAACAATGCAACATCTGACTTTTAATTCAGCAGGCAAAATACTCTTATAAAACAAACTGACATTTATGTGGCACAAATGCATTATCTTCAGAGTGATGGAATCGGATCTAAATACAGTCTGAAAAATATTATACTCGAAGATAAAGAAAGGTGTATACTTATATGTGGTTTGAAGGTTAAGAAAGATGCACTCTATAACACTTATTTCCTACAATACACATTCTAGCAGCTTACAGTCTTTTTACAGTCAGTTTTTGTAAATTTTCAAATGTTAATGCATCCCTCCTGTAGGTTTATTAACCACTCCAATAGAATCTGAGCACAGATTCAGCATTCAAAGCAACCATCTGTATTAAATCATTCTCTAATTTGGCGACTGAAACATAATTTCACCCCTAAATGTTTAATTGTTGGAGTTCTAGTCCTTTTTTGTAGTCTGAAAGGCTGTATCTGTCAGGTAGTAAGGATGTTTTGTGCGTGGTATTTCATAAACAAATCGTTCACAGCACCTTTAAGAGATGCCAAACTCAGCATGTGTTCATGATGAGTCATACACAGTGAGGGAGTTATTCGGATCGCTCTCTCTCTCTCTAGGCCAGCCCATTGTGCATTCTTACCACAGTTGAAGCCTTTCCAAAGTGGGTTGATGCAGTTTTTAATTGTTTTCAGAGATAACCGAGAAGAGGAAATGTCTTTTGATTTTCATATGAAGGAAAGCTGTTATGTTGTAATATTTCATCCAGGTACATCCCTGAATTTTCTTCATTTCTTGTGAATAAGTTTATATAAACAGGAAATAAAAATGACCTCTGGACTATGACCTGAGATAAGTATAGAGCAGATTTACATCAGAGATTGTAAGGGTGTGGTCACAATAGATTTTGTGTTGCCAAACTACTGTTCAAGCCTAAAATGCTTTTTTTTTTGTTTTAGAAATTTCACCTGCATATGCTTTCTTAAAGGGATAGTTCATCTCAAAATAAAATTCATGTCATTCCAAACCTGTATGACTTGCTTTCTTCTGAATTCCATAGAAAAACTTTAATCTGACTTTCCAAAAATAAAAAAATAAAAAATAGTGGTTTAGAATGACATAAGACCAAGTTAATACCGACCAAGGTTATAATAGTTTACTAGATTTTATATTTTGAAATTGCTTAGTTTTAGTTTAGTTTTTATTAGTTTCAGTTTTTTTTGTAAATAAGGATATTTGTTAGGTGCAAGATTGAAAATCATCAGAATAAATATTGTATAATAAAAACAACTAAAGATAGGCTACATTTTTTTTGACACAAGAACACTACCATCTACCAATCCTCAAATTCAAAAGCCCACAAGCTACAGCTTTATGATATTTGTGCAAGGCTGCTTCTGAGGTTAGATACAAAGTAGTGTTGGAAAGTTCAGATCTTTAACACCAACCGGATCTTTGTGACAATCTTCCCAAGTTTGGACTCAACATATCAAAAGTATGTAGACAGCAATCATAAATTCCGTCAGTTAAAACATCACCATGATCTGAAAAGTTTCTTACAATTATATTTTGCAACCCAACTGAAGCACGATTCACCTATTTCAGTTCCATTATGACTCTGTTGTAAACTCAACGTACGTTTCGCCAGATCCTCTCATTTTGAGCCTTCGGTTTTACCCTTCGGTTGTTTAGTTCAGTCATACCTGGCTGTCATGTATTGTTTGTGTTCGGTTCACCTGCTGCATCACGCATGCGCAGTATTATCAGTTCACCGGTTCTCAAATCTGATCTCTGTGTAGTTTTCCAATAACTGAACAACTCAGGAAACTGTTTTTTTTTGTGTCAGAGGGGATATCAGGCATGTTAAAAATTAAGTTGTTGTGGATAAGTGCTTAGAGTTACTAGAGATGCGAAACGTTACAAATGATTCAGTTAGATTTGGGGAATTAGTTCAACCGGTTCACTTAGAACAGGGGGGTCCAAAGTCAAAGGGCCGGTGTCCTGGAGAGTTTAGCTCCAACTCTAATCAAACACACCTGAACCAGCTAATCAAGCTCTTACTAGATATACTACAAACATCTTGGCAGGCGTCACTAATATTGAAATAAACCTCTTACTGAGCCCAAATGTGTTCAATTAAATCAAAACTGCTCGGGTCGTATTTAATGTTGTCACCGTGCTGCTGTCATGTCCACTTGTTGCTTTTGTCATGGGAGCAACAGCGAGGATGACTGGAGGAGAACCAGCTTGATCTGGCCAATGGCAGCAGAATTACAGACCTCTGAGGTGTCGTATGGGTCAAACACCTGGCAGCGCAATGTAAACAGATTTACTTCTAAAAGGCTACAGCATGTATTAAATACATACACAAAGACGAAAACGAAGGACACTTTTGCTATCATTTTAGCTAGTTTCAGTTAGTTTTTTATGTACACAATACAGTTTCAGTTAGTTCTAGTTTTAACTCTCGTTTGTTTTTTTATTTCAGTTAGCCAAATAGTTTTTTCAATTCTAGTTTTCGTTTGTTTTCGTTAGCTTTTTCGTACATTTTTTAACAGTCTCAGAAACATCAGTAACACAGTAACTTTTACATTACTCTAGATCAGGGGTGCTCAACCCTATTCCTGGAGATCTACCTTCCTACAGAGTTCAGCTCCAACCTTGATCAAACACACATTAACCTATTAATTAGGATGTAAAGCAGCACTTGATAATTACAGGGAGGTGTGTTTGATATGGGTTGCAACTGAAATCTGAAGGAGGGTACAGGAACAAGGTTGAGCACCCCTGCTCTAGATCTTCTGGTAGTGATTGTTACAGTAGGACACAAAGAAACATTTTCCTTGTGTAATTACCTCAAATAAATAGTGTTTAAAGCAGGTCACTTCTTAATAGAGATTATTTTGTTTATTAGTTTAGGGTAACTCATATTAACCAGGCCGTGACTGTTAAATTACATCTTTACGGTAGGACTATTATTGTGAATAGATCAAAAGGATGGATTATATCAGAGTAAAAGCATCTACATAAAAGATATTTTGAACAAAAGCATTGCATTGAATATAGAGCCCATTTCATCACACGTCTTGTGAATTGTGTAAAAAGTCTTTTGAAACCAAGAGATGAACAGGCCAAGAATGTTTCGTATAAAGGCACACAGCCTTCATACCCAAGAGTGATCTTCCTCCTCCTCAAATAACCCTCGTTTTACATAAAATAACGTACTTTATTGCCGTTTTGCTTGCTGACCTTATCTACTTAAACTAAGGAAAGCAAGAGGACGAGAAACAGGTGGAGGAGAAAGTGCAGAAACAATGAAGATGCGTGTGTTATTCTGGTACTGGTGGGCAATGGCACAGTGGATTTGGATAGAGCACAAGCATTAAAGCTAAAGGTAGGAGAATGAGAGAGGCGTGAGGAGGAGTGCAAGGCAGAGGCATGTTAGACAAAGAACAGATAGATGAGAGAAAGTGAAACGGGCTGGATAAGGAAACGCTGGTCCACGAATAAGTGAAGAACAATATAAGTGCAGTATTGTTTCCTATCTAATCAATGCCACTACCTACATCCATTTCTGTGGTCAAAAACTGGGATCATCTAATAAAGATCCAGTGATATCTACGCTAAGAGCTTGTGGAGTCATGTCAGACTGCTCCTGCCTGGATCCAATTATCACTAGGTGAGCTGAACTTTTCCAGAAAATACATTGCATCATAAAAATGGGAAATTCTGCCTAGGACATGTATGCCTAGTAGGTGCAAACTTGTGTAAAAATCCTATTTCACAAAACAGGCAGGGCATAAAGCATTTCTAAAGTCAACATCTGTGGATATTGTCCATGCCAATGAATGGATAATAGCTTTGTGGATGCACAGCTACCTCTTTTGACTATAAGAACAAAGTGGCCCTTTGCATACGGGTACCGACCTTTTTGAACAAGGCCCTAAGTTTGCAGAGTCTGCAGGTACTCTTGGATCTGGCCTTTCTGCTGATGCTGTCTGGCTCTTTATCATGCCCTTCATCTCTATGCTCTTCCTGCCCTAGCCAGGGAGTCCAAACACCTCCATGAAGCTGCGGGTCTGCCATTGGGTCATCAGGCGGATTGCGTGGAGACACAGCAGTTCGGTTGTACTCGGAAAGTCGGGTCAACAGAACTTTGACCACTTCAGGCCGTGCCTCTGCCAAATCGGCCCTTTCATAGGGATCAGCGGTGATGTTGAAGAGCCAGACAGACTTTCCCCGCTGATCTCGTCTCTTTTCCATGCCTTGCCACTGCTGCGGACCTCCAGGCATCGTCTGAGGTGGGAACCAGTCTCCATCACCGATGTTCCCTGTCAGAAGTTTCCAGTCACCAGCTCGAATGGCTGCACGCACTCCTGTGTCCCAGATGCCAAAACCATTCAGAGTTAGGAGTTTTGGATTGACATCTCCATGTCTGCGTGATACTGGATCAATGTTGAAGAGGATTTCAGTTCGTGGACAGGGCAGGTCACTACTTATAGTTTCCCAAACATCTTGACCATCCAGATGGTTGGAATCAGACTCTCTGTATCCTGCAAGAGACAGCAAGGTGGGGTACCAGTCGGAAATGTGAATCAGAGCATGACTCACCACCCCCTTCCTTTTCAAAAGCGGGCTGTGTATAAAGCCAACTGCTCGAACTCCACCTTCCCAGTAGGAGCCCTTGCCACCACGCAGGGGCCAATTACAACCCCCTGAGAGAGGCTGGCCCCCGTTGTCTGAGGAGTAGATGAGCACAGAGTTGTCGTAGTAGCCTCTCTCGCGCAGTTCACTGACAATTTCCCCTACTGACTCATCTACACCGCTCACCATTGCAGCATAATGACGTCGAGGTCGGTTGTCAAGGGCCTGGTAGCGTCTGAGAAGATGCCCAGGAGCTTGTAAAGGTGTGTGAACTGCCTGAAGCGCCACATACAGAAACAAAGGCTTCCGGTGGTCATGACGTCTCAGGATGTCTTTCACTCTGCAAGAGACCAAATGACCACAAAAGCTTGCATGACTCAAGGAGAAGCAGTTTGTGGTTTACAAATGGACGCAGTCTCTCACCTCTCAGTGTAAAGCCTTGTTGAGTAATTTCCTCTCAGCTCCCAGGCCGGCCGGTCTCCATCATGCAGGTCGAACCCACAGGCCTCTGTTCCGTCACAGCTTTGGAAGCTAAAATGGTCTCCGCTGCCCGTCAGTGATCCAAGGAAGCTTTGAAAGCCACGGCTTGTTGGCAGACACTCGGGACGACAAAAACCCAGGTGCCATTTCCCTACCATGTGGGTGCTGTAGCCAGCCTCCTGAAGCCTCTCAGGGAGCGTCGGTGTGTCAGGGGGCAGGCAGAGGGGCTGACGTGCACGAATGATGGAGTGTTGAAGACCAGTATGGATCTGATACCTGAAGCAGAAGATATATGGTGGTGTGATAGATGGAACACAGAGTGTATTCATGATTTTCTCAAATCTGCCCTGCAGTTTAGCTCGTACCTTGATCAAACTCAGCGACCTGTAATTTTCTATGACCTCCAATGATCTTGATTAGTTTACTTAGCTAATACATTCATTTCCATGCAACCTTTTATGTATGCCCAACCATGAATAAGTGCAAATGGATGAGTTCAACTTTAGGCTTAAGGAGTTTTTGATGAGGAATGGAGCTAAACTCTGCAGTGTAGTTGGGCACTCCAGGACCAGATTGAACCCGTGTCTATACCACTAAGATTTTAATCACAACATAACAAAAAAGCAACACTCCTGCTAATATTGAATATGTGATAAAATATAAACACAAAAGGATAGTCCAAATAATTATAATTACTAATGACTAATAGCATGTCTCTCATTTCAAAATACAAATGGATTAATGTTTTGTTTAACCAACTAGTGCTATTACAACAACAAAAGTGGGTCTCTTACCGTCCAGTCATAAACTGGCTGCGTGAGGGTGAACAGATGGGCTGAACATAGTAGTTTTCCAGCTTCACCCCTTCGCCAGCCAGCTGGTCCATCACGGGTGTTTGGATCTCTGAGCCATGGTACCCGATGTCATTGTATCCTTGGTCATCCACCATCACAAAAACAATATGTGGGGGAACTCTATCCCGTTTGAGGTCCTTTCCTTCCATAGTGTGTAGCAGTCCTAGAAGCAACCAGAATCCGAATGCCAACACATCCATAATGTGAACGTCAATCCACCAGGTTGCTGGTCTAATAAATAACGACGACTTTTAATGTTGTAAATGTTGACCTCCAAATGAATCAAGCCAAATTTATAGAGAACGCTTGCTGTTGTGATCCATCATAGTGCATAAAGTTTCTTATTCCACCCCAGTAAAAATGATAGTTTTGCTTAAAACTAGTGCTGATAAATGAAATCTTACATGTAGTTAGTTCTTCTCGGTTTGTGAGGCTAGGATGGTACACTGTACGTCTGAGCAATATTATGAACTGTCCAAGAGTAAACACTGCTGTCTTCTAACAGGACAATGTTACATTCCTCGAGCACTTACTCATGGGATCAGGATTATAGACTATTAAATGAATGTGTTATAAGTGTAAAAAAAGCAAAATGAAGAATTATTTTAAATTCAGACATTCACAGATTATTCTGTTAACATTACCATTAAATTAAGTTTTACTGTATGATGTGCATTTGAGAGCTTCTTGTTAAGGGGAACCTTAGACAATTTGGAATCATAAAGAAAACACATTGTTGACACCACCTGGACGATAAGTGTATTACATCACATGCAAGACTATGCTGTGCTGGTGAGACAAAACCAACATATTGTTTCATTGATCCTTTAATTATCCTAGAACCACAGAAAGGGCTTTACCTGATAATGCGTTTCCAGAACAGAGACTGACTTCCCTGTATACAGGCTAAATGAGGTTTTCTGTGAACACGAGTACTGAAAGGCACTGATCTGTTGTACTGACACCAATGTGAATGTAGTCTATAAAGCACTGATTAGTTGCATATCAATTACAGATGAAATTCACTTGCGCTCATGTTGTTTTAAACCTGTATGACAAAACATAATGTCATAATTTATATATCATAATTAAGCTTTTTAAGACCATTTTCACTTTAGAAGATACAGAAACATTTGTTTTCCACACTCTAACAGGTTAATTTACTTATTTTAAATTGAAAATGTAAAGTTGATTAAAATATTTTTTAGAATTATGAAAAAAGTTTATTTACTTTATATTTTTAAAGGGTTAGTTAACCCAAAGATGAAAAATGTGTTATTTATTTGAGCGGCATGGTGGCTAGCATAATTGCCTCAGGAGGAAGGTCACTGGTTTGAGTCCCAGCTGGCCTTTCTGTTTCAAAGTTTGCATGTTGTCCAAGTGTTCGAGTGGGTTTCCTCCAGTTTCCCTGACAGTCCAAAGACGTGGTATAGGTGAATTGAATAAACTAAAATTGGCCATCGTGTGTAAATGGAAGATTGTGTGGGTGTTTCCCAGCACAGAGGGTTGTGCTGAGTTGTGACTGGAAGGGCAAAAGATTTATCAGAGTTATTGGTGGTTCATTCTGCGGTGGGGAGGAAAGTGTGTTATTTGTTTCTCTCCCTCATGCCATTACAGTCTCCTGAGACCCTTGTTCATCTTTGAAACAAGAATTAAGATGTGTTTGATTAAATCTGCTATATTAGCTCTTTTACAATTTTTTTCGATGTCACAGATGTGTTTCTGGAGCTTTGTGTGATTCGAGATGATCCACTGAAGTCAGTTTTTTGGATTAATAATTAATAATAACAGAATAATTTTTTGGGGGTCAACTAACCCTTTAAGGCAACATTTCTCAATCCCGGTCTTCGAGCCCCACCAATCCTCATGTTTTACAAGTCTCTTATTTAACACCTGATTTGGATAATCAGGGTTTCTGCAGGTTTCATCAAGTCAAATGTAAAACTTTTTAAGACGCTTTTAAGACCTTTATAAATGAAATTTTAGACATATACAGGGCTAATCGCTAATGATTAATTCTAATGGCCTGATTGGCTCAATGGATTATTTTTTTGCTTGCCACAAAAAAGTAATTATTTCTTAGCAACATACTTTAATGTGTCAAAACACAAAACTTTTTTAACATTATAAATACACAGTTGAAATCAAAATTATTAGCCCCCCTTTGAATTTTTTTTCTTTTTGAAATATTTCCTAAATGATGTTTAACAGAACAAGGACATTTTCACAGTATGTCTGATAATACTTTTTCTTTTCCTGAAAAAGTCTTATTTGTTTTATTTAGGCTAGAACAAAAGCTGTTTTAAAATTTTTAAGAACCATTTTAAAGTTCAAAACTATTAACCCCCTTATGCAATTTTTTTTATAGTCTACAGAACAAACCGTCGTTATACAATAACTTGCCTAATTACCCTATCCTGCCTAGTTAACCTAATTAACCTAGTTAAGCCTTTAAATGTCACTTTAAGCTGTATAGAAGTGTCTTGAAAAATATCTAGTAAAATATAATTTATTGTCATCATGTCAAAGATAAAATAAATCAGTTATTAGAGATAAATTATTAAAATTATTATATTTAGAAATGTGTTGAAAAAAATCTCTCCGTTAAACTGAAATTGAGGGAAAAAAATAAACAGGGGGCTAATAATTCTGACTTCAACTATCTATCTATCTATCTATCTATCTATCTATCTATCTATCTATCTATCTATCTATCTATCTATCTATCTATCTATCTATAATTTATTTATTTATTTATTTATTTACTATTTTTTATTTAGTATTTTTTGTATATTTAATATTTTTATATATAAAGTACATTTATTGTGGAGACAATTACATAAATAAAAAATTATATTTGTTGGCTTTTGGTCCAAATTGATTGAGTATAACTTCTATTCAACCTAATAGGTTTCTGTCATAAAACATACGCATTTATAAATTTTATGTCTACTCGCCCTTACTTCTGTAGTTTTTGTATGAATGGAAGATAACGTAAAGAGATATATTACTCGGTTATTATCATGAGGAATTGTGTAATTGTTTTTGATTTTCTTTCCCTGATTTTATTAAGATGGATTGTTGGTGATGGATGGATGTCAGCCTGATTGGGTAGCTTTACTTGGACAGAGGAAAATTAAAACCTGTTTAAAATGATTTAAGACATACAACTGAATATTTCAGTGAATTTAAGACTTTAAGGCCTAAAATTTTGTTTTTGAAAACTTTAAGACCAAGAATAAAAAACGCTGCATTAAGGCAATGGGGTTACACACTTTAAAAAACGTAAAGTCAACTTATCTCTTTTTACAGCGCAAAATGAATCCTGTTAAAATATTATTTATAACAAAAAATATCTTAATGTTCTTCCATAGATAATAAAATTGGTAGCAACCTCAAATATACACCAAAAAACCTGGCCTCGGCTTGTGTGCACATTTAGAGTAAACGTGTCATGCTGTGAAACCTCCCAGTTCAACAAATCAAAGCAGAAGTTTGTGGCACTGTATCCACCAAAGCCATGGTTTAGCATAAATCATGTGACATTTGCAAACACAACAGCTATAACTGGATCCCCAGCAGAGGAATGTAAAAGGCCACACCAGTTGACGAAGCTTGTGAAAATTAAAATGGGAGAAACAAACAACTCTCTTTCTCCTATGAGATGAGAAGTGCAACACATATCCGGCCCCTCTGAAGGGCTATCGACCGCTCTCAGGTTTGCTCTGCCAGCGATGTCTTCTATGTAGCAGAGAGGAAATCAATGCCACAAAATGAGTCAATTTCCTACATTAAGCCAAAACAGACAGTCTCACCCAAGTGGGAAATTTCACAGCCATTTCAGAGCAGGAGAGAAAATGGAGGCGGCAGTCAGAGGGAAAAGAGGGAAAACATGCTCAAAATGAGCAGCATTGCCTGTTTACCGTTTAGTAAGCAATTAATTGTTATTAAGGCCTTAGTGCAACTGGATTTGCTTCAGGAGACATGTTTTACTCTGGGCCTTGTACTCTTGGACCAAAGTACTAAAATAATTTCTTTTGCATTAATGAGTAATTAATAAATGCTGTAATTAAACTGTTCTACTATGAGACTATACAGATGTCGAGTAGCACCAACTTAAAAGCATAGTTCACCCAAAATGAAAATTCTGTCATCATTTACTCTCCCTTCACTTATTTCAAATCTGATTCAGTTTCGTTCAGTGAACATAAAAGAAGATATTTTGAAGAAAGCGGGAAACCTGTAATCATGGACTTACATAGTTTCCTACTATGGAAGTCAAGGGTTACAGGTTTCCAGCTTTCTTCAAAATACAGTGCTGCTCAGCATATATAAGTACACCCCTCACAATCTCTTTTAAATTCATATTTTTAATAGGAAGCTATACAATATTATATTTGTGCATGTACATTAGATTAGTCAGTACTGAAGCCAAATCTGGAGCTTATCTAACAAAATAACTTATCATAACGGTCCAAAAACTAGTACAGCCAAATTTATCTTTTAAAGAAAAAATATTAAATACAATTTTTAAAAAAGAGGAAAAAATGAATTTGTTTTTGTTAAAATGTATTTTGTAATTAACTTTTGCAATATTTTGCTTGAATTTAATTGTATTATCTTTCCATTTCGAAATATGTTTGGTGACTAAAATATTATTTTAATAAATTGTCTGTTTAGTACATCTGTTTTGTTTAAATGCACAAAAATACATTATATTCAATGAGAAATAGATAAAAATATTCATTTTCAAAATGGAGTGTACTCAATTATGCTGAGCCCTGTATCTTGTTTTGCATTCAACACAATAAGGAAACTCACAGAGGTTTAAAACCACAGGAGAGAGAGTAAATAGTAAAAAAAATTGACATTTTTTGCATGAACTATGCATGTAACAGCCTTTTTGTCCCTTTAATGAAAGTCTAAAAAGGGACAAAAACAGTCAAATCATCTTTCGTGTTCTGCAGAAGATAATGTCTTATAGGATTGAAATTAAATGAATTTTATATACATTTTCATTCATATTCATTTTAAGGGATATTTAACACAAAAAAACGAAAATTTTCTACTAATCCATTTACTGAATATTCTTATTTTACTGTATAAAATAGCAATATTTACTGTTTAGTCAGCTATTCTTTTAGAGTTCTGAAAGCATAGTGTGATTAAAAAATATTAAATGAATTAAAATGGTCTTTAATAGAAAAAGTCTTCTCAATAAGTAGTTCAGGACAGCAGTATCTCCTTAATAGGCAAGGGCCAGTATTTGATTCTGATGTTATGATAACCTTGGATAAAAATATCATGGTTTCACAGTACTGTGATTACTGCTTTAAAATATTTATTTTTTAAATGTCTGGGTAAAAAACTAAAACTTTTTCCTCTTTGAACACAAACTATTTTACTTTGTGAAAGATTTAAAATATTTTGGAGGAGTAAACATGCCAGGCCAAATAATGAAAATGAATCATTGACTTGTGCTGTCTTCATTAGTTTCAAACAAACAGATTTCTTTACAATTTAAAATGGCATCTTTTGATTTCTTTGCTGCTGGAGATACTGTTGTCCTAAAAAAAAATTAAAACAAAAAACAAACAAACTTACATATACCTTAGGAAGGGTATAGCAGAAACTTGGCAGCTTTAAAACCTTGACTTTTCCAAACCTTGAAAACGGTTATCGTTCCAAGCCTATTCTTTAACATAACTTAAATATGAATAATACACAAACATACTCACTTGAACCAGCAACCTTCTAGCTTTGAGTCAACTATGCTAACCACCCAAACACACCCAATGAAGGTGTAAATGCTTTTGTGGCCAAACAACCAGTGAGCAGCACATAAAGCATTAAAGCCCATGTGTTATTGATGGATGAGTGGAAATGTTCCAGGTGTGCAGTGTGTATGCATTATGGGACATGAAGAGAGTGTTGAGCCCAATTACTCAAGTCTACAGCTCCACTAAGTGGAGAGAAAAGGAATGACAAACACAAATACTGGAGCTCCCTAAAAGAGTTGTATACCAAAACGGCTGTTTTCCAAAAAGAAACCAAGTGCAGTTATTAGTGCTTACACACTACTAACAACACAGACTAATGGCAGCTGCGTAACAGGCTCTCATGCATGGAGTAATTGGGGAAACTCTTAGGAATAGTGTGTTTTAAAAGGGAAATGATCTCATTCAAGTTTATACTTTAACAGAAGTGTTTTCTCTCAGCAAAACTTCCACAGGAAGCACATTAAACAGCAGTGTGATCTGTGGTGTGAGAAATGTGGTTTGTTTCAAGGCACTGCAATGGAGGCTGAGCCACATAAATATGTAAGCGTTCACTTTTAGACAGCATGAATGTTACACATTAGTTTGTCTGTTCTTGAGTAGTCAATATAAAGACAAAGCACTCCTCTAGATAATATACTCCAGTATTGTCATTCAAAAAAATGTAAATATATATATTTATTATTATTATTACAAACATAGTTCTGTATTATTCTTTATAATAATAATAATAATTAATCATAGTTTTGCACAATATCATCAACATTTTCAGAAGTAGTGTAAAAGTTATTTATATAAATATGTTAAAAACTATCAGTGTCTAGTAGTCAGTTTTGGATCAAATGAATGCTTTGAAAAGGAGAGCTTTGATAAGAGACCCCAATATTTTGAAACAATAGTATACAGCATGTAAATAAATAAATAATAATAATTAGGGCTGCATAATATATCATTTCAGCATGGATATCACAATGTGATCATTCGCAATAGTCACATCGCAGGATATGCAATGTTGTGTCTGTATCATATTGATCATTTTTATGCATCTAAAACAGAGATGTCCACCACGGGTCAAAGCTGGCCTATTGTAAACTTTAATTTGGCCTACCTGGCCATCTCATAGGAGAGTGAGAATGATGGAGAGGGTTGGGCGAATGCCTTTAACACAGAGATTGTCATTTCTAATTTGACGTAACCTTTTTTGTTTGTTTTATTGCTGAGTTACAAAAAAAGCAAACTGAAATTAAATGTTTTAATTAAACATTATGTATGAATCAGATTTTTTACTGTCACTCAACAGATAGAGGACTATGTAGAACACATCGGCAAGCAAATCAAGGCAAAAACTAGTGTAATTCTGTTAGAAATTAGATTTTGTTTTTAGTTATATATATTATATTATAAAATGTAAAACAAATACTGTATTAGTTAACATAAAGCAAAGTTTTTTGGTCATTTTTAAACATTATTAAATAAATTAGGAAATTTGTGGCATGGCATCGATAATTACCTTTGGCCCACTAGACTCAGTCAAGTTTGGTTTTTTGGCCCTTCATAAGAAAACATTTGGGAACCCTGGTCTGAAATGATTTTTAAAGCATTTAGGCATAAGAACATGTACTGTTTGTAACTTTAATAAAGATTCATTTTACTAAACTATTTTAATTTTTATTATTTAAATACTGTACCTGAGTATTGAGAGAGTCAGAAAATGATAAAACACTGTTTATTTCAATGGTATCTTTTTTATTGCATTTATCTATGCTTGTAGAATGTTTATTATATTTTATGTAGACACACTTCTCTAGAGAATCATCCCAATCCCATTTTCAAATAAATATTCAAGTCATCTGGTAAATTTGTATTTATATCACAATATATCGCAGACCAACAATTTACTGCAGTGTTACATTTTAACAATATCATGCAGCCCTAATAATATTCTTATAATAATATTATACCTAATAATAAACAAAATACGGTAACATTTATATTAACTACATACTATGAATCATTTATTAGGCATTAGCAAATAGTTAATTGATTATTAGATAAGCATTAACTCTACATTAATAGACGTAAGCAGTTTATAAATACAGCTAAAACGGCTCTATTCTTGACTTATAAACACATGTATAATGTGCCTAATGATTGTGTTTTCATACTTTGTTAATGATTAATTTTTCATCATTTAATTAATCTTATTTATCTTCTTTATGAGTCAATCTTATTTATCTTATTATTGTTAATAAATGTTAATAAATGCTTTAAGTCAACTCCATCCTGTTGTGTGACCTAATCTAAAGTGAGGACTATTTATGCTTTACAAATCCCATATAAATTACACTTAAAGGCTCAGTTGTATTCTAAACAGGAACAAAATAAATAACGACTTCATTCATTTCTATTCATTTGAAGATACACAAATAAAACTGTGTCAAATGAAAAATAACTCTTTGCAATCTTAACCAAAATAAAATTCAAACATCGCTAAATAACATTGAAATGTTGTACCATAATATATTGTTAAATTATTATTATTGTTGTGGTTTTATTCTATTTGTGTTATATTTTGACTTCTGTTATTCAACAATGCTTTAACTTCACAGTCATTTTATTTTTCAGATAAGATTGCAAAGATTGTTCATTTGATGCTAAGTCTTTAATTGTCATTTATAAGCGATTATAAAGCATAAATAGTCCTCACTTTAGATTAGGTCACAAAACTGCATGAAGTTGTGTAATAAAGAATTTATTAACATACAAAGTTATTATTATATGCCTGAATAATAAAATATGGAATTGTGTTTTTCTGTTATCTATCTTGCATAATCAAAAACAGTAAACACATTGTTAAAAAAAAAAAAAAAAAAAAAAAAAAAAAATATATATATATATATGTTAATTTGAGTAGTTTATTAATACTTTACTTACAAATTCTAAAATTATCTAAAAAAATTAAATTCTTAAATAACTGGTTTGTAAATAATGCAGTATGTAATTTAGTAAAGAAAAATTAACCATTAGTAAAGTATGAAAACACAAACATTAAGCACATTATACATGTTTATAAGTCAAGATAAGAGCATTTGTAGCTGTATTTGTAAAATGCATACTAACGTCTATTAATGTAGAGTTAATGCTTAAATAATCAATTAATTATTTGCTAATGCTTATTAAATGATTTATGTGTAGTTAATATAAATGTTACTGTATTTTGTGTATTATTAGGTATAATATTATTAGGGCTGCATGACATTGTAAAAATGTAACGCTGCAGTAAATTGTTATTCTGCGATATATTGTGATATGAATAGAAATTCACCAGATGACTTAAACATCTATTTGGAAAGTATTGATCATTTTAGATTGGGATGATTCTCTAGAGAAGTGTGTCTGCATAAAATATAATAAACATTCTACAAGCATAGATAAATGCAATTAAAAAAAGATACTACTGAAATAAACAGTGTTTTACTGTATCATTTTCTAACTCTAACAGTATTCAACTTCACAGTAATTAAGTAATAAAAATAGTTCAATAAAACAAATCTTTATTAAAGTTACAAACAGTGCAAGTTCTTATGCTTGAATGCTTTTAAAATCATTTTAGACCAGGGTGCCCAAATGTATTTATGAAGGGCCAAAAACCAAACTTGATTGAGGCTAGTGGGCTGAAGGAAAATATTGATGATTCATAGTGTAGTTATTATAAAGTGTTACCCAAAAAACAGATCAAATGAGTGACAAACATATCCAACCTCTCTAAGAGTTTATTAGAGATAATACAGCGTTGAGTTTTTTTAAAATACATTTTTTTTTACAAAAAAAAAAAGACAAAACGGATGCCTCTCCTTGTGTAGGACAGTTTACAAAGCCCAGCTCAGCCCTTCTCCTCTCCTGCTTTCACAGCTCCTGACATACAACACACATCTGCCACAGCGCCTGCATCGATTTCCACACATCAGTGTGCGTAGTGTAGAGGAAAGTGCATGGTTAGGATAAATACAGGGAAACACCTGATAAGACACTTGAATTAAAAGTTTTCCACTGGATTTAGACATGTACAGATGCTCCCTCGTTTGCATATACGTTCTGACCGTTTGGTTTGTGATCCAGCTTTGTGCGTTTGTGCGTGTGGAGAGGAGAAGAGCCGTTGGGTTTCTCACGTCATCTTGACGTCCTACTCAAACAGAGCTCTGGCTGTACACAAACGCTGTCTATTCTCGACAAGCCCACCCGCCCGGACCCAAAATATACAACGCTTTTAAATGTACAATGTTTTACAATCATTCCTCAGACGAGATGAGCAAGGCTAGACTTTGTGTGTGTTTTAGTTTTAAGTCACCACTAAATTCATGCTTGTCCACACCGCTAGTGCATTCTGGTCCTGATTCGCAGGTCTTGTCATTAAGATAAGAGGAGGGACTACATTTCTCAGCATTCCCTCGTCTTCGTCGTGTCATGTGAGCACCTCGGCAGCAGCGAGAGGCTGAGGTTTGCAGTCCACTCATAGCCGTCAGTCATTTCGTCTGCTACTATGGTTTTGAAGAGTGGTTTTGGTACCTCTGTAGTGAGCGGACAGTGTTTTTCAGGCGTTTAGATACTGGACGTCCTCTCAGCTCCAGCTGGTGCTCTGAAGCTCTTCTCTGAGCCAGGAGGGTAACGCCTGACCCAGTCGATTCAGCAGCCGCAGCAGCTCCAGGTTGTGCTCCCGGTAATACTCTGTCAGGAAGGCACGAGTCTGAAAGAGAGAGAGACAAACACACACAGCTGTTTGAGAACGAATGCAAATCAGAAAATATCTCTTGAGTGCTTTTGCTTTATTGCAGGGGTCTCAAACTGCTCCTTCGGCCTAAAACTTATGTCAAAAATAAAAGGATTCAGCCCCCGAAATATATATAGCCACTTGTGGTTATCCCTGAACCCACCACCTACTAGACATTTAGGTTACTGTACTATATATACGGTTTCGTTTTACTTTCAGTTTCTCCCAGTGTACTTGAGAGTAACACATATGCAGTTTCTTTCTGTGGCTGATTTAAATGATGTAACCTTGGGAAAATGTGTTCGTAAGTGTTCTATTTTTTACTCAAGCTCTACTTTTGTAAATAATTTAGGGTCAATCGATTATTATCAGTTTTATACCGCATGTATTTTGTTGTACAAACAGTTCTTCATGGCTTACATGCTACAAGAGCCAAAGATATATTTCAGCGGCTGTGTGACGCGATTGAACATGCTGAATTACCTTAACACTGGTGACAGGTAATGTTTGAAATATAAACTTCATGTCTGTTGTCCTAAGATGCATTAATTACACATCAGGTTTGCACTTTCTTCTTGTGCTTGAATGTTCTACGAGTTGTCAGTCACTAAGTTTGATTATCATTTATAAAATGTGCTTTTTTTAATATTATGTTAGTATAATTTTTGCTACATTTTAGTACCATATTATACTACACAATATTAGTAGAATGTAAACAGTCTTGTTTTTCTTAAATTATTATTGATAAAATTAAAATTGAATAGGGTATATGCAGAAGGACTTTTAATTTTCAGGAACCCAGTTATAACACTTTTGGTGAACTGTATGTCTTTACAAAATCGTCGCGTTTAAGGTCTGTTTTCTGTAAACATAAACAATCTTCACTGTCTGATTAAGAAACAATATAAATTGGGTCTCAGAATGTACAAGAAGCACTGCATTAAATTACATTTTTTCCACACCAAGTCTTTAAAATACATTATAAAAATTTATTTTACTCCATTGTTTTCAAGACAGCCAGCTGATCCTGAGGGCGTGTGCTTGTAAACAGCTTTTAATCTTATTTTACACTTAAATAACTAAATGAATGCTTAAGTCAATTTAACTGATTAGATTTTATTCACATTACAACATTCATGCTGTAAAAGGAACCGTATAAAATAAAATAAAAAGTCACATTAACCAATTACCGGAAGTTTATGGGAAGGGGAAAAACACTACCTGTGCATATACCCTAATAAATTATTATTAATATCATATTATTATTTGTTATTATTATTATTATTATTATTATTATATGATTATGTTTCTAGCATTAGAAATGAATAGTACTTATATGAATCATATTATAATTAAATTATTATAATTTAAACAATGAGAAACTGTTGGGCTATTGTTATTATTAATAAAACTTTTATAAATTATTTAATTACTATAAATCAAATAATATTATTAATAATAATGGCTGCTGTTGTTATTATTTTGGTACATAAAAATCACCAAGGATTCATGTATAGCGCTCAGCATAATTAAGTACACCCCATTTTGAAAATGAATATTTTGATCCATTTCTCAGTTAATATAGGTCATGTATTTTGGTGCATTTAAACAAAATAGATTTATTAAATAGATATATTTATTTTAATAATATTTTTGCCACCAAACATACATAGAAATTAAAAGATAATACAAATAATTAAAGCAAAATATTGCAAAAATAAACGACAACCTACAAAATGTCAACTAAAATTTTAAAACTAAAAACTAAATTTTTAAAAAAGTTTTTTTGCTTCTCTTGATTTTTCCTTTTTTTATTTGTATTTAATATTTTTCTCTAACATAAAAATTTGTGTGTACTAGTTTTTAAACCGTAATCATATGTTATTTTGTTAGATAAGCTCCAGATTTGGCTTCAGTACTAACTAATCTAATGTACAGTTGAAATCAGAATTATTAGCCCCCCTTTGAATCTTTTTTTTCTTTTTCAAATATTTCCCAAATTATGTTTAACAAAGCAAGGACATTTTCACAGTATGTCTGATAATATGTTTTCCTCTGGAGAAAGTCTTATTTGTTTTATTTTGGCTAGAATAAAAGTAAAAAAAAAATTTAAAACCATTTTAAGGTCAAAATTATTAGCTCCTTTAAGCTTTACTTTTTTCCTCGATAATCTACAGAACAAACCATCATTATACAATAACTTGCCTAATTACCCTATCCTGCCTAGTTAACCTAATTAACCTAGTTAAGCATTTAAATGTCACTTTAATCTGTATAGAAGTGTCTTGAAAAATATCTGGTCAAATATTATTTATTGTCATCATGGCAAAGATAAAATAAATCAGTGATTAGAAATGAGTTATTAAAACTATTATGATTAGAAATGTGTTGAAAAAATCTTCTCTCCGTTAAACAAAAATTAGGGGAAAAAATAAACGGGGGGGGGGTAATAATAATTCTGACTTCAACTGTATATGCAATTGTATAGCTTCCTATTAAAAATATGAATTGAAAGGAGATTTTTGAGAGGTGTACCTATATATGTTGTGCACTGTAGAGGAATCAGTTAACTGATTCATTTTAACTGATGCTTTATGTGTTCTCTTCTTATAGTTATTTTCCCCCCTTTTTCTTTTCACTATGCCATTTTTCACATTCTATTTCTTTCATGAAGTATCAAACTAAAACATGGCACAGATCTACCTGTAAATGGCCAAGAGGTCATTCAGACAGGATGTGCTTTTGTATTACACTCAGCTATTTTTACTGTAATTGTTGGTTATGCACCAAACAAAGTCAAAGTTTTGTGAAAAGCAGTAAAAACTGCAAACGTCATGACTGACCCTGTGTCGTTTCAATCTGTCGGCAACAAAAATAATGATTTTTATATTCCACTAGTTGAAAGCTATCCGGTGATTTACAGCACACATGGCAATCTGATCAGTGTGAGGTCGAGACCATCACTTCTCACACGTCTATAACGGCATGTCCTTGCCACTGGCATCGCTCAGAACGACAGAAAGAGCATGTTTTATGAGAGAGGAGAGATGAGATGAGCCTATCATCTACCTCAGGGGCCATTTCAGGATATTTTCTGCCTTTACTCTTCCCCAGACACTTCGGACGTCCACCTTCCAGCCTCTGACACCAGAATCCTTTACCCTCATCAAAGCTGCCACAAACAGGTTTATACGAGAGAGAGAGAGAGAGAGAGAGAGAGAGAGAGAGAGAGAGAGAGAGAGAGAGAGAGAGAGGAGAGAGAGAGAGAAAGAGACATGTTCAGATGATTCTCAAATCTACATACATTAATGAGTGTTCAGTAATAGAGTGAGGAGATGAGCAACAGCAGGACTCACACAAGGGCCTGTGTGTAGTTGAAGATTGGGGTGATCGCCAAAAAGCGCTGAATGCCGTCCATCACCAAAACTGGGTTGGAGCGGAGCAGGGTGCCATCGACTATATGGAGCTGATGTGCAGAAAACAAACAACAATGATAATTTTATTTTTGGGATCAAAATTGTTTTGTTAAAATAACAAAAACAAAACAATAACACTTTATTTTAGGGCAATGGACTCAAACTCAATTTCTGGAGGGCCGCAGCTTTGCATAGTTTAGCTCCCACCCCTTCCAACTTACACCTGCTTAGTTGTCTCTAGTAGTCTTGAACACCTTTACTGTTTCTCAATTCCAAGAATGCAGAGAACGGACTCGTGTTCTTGTGAAGACCGGTCTTGCCAAGTTACCTCGGCATATTGAGAAACAGGCTTTGATAAGTTGGCTCAACTGTGTTTGATTAGAGTTGGAGCAAAATCTGTACAGAGCTGTGGCCCACCAGGAATCGAGTTTAAGACGTATGTATTAAGGTGTTCTTGTTACACATGTTTTGTGTACTTACAATTAATTATGTTGGCTTGAGAAAGCCAACATACTGTTATACTACTCTGTCCTTGAAACCAAATGTATCCCTTCCTAGGCCGTTCATGCTACAAGGCCCAAATTTGGTCAAAATATGCCTTTTGTATTCAAGATTTATGCTATATCTCCTCATGCCAATCAGACTTATCATTTAAAAAATAAATAAATAAATATTACATTTTAATAATCTGGGCAGATAAAAAAAAATATACAAGCCCCAAATTTGGTCAAAAGCTGTGTTCTGCATTAGATTTTGTTGCTATATCTTTTCAGGTTGATCAGACTTATAGTTTTCCGATAATTATTTTTTTTTATGGCAATCCATAAACTCCATGACGTAAACTTTATATTTTTACTGATATGGCAAGCCATTTTTACCAAAAGTTAATTTTTTTTAAACAGATATGGCAAGCCATTTTTGCATGTACCATTTTCACACTTATTTTATTGAAAGCATTATGTTTTCAATAAAATATGGCAAGCCATTTTTACATAAAGTCCAAGTCCAGTTTTTGACAGTTATAGAGACATCGGGGTTGATTTATATCACTCATATTGACAAGAAGCTTTAATGTATCATCACTAAGCTGTACAGTTTCCCCATAGCAATAAAACAGGCTAACCTAGCAACCATTTAAAAATAGCATTATCTCTACATCAGAACATCGTAGGGACCTGGGTATTGGCTCGTTTGACTCATGCTAGCAAATGGGACTTCCTGTGTATTATGCATGGTAACAATGATAAGCCAAGTGCTAATAACGATTAGCTACATACTATTAATGATTATCTAAGTGCAATAGCATATGCTAGAAATGCCTACTAAGTATTAGCATTTGAGCAAACATGTACATGAGCGTTGCCATTTAGCAACTGCTTAGCAACCACCTAGCAATGCCATAAACATTTTAGCAACTGTCTAACAACCACTTAGCAACCGCTGTACTTCCTGCCAACTGCCATTCCCAGTCCTAGCACAGTCACGTCAAAGAGCTTAGAATGACCAAGAGGCGACACTCAATAGAATGTTCCATTGCAACAGCAACAGCCCCGGATGTCGCCATTTTGGAGTGAAAGCTATCGGCTGCCCAATGGATCTTATCGCTGTCGCGATGGCAAGCAGCTGCTTTATTTTTTGTTTATTTATTTAAAAAGGGCATTAAAGCTGAGAAACAACCTGAAAGACGACAATACAACACTTACTATCACAATTATCAGCACTTTTAATAGTTTATTTTACAGACTTATAATATGCTGTTGTTCTATTGGAGTGTTCATTCCAAAATGGCCGCCGCTCCATCTAGTGGCTGTTTCCCAAATCGCACTAGAGTGTCGCCTCTTAGTGATTCTATGCTCTTTGGTCACGTTGGCTATCTCAAGCAAACATCAAAGTTTGTCATCGAACTTTAGGTTTTAGTTACAGCTAATAATGTATTATAATTATGTATAATTTATAATTTATGTATAACACAACTAACCCTAAACTTAAACTGCACAGTATATGAAATTAATTTATATTAGTTTTTAGTAAATTTATAGTAGTTAAATTTAGCTATGCTGTAACACGACACCTTAAAAAAAAGTGTAACCAAAAAAATAAATAATAAATTTAGAAGTAAATAATCATTGGGATACAAATGCAGTGCTGGTTAGTAACTGATTCCATGTTATTTGTATTGCATGATCAGATATCAAACATTCTGCCCTTGTTATTATATTTTAACACCTTTTAAAATGCTCATAATCAGATATTTTTGTAGATTGCATGACTATAAATCACACAATGAAAGTATATTATTCATCATTTATTGATTCACATCATTATTTTTCTTTCTAACAGTTTTACTTACAGTTTTATAACAGTATATAGTTTATCTTTTAATATTCACGCAACATAATTGACCTTGTACGCCTCATATAAATTAAGTTGCAACATATGCTTTTACCTTTTAGGCCTGACAAACACACACACTGAAAAAACACACAGACAAAGAAAAAGCCAAGTCAAAAGTAATTTAAAAGTAATCCAAGAGCATTCAGAATAATATTGCCTAAAATTACAAATCTAGATTGTTGCAGATCACAGTTTTTATCATGCAATTTGTAAATAGTAAAAGACTATAATTTGTAAGTAATCTTCATAGTGCAGACAATATAAATGTCATTTCTGCTTATTACCATGTAAAGCAAATTGTAAACCACATTTAAAGCTACCTATTTCAAATCTAAATAAAATACTGTGAGAGTCACTCAATACTTCCAAAATTAGATAATAAATAACCAGACAAGAAACAGCAGGGTGTATATATATTAGACGTGTTAACCTACACTGGTCTCAGGGTTCGGTTCGGATTATCATGCCATCGATTCGGTTCAATATGATATCTCAGTGTATCACAACGCATTGACGATGCTTTCCATACAAAATGTTATATTTTACTTCACAGCACAACAATTGCTGTATTAAAATGAATAAATATATTTATATATTATTCGTAATACAATTTCTTCCTTTAAAACAAACTGTCAGATATATAAACTGTACCTTAAAAAAATCAAGTACATGCACAGAACAACATGAGCATTTATAGCAAATAAACAAATAATAAATAATAATAAATATCCCGCTCGCTTTCTGAGAATTGACGAGTGAGTTCTTACACCATTATGATTGGTATACATAAAACAGACTTCATTTCAGCTGGATGCTTAAATACTTATAACTGAAACTAAAACAAATAAAAGAGCTAAAACCAAATTGCCATATCTGATAAACTACAGTATTAAAATGAAAACAAAATATAAAACTAAAATCTAAATTAAACTAACAAAACCTTCAATAGCTACTCAACAAAATGAAAACCCCACAGATAGCAGCACTACCTGTCTGGCCTGGAAGTGCACAAGCCAGTGCTCTAGATGTGTGGCGTAAGTCCCGGGTTTAAGGCTGCGGTTCTGAAGGGTCAGCAGCTCTTTAGATGCAGAGGGACCTGCTGTTACCACCTCATGGAAAGTGTGGTTAATAGCAGCGGGGTCCAGGTGTGCTCGCTGATGCTGACAAGACATAAAACACACACCATGTCATCAGTTTCATGGTGAAAGAGAAGGGTAGTGGCAGATTCACCGTCAAAACAAACTCTAGAAAGCTTGCAAAAAAAAACCAACAAAAAAAAAAACCTACTTCCTTCTGCACTTTTATAGTTACGGCATTCATGCACAAAATAACTGACAGAAAAAAAGTGAGGAAAAAATCAACGGCTGCTACAAAGACATGTAATTCAGTGCTTTGTGTCAGATAATGGGGATATTTTCTGAGTGCCACTCCATTAAAAAATAGCTATCAACAGGATCTTTAAATGATTACAATGCTGGACTATTACACCAATCACGGCTCAAAGTGAGAGAAAGCTGTTGTGGAGTACCTGATACCACGAGTAAGCTCTGTCGGCTGGGTTGATGAGCACTGCTATGATCTTGGCTCTGGGCAGTAAGGCGGCAGCTCTATTTGGAGCCACCTCTGAGTCAAAGTAGTTGGCACTTTTCTCAAACATGAAGTCTGTGCTGACATTTGAGGGGAAGGGAAAGAAGTCCATGTACCTGAGAGAGATTAAGACACTCTGTAACTGCAAATATGCTTCAAGAAGCAACAGTCAGAATGGTTTTACTTCCAAATAAACTGGGATTAGTTTTCCATTACATGATACTATAAATGATGTCTCGCTATTAAAATGTCCTGTAGCTAAGTAATGGATCTATTAGGATTTCGATATGAAACTTAGACTGTGTTAAAGATATAATAAAGTGGAGTGGTGAAACAAATTTATTATGAGTAATGGTTTGTGTCTGCTTCATTGTCTGGGAGAGAAGAAGCTGCGCGGTGTGTATTACCAGTCAATGCCGTTGTGGTAATTGGGCCCGTTGAAAAACTGGATCTCCTCAAAGGTGACTGGACTGGGGAAGTTGCTGGTGATGGCGGGGTGAAGGGTCAGGAAGGAGTGCAAAGCTGTGGTACCTGTGTGGGAGAAATAAAGCTTGATGTTTGGGACCAAGCAATTTCTTATTTGTGTAATCAAAAAGATTTTAGTCTTTGAGTCTGGAAATGGTAGGACTGACCTGTTTTCTGTGGGCCAACAACCAGAAATTTGGGCAGCCGATCACAGGTCTTTTCTTTGGACCAGATGTCTTTATGTCTCTTGTCATGACAGGGGTTCTGAATGGATGAAAAGATGAAGGCAACATTCACACACTGTTTAATCAGCACATTTAGATTTATTGATAATTGTTTTTAAATGATCATTATAGTTTATATATATATATATATATATATATGTTTTTTATTGTTTAAATATCTTAAAGGGATAGCTCACATGTATCGCAAGATAGAAATATAACAATCTTTTAACATTTTTCAGGGCACATACTAAAGACAGTATCACATGAAAAGAAAAAAAAGACACAGATTAGCATTTTTTTTTATCCAGAAAAAGGAAAACTATATTTTATATATACCATAATGGATTCAAAACTTTTAGAAGCTTTTTGCTCAAAGGTTTTCACATATTGAAAAAAAATGTGGTAAGCAAATTCAAAATCAATTGAGAATATTCTAACGTTTTGTTTACAATGAATAGTTCTGGTTTTATGAAGGTGAAATTTACCCATAAGACAAAGCAATACAGTATGTTCAAGAATAGCCTTATGTATTCAGAATGAAAATCTAAAACAAAAAATAATAGAAAACGTAATTTCTACCATCTTGTTAAAGCATAAATAAATCCAAACGATCCCTGTCCGTCTATCATCTTGTTACAGTATAAATAAATCAAAATGGTCCCTGTCCATTTTTTTGCTACAAATTATTATAATTTTTTTAAACCAAAAAATTGTTGCTAATAAATTTTTATAAGCCTAATATATGAATTATAAGTATTTATACCTTATATTATATAATACAATTGTTTTGACTTGTCAATTATTATTACGAATGCTAATGTCTTTAAACTAATGTTTACATTTAAATATTAACATATTAATTAATTTTAATCTATAAAGTTTTTAAATTACTGTGTTATGAGCTGTTTGTGAACCTACATTGTTAAAATAAAAGATTGATTTGAATTGATATAATATTAATTTCCTGATAAGTTTTCTTCTCAAATTCTTATGGCATTAGCAATGATTATTTCTGCCTTGTAGTGCATATGTGTTTGAATTCTTTATAATTTGGATTATGATATCTCTTACGTCTTCAACAGAACAGTAAATTGTGTGGACTCTTGTGACTCAAACTGACTCTCTCGTGTGTCATCTGATTAGCTGTTTACTGCCAGTTCTTTGAATTTTTCAACCCAAAACCAACTCTGCAACCGGTAGTTTAACTAGTTTTGTGCAACAGGCCTCGGATGTGTTTTAAACTTTGCCGTCTGACATTGTTTCTTTCAAAGATAAAAAACTGTAAAAACTGTTCTGATTCTCACACAAACCCACTCAGCTTAGTTTTGCAATAATCAATGCAGAAACAAAATCCACATTTGGTATAATGATTTTATTTTTTATTTTTTGCATTTCTATATAAAATGCGTGGCCATATATTCAGAACTTTTCTCAGAAAATTATGAAAGTGGTCAGAGGTCAGCTTAATGTCATCCAATCGACCAAAATGCATTTTAATTATAGGTGTAAACTGGGCTGATACTACTTAAAGCACAGATGTCTCCATTAACTTTAAATATCAGTGATTTAAGGACATTTTATGTAATTTTCCTCAGAAGTGGAGATTTGACGGGAAAGGAAAGATCAACAGCGATCCTCTCTTACCTGCCAGAGTGGGTCCATCTCCTCTGGAAAGATCTGGAAGTATTTTTCGGCTAGTTCCATTGGAGGCAGAGTCTGTAACCGTAAGTTTGTCCAGCACTGCACAAACTTCACCAGAGACTCAAAAGTGTAGAGGCCGAGCCGATCATTTCCATAGTTAGACAGGTGAGTCATGAAGATGCTGATCTGAGAGAGGAAACATGGTTATTTTACATTTAAGCTAATGTTGATGTTTTTAAAGGAAAGTTGCAGAAACGGCTACTAGTTTCACTATGAAGATCATAATCTAGTTTATGTTTCCAGCTGCTGCTAGAGAAACACTTGAGGCTATAAGGCTGAACACAAACAAGTGCAAGGCCAGGACTCTGTCACCAGTTAAGAGTTCAGGACATATAAACACACACACACACAAAGAATAACATACTCACTCCCATTCACTAAACACACACACACACACACACACACACACACACACACACACACACACA
>CAIGQZ010001313.1:18907287-18943408 GCA_903798205.1 Danio tinwini
TGTGTGTGTGTGTGTGTGTGTGTGTGTGTGTGTTCATAAATAAAGGTTTAAATGAGCATTTCATACAAACATTTTTGCAATTTTGAAAAAAATGCATTCTAAAACAATTTCCACAAAATAGATTAAATTACCGCTTTCGAAATTGATAATAATGAAAAACATTTCTTGAGTATAAAGTGTTTTAGAATAAATCCTGAATCCTCATATGGCATTGATAACTAGAGAAATGACTGACAAAATATTTGCTTTGCCATCACAGAGATAAATTACTTTAAACAGAACAGTTTTGTTCTAAATGCAACAATATTTCATTATACTAAAAAAAATACTTAATTCTTAACACAAGCAACACAAAGGGCTGACCAAAAATAAAATGCGGAATAAAGAAATAAAAATAAAAAAGTACATAAAAATTAGGACTTCTGCAGTGAGAACAAATGTGAAGAACTATAAAAAGACAACACCAGAAAAGACAAGAGAGAAAGAGAGATAGTGAAATTACAGTATGTACCTGCATGGTAGAACTTCCCAGAGAAGCCAAGATTGAAGGTGAAGTTAGGAACCAGTGTTCGTAGTTTATTCTGTGTGTTGAGCAAAGCCTTGAAAAGGAAAAAGAATTATCACTTTAATAAAACGCTATCAAAGACCTGCCCAAAACCTGTGGAAAAAGATTAGCACTTTTCCAAGAACTACAACAACAACATGACTTTACTCTGAGCTACGCTTGAAGGCAAAAACATCAACAGTGGTATTAACCGAAGCTCTACTTTTTACCTTAGACATTGACATTAACAAGCGCATTAGCTAAAGTCACCAATAGAGGGCAGTGCTGTGCCAATTTAGCCTCGTGAAGAAAGGAGAACTTTCAGGCCCTTGGCCAGATCGACAGACTGAGTGGGATGTGAAATATACATTTGCATTCAAATCTCCTCAACCCACAGGCAGGTCAGACATGCCGAATGAAGCCGCAGCCTTAACATCAATCTAAACTCATCCTTGCAAAATGAACACATTTCATAACTTAGCATCACTGCGCACATCTAGCTAATGACGGCGCTGTGAGGCTTGAAATACAGAATGATCCTGCCATGCAGCCCTTCAAACTCAGAGAGTGATACGGGGGTATAAGCAAATTACAGCACTGTTCCAGCACAAATCAGACAGCGGAGAGAGATAGTGTCGTTTGCCGCACAAATCTAACACAAAGCAGAGGCTGATAGTTGCGGCAATATCACAAATCAAGCCGTGCTGCTGCTGGGGAGAGAAGGCTGCAGCTTCGCAATGAATAGATGGCATCTTGGGCTGATTTAAGAGCCGCCAGTGTCCCTGAGTATGAGTGTATCCAATATTTGTTCTGCCTTGAGTGTGTTTGCTCAGCATGTCGTCATAATCCTGTTGTTTTTATCTGCGAGCCATCCAAGATTGCTGGTGTCCAGGATGAACAGATTCGGTAAGTTTGAATCAACTTGACAGGAAATGAAACGTTGGGCTGAAAATAAAATGACCTTGTCTAATTTAAAAAAAGAAAATGCGTTTTTTCTTTTATGATCAATAACTTTGCTCAGTCAGCATGGCTTAGGCCGAAAGGCTAGTGGTCAAAACTGATTTCATTACCACCAATCATTGCTGTCACAATAGACTGCGGCCTCACAACTGAAATAGTCTGAAACATTTTATTTTAGTCCCTGAATTCCATTTTCTTCCCATAGCCAGTCAGGCCATCTCTAAACCTAACTAACTAGTGCTCAAGACAGGATTCGGCTACTGCAGTGTGACCCAGAGTGACTGGCCATGCCAGTCAAATGTCACATTGAGCAAAAGGATCACATCTGGACAGTGGACATAAGTAAAAACAGTCATTTCCTGACAGATCGCCACTTCTCAGAGTACAGGCGACAACATTCTTGCGTACTGCATATACTGGGGCTGCACGATATTGAAAAAATCTGATATTGCAATATTTTATTTTTCTGCAATTACTATATTGTGATATGAATACAGTTTAAGAGGACAGTTTAAATAGCTCTATATTTGATGGTTTTCTGGAGAGTCTAACAGTATATGGGTACAGAAATTGAATAATCAAAATGCAAAAAATAAAAATTGCTTTCTTTTTGTCTTGTTTTTAGTCTAAATGTAAAAAAAATTCTTAGAAAACTAAAAATATTGTTTAGCTTTAGTCAAAAGAAATAAGCAAAAAATATATTTTTTTCTTGTTTTAATGTAATTATTAGCCAGTGGGTTAAGTAAAATAATCTTGTTTTCGCTTTGAAATGTAAATATCTGGAGTAGAGACAAAAATTCTAAATATTATTTTTTTTTGCATAAATCATATAAATTCCATATAACATATATTTCATATATTAAAAATTATTTTGACTTAAAAAAAAATAAAAACTGCTTTTATTCTAGCCAAAATAAAACAAATAAGACTTTCTCCAGAAGAAAAAATATTATCATTTGGGAAATAATATATCCAATTAGCAAATGCTAAAATGTATTTTTATGTATATTTATTTCTAAACATAAAAAAAGTATCTTTAATATTCAGTACAACCATAACATATTCAACAAATCAATAACAGTTTCTTCTTATTTTTAAGCAACATTTCATATTTCACATCTTAAAACATCTAGGATTTGCATTCAGCAGTCTATTTAGATTATATAAAGCTTACCCCCCTCACCAAACACTGGCTGACCTTGTACAAGATGCTATGCGCTGAAATATAAAAATATGTCATAAAAAGTAATCAAATATAAAAATGAAAAATGAGAAAGCTAAAAACACATTTGCTGTTCATTTATCAACTCTTGGGCCAAAATGACTTATTTCTTCTTCAGTAGAATGTTAAAGAAGATTTTAAGATGAAACCTTGGTCCTTGGGGATTCATAATGCTAGTCAAAAACACTGAGAACATAAACGGCCAAAACAAAATGATTAATCATGGCTCCTGACAATACAATGAGGTCTTGAGAAACAAAACAATAAGTCTCTGCAACTTATATCCCTGCAAATGTTCTAAGCATGTTCATGACGGTCTGAAGCATGAGATTCCTTTCCCTATGAAAAGTCTCAATATGATTGTAATTAATGTTGTTTTTTGCACGGAGCAAAGGTTTTGCTTCTAAAACCTCATTTAATCATCATAAATATTTTCGTTTTAGATGTTTATGTTGTTGAAGTGCCATATTCATTGGACTTGCATTTTATCAATCTGAAAAGACCAGTTTCAGCTTGTTCTTCTGAAGAATCAAAAACTCTCCTAAATGTATTGCCTAAGGCAAATTAAATAACTTAGCAGCAAATTTTACATGTGGCAGGTAGAGCAAAATTTGGAACCAAGCTAATTATGCGCAACAAGGGGACCTGTGAACTTGTGTACATATGAATCTAATATATACAGTTTACATGTGCAGTAGGTGGAAATAAGCTTTAGTGCTTAAAAAACATACAGAGCAAGAACAGTTGTGATCAGTCCACCATTAGGCACAGTTCGTTTGAGTTTCCCATGCAGCACCACTGGCTGAGGTGATTACAGCCCACTTGTTCAGCTTGAGGCCAGGTGGCATGGCATACATCACCATCCAAATCCATCAATCAAAAAAACAACAACATAAACACAGTTCTGTGGGTGGATAATCTGTCTGTTACATGCATATTACGCCAATCTACTTAGGATATTGCTGGAAAAATAGAACAACGTGCATGGAATAAAAAGCATACACTTGCTCCAAGGCACTGCCCCCAATAACCAGCATGATTAAAATGACTATATGAGGAAAATATATGGAAATGAGATACTACAATGCTACACATTCTTTCAGCAGTAAATAAAAATAGCAGCAGCTGTGTAACAGGCTGGGTTTTAAGAGATGTTCAGGGCTAAACACAACTTAAGCTCCATCGACAGCATCTGTGGCATGCTGTCAATTACCACAGAAAGTAACTGACTCATCCTTCAAAATGTCTTGACAAAAACACGCTCCCAAAAGCAGTCAATGAAGCAAACATTTAACATTTCACCCACAGAATTTCACTTCAAGTGCATAGATGCTATTGATAGAGTCTAACTTGTATGCAGTGGTCTTCATACTCGGGTACAGATGGGATGCAATCGGTCAAGGGTTACAGAAGACAATTAAAAGAGACAAATTTAAATTACAAAAGATTAAATATGCACTTTTTTAAATATCTGAAAACAAAATGCACACACCACAATATTAATTCACATACAAAAGAGCAAGACAAGAATAAAACAGATGTGCTAAGTAGGCTAAGTGTTAGTAGGGCTGGGTAGCAAAACCAACCGGTATGCACCGGACCGAATCAGCATATGAATTCCGGTGCCTAATTTCTGCGACAAGGATGTAAGAAGCATCAAGGGGTACATCAAAGGCACACATAGGTACGCGTTGTGTCACACCATCTCTAAACATCTCTAACTTTCAGGGATACGGACTAGGGCTGTGCGATTTGGGGTAAATATCAAACTGCCATTTTTTTAACAGATATTGCGATTTCGATTAGATTTTCAGTTTAATTTTGTAGTCAAGTTTCAGCTCAATATTTTGTATTGTAGCTTCTTACTGCTAAAATGCAGTGAGTGTTAGTAAAAAAAAAAGGAACTGAAAATATATTAACCTACTCCAAAATTAGTTTTAATATATTTAGAAATTAAACACTAATTTTTCTTTAAAGCAAACAGTAGTAAGTTATGGCGTTGAGTGAGTTATCTCCTGGTGCTTTCGTGACATTTTTTCATACGGTGTAACAGGTGCAAACAACTCTGAAATTGTGCTTTGCTGTTGCTACCTACTATATTGAGTGTCACTGGCAATACTTCTATTTCACTTTTTAGCAAGACGCTCCTCATATAGCCATCTGTGATGCTTTTTTTACATGCTGGTTGTTTTTCCTCATGATGTGGCAACAATTCTGCGACAGCTCTTACAAATGACCCGTTTTTGTTCGGTGTCTGTGACTTGGAAACCAAAATATTCCAATATTATCGATGTGCTGTTTTCTTTTATATAAATTTGTTTGGTAATGCTTCTGAAGTGGCAGATGCCATCATTCCTCTTGTCCGCACTTTCCTGTTTGTTAGTTTTATTGTGGACGTTCCGCATAGTTTGGTTGTGCAATACTGATTGGGCAGAACGAAAGTGTGCTTACTCAATTGGCTATTAAGACTCACACAGACAGCAGTCACGTTTTTGTTCTGGTAGGGGAAATGTATATAATACATATATATTTCATATCGCAGCCTCTTGCGATTAGCTAAATCACATTTCAACATTTCAAATCGCAATTCGATTAATCGCACAGCCCTAATATGGACACCGTCTGTAATGTTAGGCATTTATTCTTGTTGCTTAGGGAATGCACGCATGTAGGCAATGCACGCAGTACAACGCATCCGGTGAGCGACTGCCTTCAGATTATTCAACACGCATGATCGCATTCATCAAATTTGCTTAAACTAAGAATTCTAAAGTATGGCTATATTTTACAAGCCAGGATTTCGACACAGCAAAGTGCAACAGGTACTTTACAAAAGTTGCGTGTAAAGGGGAAAATGTCAAATTTAATGAAACATTTGAGGGAGCAAGGAATCAACTTGAAGGCAGAGGAATGAATGTCTTTGACAGCTTGCAACATCATCTGGCACTTTCACAGAGTATGTTTACATGAACACCAATACTTCGATTTTAATATGATTAAGACAATACTCTGATTAAGAGTCTATCATGTAAACAACAATTTTTGATTACCTGAAAGGACCACAGACACCCGTGTCAAGAAATGCAGAGATTTTTTCTTTCTATTCGGTGTGCGGTATCAAATTCCATTAAAACAACACTCTTTCACCAGTCCTTACTTCATATTCTCATCCAATACCTCAGTTTGTCACAGGGCATGAACAATATTTTGCTGAATGAAAGTGACAAACTCCAGCTAAAGTCAAAAAATTTAAAATTAAACACGCAAAATTACATGAAACTCCAGAGAAAACGTGGATAGCCTGGTGACGAATTGACGTTAATCAATCTATGTGCTATAACATGTAAAACAGGATCATGAAAGGAACAGTAAAAAAGCAACTCATGTAAACACCTTATCATATTATTGTCTTAATCAGATTAAGGCAAATATTTCAATTAATGATGTCCATGTAAACATAGTCACAAGCCTCAACCCTAGAAAAAAGGGTGTTCCCTGGTTTTGACGACAGCCTTTCTACAAGTTATTAGTAAGCTAATGTAATGTTAACTGCATAATGCAAATCTTAAATTCATGCTAACAAACAAATGATCAACAGAAATATATTAATGCAATTTAATTTAAATATATAACACATGAATTGATGTATACTTAAAAAAATGTTAATTATATTGTTCAATTAAAATTATAAAAAATATATATTTTTTGTCAAATAAAAGATTTTTATAGAGTCATCCACCATAATTTTTTGGCTCAAAAGTATCAGTTCAGGCACCATTTTAAAAGTATCGATTTAGCACCGGTATTGAAATAGCCCTAAACAATACTCAACCCTCTCGTTTAGATGATTTTTTTCTGAGGAAAAGCTTTACTAAGGTTGGTTTCAATGCTTCCTCAGTATGACCATTAGGCCCAAATGAAAGTTTGATAAATTGATTGACCTAGCAGTAAAATTTCTAATTTTGACCATCATTCTACAATAAATCAAAAAGACCTTGAAAAACAAGCCACTTTTACTGTATATGATCATTTTGTAAAACAAAACGGCTAAAGTTCTTGCCATAGTTTCAAACTCATCTGTGTTGCAGAGTAGGCAATAATAAGGATTTGAAACAACATAAGGCATAAAATGACAAATTTGCATTCTTCCATAAACTATTCCTCTACAAGAGAAAAAGACAGACACTTAACACTGAAACACACATAGATATACAGAAACATTTAATGTCAACACCACAAAGTAAATTATTAAAAATTAGGTTGTGCTGACATCAAATATCTATACATTTACCATTATGACACAACTAATTTTAAATAGTCAGACCAATCATCACCACATGTTTCACCACATCACCACATCCCCTGCAAACACATAAAAAACGGTGATAACTTTGTCAAATGTAATTCATGGTGGGCTAATTTACTGCCTGACTGATTCAATAAGAAGGCAGACAGACAAGTCAGATTTTAGCTGAAGAAACATCTTCATGTTGTCAATGCAAATGGGGCATTAATTGTCCTATTATCTCTTATTAGAGCTGTTAATTTTATTTGACTGGCTTCAAAAAGAACATCCTCCTGGGTGCTGTCTCTCTTTGCAAGTGTCTCCTGAGCAGGAAGAACCCACAGGATGCAGTGCAGTTTGCATATTTTGGAAAGCTGAAAGCTTCTACTCAATTCTATGATGAGAACTGGGAGTGTTTCATAAGTCTATGCAATCAGCCTCTCTGGCAAAGACACTAATAAATAGGAGGTTAATAGGCATATTGTCCAAACAGAGCAATTATCCCTTGCTCTAACAAGCACATTATTTTAAGCACTAGCTGTCTAGCCTTTCCATGACACTACAGTGCTCAAATAATCATCAGTGTACAATGTTATCTCTTAGACAATGCATTATGTAACCCATTTCAAGAACATCCCTTTTGTCAATGTCAACTGCTAAAATATGGAGCTTCAGAGATCAGATTGAATGCTTAGATGTACAACATTGAACAGCATAAGGCTTTAATGGACTCAAAAAAGACAATTCTGTCATCATTTACAGTACTCAACCTAGAGTGATTCCAAAGTACACATAATGCAAACTTATAGAGACTAGGGTCATGTCTAAATGACAGAATTTTCATTTTTGGGTAAACTATCCCCTTAAAAAACATAAGATTAGACGCTTACCTTCACATCGGTCACCTTCATCCGTGTACCCTCCTTTCCCACAAATATATCATCCACATCAACCAGCATATATCTCTCCAAGGACAAGCAGAGTCTTTTTCCTGTCAGATAGGCTATCGCATCCACAAAAATCAACTTGTGCAGCCAAAATGACAGATTGTTGCCAAAAAGCACCCTTTGAATGCCATCATGAAGCCCAAGGTCCTGAACTACAGTGGCATGAAGAGCTCTGTGGGGGCCTAGGTGGGCCAGTGCTTCAGAAGACTTTGTGACGGCCAGAAGCACAGGCTCATAGGTGCTGTGGTTAGACTGAAAGACTGTCCAATCATCACCTGGGAGTAGGCCTTGCTCCACTTCATTGGGTTTGGTGATATACAGTAATGGGGCAGCAGGGTTAATGTGGTAGTCCCGTAGGCCCAAATTAGAGTGCAGGAACAATGGGAAGCCTTTCAGCTGGGCACTGAGCAGTGAGTTCTCATTAGCTTTGAAGAAGCCGATAATGCCTACGCCAAATTCTGAGCAGTATTTATCCAACAGGTCACGGTTCCAAGCATCCAAGTTGACATACTTCAGAATGTTCTCATAAATGACTAAGGCATATCGGCCAACATCGCGCTCCATCAACGTAGGCATGTCGCCCTTACTGGGCGCTATCTCTGTGTGGTAACGGAAGCGGCTGGACTCCAGAATAGCCACAATCTCTTGCCCGAGCTGTGAGTAGATGCTCTCTACAAAGACCAGTACCACAGGCTCCGTTCGGGAGTTATCCACCACTTTAACTGTCCTCTGCCGGCCTGAAAAAGGTGGCAGGAAAAGAGGAGCCCGTTGCCCTCCTGTTGCAGCTGCAACAACCCCACCACAGTCACTGAAGGGCAAAGGGGGCGCTTCCTTTATTTTAGGGCTGTTGCTGACATAGTATGCCAAGAAAGCCATGGACAGCAGGCAGAAGATGATGAGAGCCAGGATGAGGCGGTGCAGCTCGAGTTGCCGGACGCCCCGCACTAACTTCCACAGACCCATGGCCAAAACTCAAAAGTGGGACTGGGGAAGAGAGGGGGGCAAAGGGGAGGCCCAGAGCCTGACCGTTGCAGTGTTCACAGCAAGATGAGGTTAACACAGAGCAAAAGAGAAGGAAAAAGGAGTAGGGCTGAGCAGCAAACACCGGCACAAGCTTTGGGTCAGGAATAGCCATTTATGCTAGGTCACCATGGCCCCCATAGCCCATGACGTGTGTCTCCGCTTTGACTGCTGTCTCTAGCCCCCAGTCCTTCAATGAGGTCAACCAGCACTTTCACCCCCACCACACGCTCCCTGAGTGCACTTGCTCTCGGCTGGCGTCTTGAGCCTGGGATAAGAGGATTGGGTTTCTTGATAACTTCTGACACTCCTCCTCCACCACCACTTGACAAAGGACCAGCTGTTTCACTGCTGACTTCTTTTACATTGCTTTGTGCCAAGCTTTCAAATAAGAATGTGCCTCTCAGTTCAGAGGGTTATTTGGAATATGTTGGAGAGCTTCAAGCCTGATGCTCCACTTGCCCCACTGGCCTCAGTGGGTGCTCTGAGGGTGTTCACCACTGGAGCAGAATGGTGAACATTGCCCCCTGCAGAGCCTCAGCATGAATGATGCATTCACCATTGGGCTGAATGAGTCACAACCTAAAAAAGAGAAAGAAGAGAGTTGCAATTAGCACACAAATTAACAAGCACCTTTGAACAGCTAATGAAATACAAGAACCAAGAAATGGTTGTAGCTTACTAAATGGTCAAACACTGCATCACCCTTTATACTTCCAAAAGGCCATGTGTTTTTTGCTATTAGAATGACTGTTGATGCAGATTGCTACATTACCCAGCAGTCTTCCTTTTTCTCATGACTCCTAAAATAGCATAGTAGCCCTTGTCATCTAGTAAGATAGCATTACAGGTATGATAAAGAGATCACTGACCTTATGGATAAGTGACTGGAAAGGTTTTTAAAGGTGAAACTTGGACATGCACATACCTACTAAAAACATGAGAGGGCAGATGATTGGTAATTCAAAACTGAAATCGGATTGCACTGTTTGTAAACTTGAGAATATCTTAAGCATTCTCCATTTGAGAGAACAAGTCAACAGTCAGATTGAGTTTCAAGGCGCAAGAGATGGAAATCATCGCATCCCAGGCACATTTTCTCCTTCCTCTCCCCACCAAGAGAGGCTTTGTCAGCTTACAGCCAGCTATCAGTCTCTGACATGATCAATGCCAGCCATGCTGTAACTATAAATCAGGGCTAGCACTTAAAGGATCGTTTTTCCCACAGATGAACAAGCATAGCCTGTGCTTTGGTCAAAGGCACCTTGTCTAGGGCAGATGATAAGCTAAGAGGGGGAAATAAAGGAAATGAGAAACAGTGCAAATAAAACTAGCAAAAAAAAAAAAAGACAAACCTTTACACCCCCAGTGCTAATAATAAATGCAAAGAATGGTAATGTGGTAATGCACCTGCCCGAGAGATGGCAAAGGCAATGCAATGAAGTGCTCCGCTGCATTAAATCTCTCAACCCTAGAATGAACCCTACAAGAAGAACTCTCCCTGATACAGAAAGTTATTATTAGCATGGGAGCCCTTTAACCATACTGACCCGGTCAACATCAGTTCAAATCATACACACAAGTGTATACAAACAGAAGGTTTCCATCACGACACATCGCAATTCATGAGGTCATGAGATACACTCAGGTCAGTGTATCCAGTTTAACGTTAAATTAACTGTATGGTAAAGAAACAGGACGAGAGGGAGCGGCAGACCTAAATCATTGAATAGAATGGTTTTACACGCCATGTGCTACTAAAGCTGGGATGAAATTACTACTGAGCATTTTTCATCTCAGGAGAATAGCTTTCACATTCGAGTCAGAGAATGCAAATCATGAACTATTCAGAGCTGAACTCGACCAGGAAATGATCAGGATGGCCATGCATATCTTGTGTTTATTACGCTGCTCTCGTCAGTAAACAAACATGCTTACACAGTAATGGCACACATAAGCACAGGAGGAAATGAGATGAAGGAGTGTGACTAAGGGAGGAAATACGATTCAATAGCTGAGAGAACATGTAAAAGAAAGAATAAGACAGTCAAGAAAAAACACAGGGAAAAAGCAAGTAAAGCAGCAATCAGTCACTACTAGAAGCATATACATAAGAGAATTACATGTTTTTCTAAAGTGTTGATAATTTCAGGATGCCATTAGTTATATGTACTAGTTGCAGTGCAGAGCTAAGCATCAGTGGAAGGTTCCATTCAATGGCAGCGTCCTCCACTCAGTTACTCATGGATGAATTTTCATTCTCATGCTTTTACTTTTGCCTTCTAATTCGTGGTCAAGCATACTCTGTCAATAGGGATTGACAGTACTGAGGGCACATTTTACAAGATAAGATACTGATGTCCAATAGCTGCTGCACAACAAATGCAATGCTATAGCTTTAGTAGTAATACAAGTAAAATCTATCTTGTTAAAAGCAAAATTTAACTCCTACCAATCTCATGCTATTTGGACCAGAGCAGACACAATCAGATTTTAATTGTCACACATGTAGTCCTGCTGAACTAAATGGCAGAAATTTCTGGTGGGGAAAAACCCTAATTTACGACCAAACATTGATCATTCAAATGGCACTCTCAGCAGTGTTTTACATTTATGTATACACAACCTGACAAACGTAACGTCTTATTGTCAATCCCAGTTGTAAGAGCAACAAATAATAACTTGACTTCTAGTTGATCATTTGGAAAAGTGGCAGAAGGTAGATTTTTCTGATGATTCATTTGTTAAACTGCATTCCACTCATCACAAATACTACAGAAGACCTATTGGAACCTGCATGGACCCAAGATTCTCACAGAAATCAGTCAAGTTTGGAGAAGGAAAAATCAAGGTTTGGGGTTACATCCACTATGGGGGAGTGTGAGAGATCTGCAAAGTAGATGGCAACATCGACAGCTTAAGATATCAGGACATTTGTGCTGCCCATTACACTACAAACCTCAGAAGAGGGCAAATTCTTCAGCAGGATAGCACTCCTTCTCATACTTTAGCCTCCACATCAAAGTTCCTGAAAGCAAAGAAGGTCAAGGTGATCCAGGATTGGCCAGCCTATTCACCAGACATGAATATTATTGAGCATGTCTGGGGTAAGATGAAGGAGGAGGCATTGAAGATGAATCCAAAGAATCTTGATGAACTCTGGGAGTACTGCAAGAACGCTTTCTTTGCCATTCCAGATGACTTTATTAATAAGTTATTTGAGTCATTGCAGAGATGTGTGGATGCAGTAGTCCAAGCTCATGGGAGTACTAACAAACTTCAGCTAGCACAAAATGCAGCTGCCAGAGTTCTTACCAGGTCTAGAAAATATGATCATATCACCCCAATTTTATCCTCCTTACACTGGCTGCCTGTTAAGTTACGTATTGAATTTAAAATATTGCTTCTTACCTTAAATAATCTAGCTCCTGTTTATCTAACCAACCTCCTGTCTCGCTACAACCCAACCCGCTCTTTAAGATCTCAAAACTCAGGGCTTCTTGTAGTACCTAGAATAGCTAAATCGAGTAAAGGAGGTCGAGCCTTCTCATTTATGGCCCCTAAACTCTGGAATAGCCTTCCTGATAATGTCAGAGGCTCAGACACACTCTCACTCTTCAAAACTAGATTAAAGACCTATCTTTTTAGCAAAGCATACACTTAGTGCATTGCATAGCGGTATAACGCATGATGTGCCCCACACAGAATTTTGCTTCTTGTTTATATACACTATGAACAGCAGCTACGCTAATTATTCTCCTTATTCTGTATTTCCACCTGGAGGTACTTCTCTCGAGGCCTTCAGACTATGCAGTGCCACTGATGCAATCCAAGACCAGCGACGAGATGATCCCAAGGTTTCTGGACCAGGCCGTATCCTGAGCAGCTGCTGTGGTGGTCATGGTGGAGAGCATGAGACTGATTCCTGTGATGCTCCAAGGACAGACGAGTCTTCGCTGAGGTCCTTCCTGCGCCTAGACTGCAGCTCTGCACAAGACGTTTGGCCATAGGAGAAATGGTTGTGCCCAACTGAGTCAGGTTTCTCTCGAGATTTTTTAAATTCTTTACTTTCGCCAATTGGTGAAGTTTTTTTCCTCGCCGCTGTTGACACTGGCTTGCATGGTTCGGGATCTGCTGCGCATCGATGGAATTGCTCTTCAGTGTTTGGACTCTCAGTAGTGATTATTAACTCACACTGACCTAAGCTAAACTGAACTGAACTTAAACACTGAAAATTGAACTGACACTGTTTCAATTCACTATAAACTTCCATGTGAAGCTGCTTTGACACAATCTACATTGTATAAGCGCTATACAAATAAAGATGAATTGAACTGAATTGAGTTATTCACAATATTAATTCTTTTTCCACTGCACCATGACTTTATATTCAATACTGTACATCATTTCTGTTGAATGACAAGACTTTTGTCTAAGCAAAGTCAGACCTTACTGTCCTAATTAAATCATTAAAACTCAAGACATGATCATATTTTTATTTATTCATTTTCTTGTCAGCTTAGTCCCTTTATTAATCTGGGGTCACCACAGCGGAATAAACCGATGCATAATCATATTTTATTTTGGTAAAATAAGTGTAATCTAGAGGCCTTTGCCTTTCATATTAGCCACTTCTGATACCAAATGATCAACTAGAAGTAATTGTTTGTTTTTCCTAATACTTGGATAGTCGACAAGACTTTTGTCAGGTAGCGTAGTGTGTAACTTCATTAAAGCAGTATTTAAATGCCAAAACTTATTTCACACTCTTGAACCAGCATAGCACAAGGAGAAATTTTGGGTCAACCCAGTGAAGTGTTTTTTCTATAAATGCGCTAGGACATTTTAGTGCTACACTCCCCACAGTACACTCCATGACATGCTCGTCTAAAGTGACTTGCTGACATCCAGCAATTTCAATACTGTTGCCATGATGTGTACTCAAAGGGTGAGAGGCAGTGAAACCAGAAGAAGCATGAAATTCATTAGATCTCCTCTGAAATTAGCAGCAAAACTGGAAGTCTCACCTCAATATTGTGTGACACTAAGATCTTCCTGCTAATAGAGAGCGGTGTTAATGGGGCGGAATGAGGGCAAAATGACAAAGTGAATAAATGTGGAACCATGTATGAGAGCAAGAAAAATTATTAGACAAGGGCATGATGAGGTGCAGACGAATGTTGTCACCTTAAAGATCTGCCACACATTCACAAAAAAAGTTTCCTGTGCTATTCTCACTGAAAGTGCTGTGAAATCCCATCTGCGTGTCACCTGTGGCAGGTCACAGGTTTTGACAAACTGCATTTTCGTGAATAGAATGGCTGATAATGTGATGGCATGACACCTGGTTAGGTTACTATAGTACTACTTTGTTAAATGCATATCAACCAAGGGAGAATTAGTTCTTGTGGTGCTGCATAAATTACTCTGCAAGGCTGCCATGCCTCACACACTGACCCATGATCAATATGACCTCTGACCTCTAACCTATACTGGTTGAGCTTGTATATGGGTCATGTGAGGTTTCAGATTTCCATCACTCTGGTTTCTTTTCACTCTAACCTAATTACAACAGAACAACTCAATCTGCCTTTGTTCTGTATCTTGAACTGATGCACACTCAATCCAACAGCAGCTGTAAAGGAAAGGCATCTATAGGACTTGATTAACACCAGAAGTATATTAAATAAAAAAAGAAATGCACATTTTATTAAAAAACAAGACACATTAAAAGTAAAAAGTAAAGTTAAGGTTGCTAGAGCACTTTTCTAAACAGTTACATGTAGTCTAAGTACACTACTTTGTGGTTTCTAGGGTGTTCTGAATGGTTACTCAACGACCCAAGTCAGAAAAGCCCACTGCCAAGTCTCTATTATGTTTTGGTCCCTATAGTATATATGACCCAAGGTCTAGTACTTCAATAAAGTGTTTGAGGTTTAGTCACTCATTTTATAATCAGCCAAGTGTAAATCCTGCAGTCTTAAAATAGTGCAACTTTCCTCAGACAAACCACATGATTTGAGGTTTGCATTGCACAAATAATGCGGGACATGTTACATGCCAAATTGTAATACTTGTGGTTAGTGCTCTGCTTCAGCCTCTAACCCCAGCTATAAGAAAATAGCAATGCTTGCTTTGGCAAATGGCCCTAATTAGTGTGCAGGAGTGAAGATTCAGTGCACAAAGTGACCAGCAGGGGGCTTTCATGCACAATGGGCAGAGAGATATGGGCTCTGGGCAAGGTGGAGGAGGGGGCTATCATTAAGGCTCCAAGGTCATGCTGTATTTGAGCCACAGGTGTGCAGGCCTCTGGGCATCATGGGCGCCTTGCCTGTACAAACACACACATACACACTCCTGCAAGAAAACTAGACTGCTTCAATCAATACTAAGTAAAAAAAGAGCACTTTAAACTGCTACTATGTGTGGAGAAATTTAATGAGCCTGCAGCTTACCTGCTACATCCAATTTTCAAGTGAAAAAATACAGAGTGCTTCTACAATAACAAAACGCTTCAATAGCAGGAAAAAAATCTTTAGATGGATTCAATCCTGTGGGGCAATTAACATGCAAATTATTTATAGAATTTACAAGCTGTGGGGGACGGCGGGAAAAAAAGCTGAGCTTATTTTTAATCAAAGGAAATGTTTTACAAACAGCTGGAGAGTGTGGCTTAATCGGAGCTATAATTTTGAATCCCTGAATTTCAGACGGCCGCAGGGTGACAACAGCAATACTCGCCCCCTCTGAACCGCAAATGTTTGAAACAAAGAGATGAAGGGGGACCATGTGAGGACCCTCTCCTCAGCCCCTCTGCCCTAGCAACCCCAAGGTCAAGCCCTTCCTAGCCAAACACCACAATGCTGACCGTCAAATTCCACAGGCCACTGCCCCCCTCTGATTATTCACCATGAATAACACACCAAATAGACTCACTCCAGTGCATAAAACATAGACAGAACAAATAGCAGAGAAGAAAGGATGAGCTCGCCCCACCGTTTGTCATCTTTGTCATATTTATGATCTCAGCTGAGAAAAACTAAATGAAAACAAACAAAACATTCAACTTCAGTTCCATTTTAACCCTCCCGAGCTGAACTGGGTCTATCAAGTCTATGAATTTCTTTGAGTGTGGACGGCGATAAAGGCACTTTGCAGCTTTTCATCCCATTCAGACTTCAAATGGGCATGTGAAGTGTGGCTAAACTACATCTTTAAAGTGTTTATTTTACCCGTCCATTTCTCAGAGTACTATGTGAGAATGAGGGCGGTAGTGCTGATAAAACCTGCTTGTGTTTGGCTTTCGAGAACGCCGGCTTCTCTCTCGCTCTGCCTCTCTGAAAATAGTGCAAAAACAGAATGTATTATGAGTGAGTGAAAAGGAATTACCCAAACTAAGCTGATTTACTGATGTGAGCCGCATGCTGAAGAGCTCCAGCAGGGTTCACTGTCGCTGGCTGCTGATCTCCTGATAATGCTTGCAGAGCAGCCTCTGTTAATTGTTGGATTACAGGATGGCAATTAGCAAGCCAGACTTAACTTGAGAGGACAAAGATACCCACACAGCTGAGACAAGCTTTAATCAACAGCCTCACAAACTGGGCTTTAGTTTTTACAAGAGCTGCCATGTTAAGATAGGATGGGATGGGATTTGAAATGGTGACAGCCAAAGTTGTGCAAAATCACAACTGGCCTTATGAAAGCAATTACTTAAGGAAACCCAATGTTTTTCAAGGATGTGCAGGTATTTTTGCCAAGCTGTCACTAGTTGGCTAACTTGCCTAATCCATCTGCTTTGGTGTAAATTGTTTTGAATGCAGTCATTATGCACTAAAATCTAGGGTTACTCGATTATACTCTCTCATTTATGCATGTGGACAGTGTTTATAGATGGTCTGCAGATCATCACATGGATTGGGCAGAGTGAAGATTTGGCTCAAGACTACTTTGCATCACTCAATGTAACATTCAGTTTGTTGTAAAAAGATTTTTAAAAACAGTTATATATTATGAAAGGTGCAGTAGGTGATCTGCCAGAATGCCTCCTTAAGTCATGATCACGCAAAGGCTTACCGAATAGATGACGATCTGATGACAATAGACAACCTTATTTAACACTAGATCATGTCATTCACCAGTTAGAAAACTCCATGGAGACAGACACAGGCCAGCGGGTGCAGGAATTATATTTCCTCAAAACTGGTATTGGGGTAAAGTTAGTTTTATATTTGCATGTTCACACTTTCTCCTTAATAAGATAACTTCATAAAAGTATCGTCTCCAAATTCTAAATAGTGAAATCATATAATCAGCCAATGACTATAAAATACAGCATTGTTTACAGTCAATTAAATAGTGCTAATGTTGTTTTGTAGTCATCCAAGCTATCAAGCTATTTCAGACCCATACACATAGAGCTGGAGCATGTCACAGGCTGTCACTGTTCAAAAATGAACAAATGTGCGAATATAAATCAAACTTCACCTCAGTAAAGCTGGTGGAAAAGCACTATTTACTTATGTTTTGTTATTCAACTAAATAAAAATCAGAAATAAAGGACAGAAATAATAACAGGTATCCTGTCATCTTTCTACATTACACTTACATTACCAAGACAACAAGTGAATTTTCATTTTCAATTGTGCTCGCTGATACTCATACATCACTTGTTTTCATCTCCTTTTACACTTAAACAACTAAATGAATGCTTAGGTCTATTAATCTGACTATATTATCGATGCTGTAAAAGGTACTCTGTGAAGTCAATATTTTGCCGAACGTTTTCAGGGAAACACACCTCTGTGCATATAAACCTATTCATAAAACAGAACATAATCTACATAAGCTTTGCGTGACTAAAACAGATTAAAACATACCTGTCTAAAAGAAATACTTCAGCCATGGTGTCATCTTTCTGATCGTTGTTTTGAACTGTATAACGTCATTTCCCTCCAGCGTGCAAAAGTAAATCCAATATTGATTCAGGATTTTAAAAAGCCTTGATTCTGCATTTTTGGCAGAAGCCCTTTCAAAAAAAAATCTTTCTTTTCCACGTTGGCAACATTGGTTTTTCAGAAAGAAGATTTTCAGTCTGATGCAAAGTTTGCCTTATGCCTCAGATGCGCAGATTTCCACAGATTTTTAGCCTATTATTAATTCTGTTTATTTACTTGAGTAAATGTGTGTAAATCTATATTTATTCAGTTTTTTATTAATTACAGTAATATTATTGACTAATATAAAATGTTCATCTGATTCATGTACAATGCAGTTTGTACAGTAATATTTTCTGTCTTTTAGTCCATATATTATATTAGAGACTTGCCTTGTTTACCAAATAAAGTAGATCTAATTGGATTTGCATTTTAAACATTAAATAAAAGTTAAAAAGTTAAACATTATTTTTTATTTCACATATTAAGGTTTTAGTTATAATACTCCCAAAATAATGCAGCAGAAATCTGCAGATTTTTACCAAAATTCTCAGCAGAAAACGTCTGCATATTCCGTCTAGCCCTAATCATTACTATTGGAATGTGAAGAGACTTTCAACCAGACAATCACCTACTGCACCTTAAGTATAATTTACTTCCTCTCTTAGATATGGTTCCCTTTTTTCAGTAGCACAGTAAAGAATATTTAAACTGAAACTGTGGTGAAAAGCTTGGGTCATTCATTCAGTATACTGAAGTTTTCTGGTACTTAATGCCATGCTTGCCTGAAAACTGGCATGTAAACTGAACATGTTTAGGATCATTTGCCAAGACTGTGAATTATAGATAAATGTAATTAATGTCCAGCTTCATGCACAAACTGATTGTTTCCCTTTACAAGTACTCAGTGTATCGTCAACAGCTATGATCGGTAACCATTAAAGAGCCCCTATTACACATTGAAAAGGGTCATATTTCGGTTTTATGGGTCTCTAACAACATACTGATATGCATGCAAGGTCAAAAAACACGTTCGTGGACTTATAATATGCATTTATTTTTACCTAATTATCCCAGCGACTCCCATATGAATCGTTCAGCGATTCATTTGTTCCCAAACCCCTGCTTAGCGCAAAGCTAATCTGCGCTGATTGGACCGATGACAGCCTGTTGCCATTGGTCGACAGCGTTCAGCGCGAGACAGTAAAATGCCCAGCATGGTTTATCAAGCCCGCGGCTGCGGGTCGCCAACATTGGTATAGGATCCGATCGCAGCGGACGCTCGAAACAGGCTTCAAAGTAAACTTACTAACACCACAGTAAACAGTACCCGGTTCTCAACAGTGTTATTCAGACACCTCAGCGCCGAAAGCAGAGCAGTTAAACACAAGCATATGTATGACACACATTCAGTTTTAATCCACACAGCAGCAAAAGCTGAACTATTCTGGACCTTGACCGCTGCGCGTGTGCAGGATCAGCAAACGGTGGCCATAGCAACGACAAATGGCAGTGGAACGAGCTCACGAAAGCATTCAAATCTGTAAACAAAGCAGCACTCGTCGCGTTTACAACGTTGCATTAGACGCAATATGAGAATATAGAGAGTTAACCTGATACAGTACACGCGGTTACTAGTAACAAAACATGTAGATCATTTCTAATTGCAATCATTGCTGTGTATGTTGTATGTTTTAAGGGCTTACCTGTACTTTGCTTTTCTAAACGATCACATCCCCAGTCTGTCCTCTGACAAGCTATCTCTGCGGGCTCCCGCTCTCCATTCGCAAGCCTTTTCAGTGCTGCTTACCAGCCCGAAGCACAGCGTTCAGCAGCCAGTCGGTTTACCTAATATTTTGTCCTTATGTTGTCTGCACCCCCTAGTGTCTTGTCTGTCCATTACAAGATGGAGGCAGAAACTAATGCATGAGCTGTGTAGTGATAGATCGCCCATTGTAAGCGTGCAGATTTCTGAACGACTCCTTTCCCTCACACTTCCAATAATATCCAGGTAAACACAGCGTCTTCATGAGCGTCTTGCTGCTGTGTTAGTGGGCAGGGACGCAGGTTTGAATTTTGCCGGGTCTGCGTGCGCAACCATTATGTTTCGTAACGACGTCACGCCGAAACGGCTGAAGATTCATTATCGAGACGATTTATTTAAACCACTATGAGTCAACTCATTTATAGATGAATCAATCGTTTTAAAAACTGTCCACTTTCAGATTTAAGCTTTAGGTGGATTTTTCTCTTCACTAAGAGCTGTGTTACACACTACATGGAAGGTCATTTTCAAAAACCCATAATAGGGGCTCTTTAACTAGCATTATATTAATCCACTGAATAGCCAGCAGAACTACAAAACTGCACCAGAAAAAGGTGAATTCTCCCTGTAATCAACCTTGTTTATCTAGTTAAAACGTATTTGAATTTCAATTGACCCATTTCACTTTCTTAAAGTCAAATTGCAGCTCTGCACTCTTAGATTGAACAACTAAAAAATTCTGAAGTCTTGAGACAGCAGAGGAAGCAACTCCCAACGAGTGGCCACACACTTGTGACATTCATGACGACCAGAAAGATCCTACTAATTTATGCTCAATGCTCTTTGATAAATTATCATCAAACGATTTTGAGAGACCACATCTTGTTAGGAATGACAACAAGCATAGCAACGGTGAAATGACTAGAGGGAAGCAGATAAAACGTTTCATTACAGAGAGAAGAGGGGGAAAAAAAACTCTTCTATTAGCAAATTCCCATGCTGAAAAATATTGAGGTCTAATCTCTCTCATTAACACAGAATAAATATTTAACGATTAAAAATTGCACCTCATTAGAGGGCCCATTCGTCATGAGAGCATTCTGCAGTCGGCAGTCAGTCAGACACGCCTCTCTCTCATTCTCTCGCAGGTGGCAGCCGTGATGTGCCCACTGGCTTCGGGAAGACCGTGTCAAAATATTTACATTGTCAGTGAGAATGTCATGCCTATCATCCCTGCTAATCCAAGCTCTGAAGCATTACAGAATCGCATGTGATCGATGTGAGAGCACGTGTGTGAGTGAGAGGAAACGTGCGGGTTCAAATGCTAACTGTGCTGTGACTGGGCTGGTAATTGCAAGAATATTTTAGTTGGCCAAGATTTTCTTCTGGAGATATTCAGAGGGGTGGGGTTGTGAAAGCAGCTGAGAAAGCAGGAAAGCTGCAGCGACAAGGATCAAGCTTGGTAGAGGCTGTGAGCTTCTTTTACCTCAAGATCAAGTTGTTCCCGCAGCCCGCAGCACCACACACTGCTGTTTAGAGAATAAACCTTCAGCATGCTGCAGAGGCAAGCAAATCCGGCCACCCACCATGTGTGTGTGTGTGGGATGGGGGACACGTGCCTGCTCCAAAGGTGGAATGGTGGAATCTGACCACCTGTCTGGCTTACCCAGTCCGCTGGATGACCCCTAGGCCTCAAAAATCTCAAAAGTAAGTATGGTGTGAAAAGAGGTGTCAGCGCTGACTGGCATTTAATCCCTAGCAGCAGTAAAGACATTTCTACTAGCACTATATCCAGTAGGCAAAAAAACAAACAAACAAACAAACAAAAAAAGTCCTTGAAAACAATTGACCTTCTGTTCTTTTTGTGACTGCAAATTGCTGCTAGCATGAACACCATTAAAAGACTAACAGAAAATGTACTAAGAGGCAGGCGTAGAGTGATAGGCCAAGTTGTGCATCATCATTAGGATATGAAGAATGAGCGTAGGAGGATAGAGAGAGAGAGAGTCGAGTCCTGTTTACACAATTTAACTCCATCTAGGCTGCTTTTCATATGGAAATGTGCTGGCCAAAGTCTTAATCAAACCAAAAGTGTGGCAAGGTCAAGGTCGGACACTTTACAGACATGACGAAATAGTTTATTCCAACTAAATCTACAGCATGTCAGACTAACGGCGCATTGTGTCACTGGGAGGCATTAATGCCACAGAAACACATAACAGAATGTGAACACACATTATGAATGAAATATGTTGTGCAAACATTTTTAATGATATTAAATGGTAAGGTGCAAAAGTCACTGATGCCAGTGAATGCGTTTCTATATCGAAAATTTTAATCAAGTTTAATTATTAGCACTGATGAGAGTGAAATCTGAATTAAATACATGTATTTTTCTTTAAACTGTTTTGTAGCACTGACAAACAAATTGAGATGTTTCAAACGTAACTTAATATTAACTTTATTTTAAATCTTCATTGTGGACGCTGGTGTACTCATGTTGATTTGATAATACAGCAAGCACATACACTATGTGAGAAAATCTACTGAAGTGTGATTGCATGGTGTGTTTTGAATGCATGATGACTTTTACAAAGGAGATTTTACACAGCACTAGTCTTCTGAGTGCATTGTTTTCATCCAAGCACGGAAGAGAGGAAACTTGTCTAGAGTTCTGACCTGTAAGCACAGGCCTGGTGGCAGATTCAGGACAGAGAGATTACAGCGGTGAGTTGTGACCTCACCTGCTTTCACACAGAAATTCTCTCTCCTAACTACTCCTGACCAGTTAGAGGTCAGTATACTGTAGTACACAGGAACTCCAAGGACCTAAAGCCTATTTAAAAGTTGCCATACTTCAGAAAACTCATGAAGTACACCTAAGGGGATCATCTCATCAAGTTTTTTGTTGTTCAGCTGCAAAAACAATTTTCTAAAATAAAAATTCCATGTATTGGTTAGGACAAAAACCCCTTTTAATATGCAAATATTCCTTCTATCACACTGTAAAAAATCCAACTTACAAATAGTTAACTCAGTTTAAAATTGTAAGTTAGGTGGACATATTTTTGAGCTCAGAATTGAATTTACTCATAAAAATGATTCAGCTAAATGTTTGAAACTGTTTGTTTAATGAAAGTAAAATATTCAGTTGAGGAGGCTTTATTTTTATTTCTCCATATCTTCAAAAAATAAAAAGTTGAGTTAACTTAAAATTTTAAAGCAACCGGCTGCAAAGAAATTTTGAGTTTATTAAGCTTCAATGTTTAAAGTTGTGCCAAATTATTCCATAAAGTATACTTGACTTAAACCAGCCTTTTCGGTCAACTTAAAAATAATTTGGCACAACTTCAAACTTTGGAATTTAATAAACTCAGAATTTCTTTGCAGCTGGTTGCTTTAAAATTGGTAACTCAACTTTTTATTTTTTTACAGTGCATGTGCTCTTGCTTTTATTTGTGTTTAGGCTCGATAGTCAGGCACATACACGTCAATTTGGCAACCTGCACTTGCCAAACAAACTTATTATAAGCACAGGCCTGGTAGCAGATTCAGGACAGAGAGATTACAGTGGTGGGTTGTGACCTTACCTGCTTTCACACAGAATTTCTCTCTCCTAACTACTTCTGACCAGTTAGAGGTCAGTATACTGTAGTACACAGGAACTCCAAGGACCTAAAGCCTATTTACAAGCTTCCATACTTCAGAGAACTCTAGTGTATTGTGAAGATGGCCTTCAGGGCAAAGTATTACAGAGATTTTTTTTATATGCATGTTATAAATTTAATTTATACCAAGTTCAGAAGAATCTGCCAATATAACCTTCAATAAGTGTTCCAACATGAGTAACTTGTAATTCAGTATCTCCAGGCAATGTTCTCACAATCAGATTTCAATGAAAAAGTGCAATGAGAATGAGCAGCAGGGGAATTAGCCACAATCTATTGCACAAACTAGCTAATGCACCTCACCTTGTTGCTTAAAGCAATGCGTCCTGGCAGCAACATAATTGCTGTTGTTGGCATGTACCATTAACTCTCAGATTGTTCTTTAACTCAGCGTCTGGGTCTGATAGGCTAAGAAAGCTTGTTTACTTCTCATTCCCAAAATGTACCTAGTTGCTTTCTGAAATAAAAGCGAGAAGCTTGCTGTTGTCTTTCCCAGAGACTCCAGTATTAAGTAAACCATGCCGTCAATCAAACTCAAAAGAAGTTTCTCTCTTCCTACTCCCAGTCAGAAACTTCTACAACTTCTCAAATAACCTTCAAATGTGAGTGAAGTGGCTTTTAACCAAGCGCATCTCTGAGACCAGTCATCTTGAAAAGGCGTAAGAGTGGGATGTATTTCTCCCTGTCTTAATGCTTTGTGATGTCTGGCGGTGAGCAGGCGAGGCAGCAGGGGGTGCAGGGCTGATGGCAGTGTCCCTCAGCAATGGCCATCCTCCTAGAGCGAGAGCAGACAGGGTCGCTGAGGAGCTCATAGGAGGACTTGATCAAAGGAAGCCCCTGAAGGAGCTCTACGGAGGGCGACACACTTACCTCCAACACTCATAGTGGCACTCCACTCAAATCTGGTAGGGGGTCTTATTGGTAGCTGACATATAAAGTAACTGCCTTCCTACTTCTGTTACCAAAGCACTACGCACACAAGAAAAGGAGAGCGCTGATAGATCATTTTTGGTTTCCAAAGCTCAAACCGTCAAAGAAAACCAGAGAAAAGTTGAGAGTACTCTGAAAGAGCACAAATAATTTATAGATGCACCAATATTCAAATTGTAGCCTAATATTTTTTTTCTAGAATTATGTACTCTTGAAACTGTACATGACCAATTGTAAAATGCAGATTTATGTTACAAAAAAAAAAAAAAAAATCACACAACTGGAAATACAAACTACCAATATGATGCCACATTGTGCGGCTTTTGCTTGTATTTTCAGACAAACACCACCAAAAAGTAAAGTGATATAGGTCTTTACTGTTTTTCTAGCAATAAGAAGAGAAAAAAAGAAAAATTGTCTGATAAATTGAAGGTTTTTAGTAAAGCACAGTTACAGAACTCAAACACCAAATGTATTTAAGTCTTTCTCCAAAAAGAGTCTAAACACTCTCGAATATCAAGTAAAAACTGCACTTAAAAACAACAGGATGTAAACGTAGCCATTAATATAATAGTGGGCATTATATTAAATTCATCAATCTGCTCTAACATTGGTCAAGGTACCATTTCTGCCTGGGATGGCAGAACAGCATAGACTGTTAGCATATACTGTTGCAATCAGAATTATTCAACCCCTTGATTTATTAGCCCCCCTGTTTATTTTTTCCCCAATTTCTGTTTAACGGAGAGAAGATTTTTCCAACACATTTCTAAACATAATAGTTTTAATAACTCATCTCTAATAACTGATTTGTTTGATCTTTGACATGATGACAGTAAATAATATTTGACTAGATATTTTTCAAGACACTTCTATACAGCTTAAAGTTACATTTAAAGGCTTAACTAGGTTAAATAGGTTAACTAGGGAGGTTAGGGTAATTAGGCAAGTTATTGTATAACAATGGTTTGTTCTGTAGACTATGGGAAAAAAATAGCTTAAAGGGGCTAATAATTTTGTCCTTAAAATTATTTATTTTTTTTAATTCAAACTGCTTTTATTCTAGCCGAAACAAAACAAATAAGACTTTCTCCAGAAGAAAAAATATTATCAGACATACTGTGAAAATTTCGTTGCTCTATTAAACATCATATGGCAAATATAAAAAAAAAAGAGGGGACTAATAATTCTGACTTCAACTATATATATATATATATATATATATATATATATGTATGCATGTTTGTTTATTTCTATAATAAAGTAAACTTATAGCAAAAGGAGTGACATGCACTGCCGACAACACATGATGCCTTATGATTCCACTATTTCACATTTGTTGTGGTTTATAACCTTGAGTAAAGTGTGTAACCATAGTGACAACAACAACAACAACAACAAATAGTTTGAATTGCATCTTTAATAATTTAACGGTTTATTATTATTAGCAATTCGGCCAGCTGCGTTCCTCCTTTTAGGGTTGTGATGGGAAAAACATGTACAATTATATACATATACATACACATATATAGAATTAAGTCCTCTAAACGCCAAACTGCTCTTCTGTTGCTGTATAAAACGAGAAAGCAGGCATTGTGCAGAAAATGTGTGTGTGTTTTAAGTATATAGTGTGAGACGGGGAGGCTAAAAATCCATATATCCAAAGCAATATGTCACAGTGGCCAATCACGGTTAGCTCCTGTCACTGGTGTCATTGTGACACAGGTATTTAGAGCTTTCTAATTGGTCACACTGTGCAAAGACTTTGAGAGAGCCAAAATGACAACTGACAATAGATCCACTTGCGCTGTCAAGTTACACATCCACACACCGCCCACATCCTCTACCCAAGGTGCTTCACTTATACAGTGCTAAAAAAATGCTGTTTGAAACTCACAGCTACCTCTGGCTTCAAAAACGACACCATGCTGTCACAGCTGGCCAATCAGTGGCAAACGCAGCCTCTGTGAACTCTTCATTTGTTTAAGTAGGCGTGAGAAAAAGCAACAGGGGGCATATGTGTGTATCTGAGAGCGACCTTACTTTTTTTTTCTCTACTCCGCATTGTCATTCTGTTTTCTTGGCCCAGGGTTTAGGACCCTCCCACATCTACCACAAAAACCAGAATGCCTCTTTGCTCCAATTAAAATTTCTCTGGCACAACTTCTCCGCAGTTATCTTTTCACTTTGTATCTGACTGAGGAAGACGCTTGCCAGTATCCTCCATTCATGCCGTGATCAATCCCAGCGAGCACACAAAAGTCCTGAAGGACCTCACAAGCACAAACTTGCCTTTAAACTCGCTCTCTTTCTCTCACGCCACACAAATACAGGCAGATAGCATTATACCATTGAGAGGATGTGCATGCAAGGCCCCTTTGAATAATGAATCTTTCCTTACAGGGAGGTCTGAATTAGAGGAATCAAAAACTGTATCGGACCTTTAGAGGAACCAAGCCCTCAATAGGCAGCAACATTTCTTCCCCATTGCTCTGTTTCAATGTCTAGGTGAGGAAGGTGTCTCTGGAGGTAGTCCGAGTTGGTAAGGTGCTCGCTTAATTGGCACAAAGCAGGAAGGAGGACAGGAGAGGAGACGGGGGGCGGGGGTGAGGTTCAGGGGCCATGGTTCTCTTCCTGGCAGAGTTGATGGTACTACTGGGACACCACACACACACACACACACACACACACACATACACACACGCACACACACAGGCTTTTGTTGAGCATTGTCACTGTGCTGCTTCATGAAGCAGGACACTAAAGCATTCATACCGTCTCTCTCTCAAACACTCAGAACACAGAGGTCACAGAATAATGGCAATCATTCAAGTATACTAACATGCCCACTCGCTAAAGTATGCCTGCATTTACACACATTTCTACACCCACACACAGGCAACACAAACAGCAAGATCACTGCATAAACACACAAATATACACATAACGAGCATGTTGATTGACCCAAAAGGAATTTACATGAACATGTGGATAGACGTAGCTCACGGGGAAATGGCGCTCAGGGGGTGCACAAAAACAGTGATTTTTGGTATGCAGCATCGTTTATAAAATATAATCGAATATTCAATTAGGTAGAAAAAAAAGCAGCCTGTGCAAAACAAAATAACAAAAACGGCAACTTTTACATGACTTAAACACACAGTGCAAACATTTACAGTGCATGGTGGATTTCTAGATCAAAATATGTTTGTTTTTTTTAAAGCTAATTGTAGTCAGCTAATCTTGGAGTCGATTAAAATTACAATTTGAAAGTAATTAAAGTATAGGTTGATTTCACATGATGTCATTGATGACGCAAGAAATTCAGATGGAGGGTAGGAAGTGATTCTTCTACATAGGAATCGCTATCAGAACATCAAATGTTTTATGCGGTTTATAATTGTTTAAATTGGCCAAAATAAGAAATGCCGAATAGCTTTATAGACTTCTAAATGTTTTAGCTCATAAAGGGGGAAAAGTTCAAGAAACTGTCTGAAAAGGTGGCATGTATTAAACATTTTTTTCAACACATCCATGTGTACAAACTTTTTTGAATGTAATAATTTATTTGACAGCACCAATAAAGATTATATACAGGCCTAGTTATGTGTATAAATTTGTTAATGTGTTATAGAAAAATCTGAAACAAACAGCACCACACTTATACAATATCCAGGATAATATAAATAACGTACCATGCCATGTAATCGCTGCAATGAAGTCTCCATCTTGTTTTGCAATAATTTAAGACATTATTGGCTTTTCGGCAGAATAAACAACCATAACATAAACATTGAGATGTGCAGCAGCGGTTCAATGATAGAGCAATAAAGAAAAGCAACCTGTGCAACAAAACTACACGATTATTATTGTGGAGCACTTTTCCCCCTTACAAAAATAAATAATTAAATAATAATGTAGACTATGCGTCCACACTTAGTGCTTTCATCTGTCATTTCGGGATGTCTGGAAGATATCCGCATGGGGAAAAACTATAGTAATTTATAATAAGCATGTTTTTGAACCAGATAGTAAAGTGTATAATGTGTACAACTCTGTTAATGGATGCTACAAAATACTATAACATAGTAAACTGATAAACTGTAATAAATACTGTAATGTTAGTGTAAACTGTGGTGCATTGTGATTATAGCATAGAAAACTGAAGCCTATTGAATAATTTGTTTATTACTACCACAGCAACAATATAATTACTACAGCACTTTAATTCAAGTAATTATCTATAGTATGCTTCCAAACAATATAGTATTTACTATAGTATTTTTCATGTAACATAATTATACAGATAACAGGGAAATATATTTTTGTTCAGTAGAAAACGCAGCCTTCTTCATGATATAAGGATCATGCCCAACATATGTGGTTATTTTTTAATTTTTATATGTTTATTTGTGCTTTTTGCGTTTTTATAAAACTACAACAAAACTACAAAAAAATACAGAAAAGAAAAAAATTTAAAAACAACCAATTCAATACACTACAACAATAATGCATATAAACACAATACATAAAAAAAACACTAACCTATGACAGAACAACCGAACAACAGAACACAGTGGGACAAATGCACATGAAATGCATTGTCCTGACTACAGTTTTATTGTCAAATAATAGTTTGGGCAAATTATTAAGAATATTACAGATTTTGAATAGTGAATATCAATTACACTCAATCTTTAATTACTATGTTGTTGAAAGGAGTTATTGGTTAACTTGCGTTTCTTCCAATGCATTAAGGTGTTCTAATATCTGTCCCCATGTTTTATCAAATATATGCAATTTGTCATTATTGATATATCTCAACCTCTCCAAAGCAAGCCTGTTTACGATATCTCTACCCCACATACCAAATTTAGGTACAGATTCAGTTTTCCACTTTCTCAATTAAAAAAAATATATATAAATAAAAAAAAAATCACCCTTTTGGCAATTATCATACCAAATAACATGGCTTGTCTTTCATATTTATTAAACATATCCAAGTTACTAAATATCCCAAGAACAGCTATAAATGGACATGGTTCAAGATTTTTTTGTAGGGTTTTAGAAAAACATTCAAATATGTTTTCCCAATATTCTTGTAATTTAGGACACAACCATATCAAGTGGGTTAGGGATCCTTCTGCTGTTTTACACCTATTACAGAGTGGAGATACCGGAGGAAAAATCTTATGCAGTTTCTCCTTAGATAAGTATAACCTATGCAGGGTTTTAAATATAATAAAATTATGTCTTATGTTAATTGAGCATGCATTTGTGTTTTTTTTATATTTATATTTCCTTTGAAATGTGGTATAAATCTCAAAAATACAGACTTTCCTCTACATCTCCCAATCAGTTTTTTACTTCCTGCCCTCCATCTGAATTCCGTGCGTCATCAGGACCCCGTGATTGCAAACAACCTATTTGTTAATCCAAAAACTAAAGTTTTGTTCTAAATACAACAATACAGATAAATTGTACAAATGCATTTGAAAATGTTAAGAATCAATATCAATTTTAAATAAATGAAATTCAAATTTTATTTAGTTATCTGTGTGTGTTAGTTATTTGTTATTCAGTTCTACATCTCAATAAAATAAAGCTCTCCCTCACCTCGTCCCCTTAAGCTCAACTTCTACAGTCTAAACTTAAATCAAATCAGTGTCAGGGGAGGGGAAAATGACAGCTCTCCAATTGGGCAAGAGAGTCATCGATCACAACGGGCCATGTCATTACTGTGACAGAGCTGCGCTCAGCAATTCAGCTCATATTCTATTTGAGCAGAGTTCAGAGGGGGATGAGGAGCACATTGAGCGCCCGTTGCACAATACACCTGATTCTATACAGAAACACTCTCATCTCTCTCTGCCAGCTCTCCAATCAATGCCATTCAGCTTCAATCAATTCCTTTATACCCCATTCAATGGATGGGTTATTGGCATCACCCACAATATAGACAAAAAGACTGTACGTATACGACGAACAACAGCAGGCTGCTCTTCATACCGTTACAAAGTCTTTTTTTATTGTGCCAAGTCACACTCATTATTTGAGATCCAGGCTGTTAGTGAGACTCACAAATTTGAAGCAAGATCTAGGAACAGACAGGCTGTAGATGACAAGGGTCAACAAACACACACACACACACACACACACACACTGATGCAATCTCGACCGAGCAAACAATATCAAATCAAGATAGTTTTACACAGACATCAGATAATCTCCCTGAACTCTGTGCCTCTCTTATAAAACACAGAGCGCAGATGAGCACATAGGTGAGTGTTAATGGGAAGCCGGCTGCATATTCACACAGACGGAGGAGTGCAAGAGGACGACATCAAAGACTCGGGAAAAGCTTGTATTCTCTGGAGAGATCCGGCCCATCACCTGCCCTGTAAGTGTGCAAGTGTTTTCGGCAGCATTCGCTTGGAGGAGACACATAAAAGCTCTTCTTGGTTCTGGGGTCAATTACATTTCAATTTGACCAGCTCAAGAGGTGCGCTGAGGCTCAGTACACAATTCAAACACACGCATACTAAGCAGATTTGCAGAAAAGCCTAGTCTGACTTCAGTCACCGTGAGGGTTGTGTAGAGCTGAATGGCAGACACACGAGTTGGTTTCATTCACTGTAGTGAAAATAAGACTGTTACCATGCCGACAAGCCATTCAGAAGTGAGAGGTGAGAATTGTTTTGATATGGGGTGTTAATGAATAATGATGATAAATTTGATAAATATGAGTGATGTACAAGGTTCACGCAATTACTTCAACATCAGATGCGTATGAAGAAAATCAGTGCGCTAAAAGTCTCGAGGATGAGATAAAGTGAAAAAAAAGCTGCAACATTTACCAGTATATTTTTTAACCTGACAGATTTGTAACAAAATTGGCCTGTTGATATTTTACTTACACTGTTACAGCAACAACAACAATATCTGAAAAGAATATTTTAAATAAATATGAATTTTTTACTATACAAAATTGGTTTTAAATTTGCTACAATAAATGAAAATGATTTAGACTCTGACACTGACATGGCAATTTCTAATTTTCAAAACTGATTATTGCGAGGCACTTATTTATTGTTAGTCAGCTGATAACTATAGCATGTATACCGGCTCTCAGAACCAACATATATAAATATCGTCAAGTTATCCATATCTTGAAACTTGGGCTACACGATTAATCAGAAAAAGATTGCGATCTTGATCTTAATTCAGCTTTTCTATGATTCAGCCAATTATATTTTTAAGGTCAGGAGACAAGCGTAAAAGGCAACCGCACAAGTCTTCACAATGTTTTATATATGCTGCTCAGTAACATGGACACCTTCAAATGGTGTTAAAATTGTCACATACTGTATTTATAAGGTATAATTCACCCAAAATTATAATCTCTGTCTTATTGTAATGATGTATTAGTAGCCACAAAATTAAACACGAGTTTGTTTACTACCGAGAGGACGCGAATTATGTTTATTAATAAATTTGTAAATAACGTTCAGTTTGTTGCAAAAACATTCATTTGGGCGCCATGTGGAAAGTATGATTTGCATGTATGTTTTTTTTTTCTCAAAGTGACGACAGCCATGATAAGAGCTGTACTCGGCAGTGAAAGTGAAACCATAAACATAATTTAAATGATCATATCGCATTTTAGAGTTATGATTACGACAAGCATTTGATATGTTTTTTCTTTCAACACAAAGTGTTGTGCATGAGAAATGTTTCCACTGATTGGAAATGTTTACTACTCCCTATATCTACTCTAGCCTATATAATGCTGAATATATTGCAAGAGGGAATCTGATGATGACAAATGTCTGATTTTACCGTATAAATAAAATGGACTAATAATGTTGTCAAAGCCAAATGACAAGCATATGCCGCAAACACAATAAATCAACTCTACAATTATGAATAGTTGTATTCTGATGCCATCACTTTACTGCAAATTAACAACCAGGACATATTTAAAGTCTGTTCAAGTCCACCTTTTTCAAGTCTATACAAAACTTAGCATTTTAACCAACAGTAGACCTACACATAGGCCTAATATTATTGTTGTTTGACCATATGTTTGAGAATCAACAATAATAATAGCTTACTCATATTAACCTTTATTTTACATCTACAGAATTGTAAGAAAATCATGATCTTGATAATAAGCAAAAAAATCGTGATTCTCATTTTAGTCAGAATCGTGCAGCCCTATCTGAAATATATTATGCAATCCTACAAAGCAGCAATCTCAATGTTATTTCAGTGCGAGTTCAAAAAGGAAACAACAAAACCAATTCTTACTTTGTGCAGCTGCAGCTGGTCATAAGAGAGCTTGATAAATCGGTCAGTGTTAGTTGACTTGTCCTGGATGGAAGTGTGTAAACCTCAGCTTGTTCAGACACCTGTAATGAGGACAGAGAGGACATGTGGTGAAGGTTTGATAGATGACTCCAGCTCAGTTGCATCACTTTTGCAGTCAATATTTGCACTCTCAATATTTGTCAATATTTGTGAGGTGTCTCGGTCTCAGATGATCCACTCTTCTCTCCTAGACTATAATCTGAACACGACTGAAGTGATTTGTGTGTGTGCTGATGTACATGTATTGAGAAACCATAGAGATAAGAGCCCACCCCTTGACCAACTACAGACCAGCACACTTACAAAAAAACACAGATAGAGAGAAAAACAGTAAAAAAAAACCTGCAAAATTGGTGAAAACAAAGACCTTTAATAAACTCTCTGAAGGGAGATTTGATCTCAGACATTGAGCACTGCCAAAGGCAATGACTAAGACATGTATATACATATTTTAATCGACTAGGTGGTATACTGTCTGGGTTGACAAGTCAGTCCTAGAAAAGTCCACTTGTCTCTAAATCAGACCTGGGCATTTCATGGCCCTCAGCCACACAGCCTGCATGAAGTATTTGGTTGATTTAAGTTCAACTGCAAACAGGGCAGTGCAATGTGCAGGTCTGATATAGCAAGTAAGGATGTAACGATTCACCGCGTGCAGATTAAAAAACGATTCAAATATGTGACGATAGAATTGTGATATATTGTATGAACAGAGGGGGCACTGTGTTTACTTGCTCAGCAGCGGCTAGCAAGAGAAGGGGCGGCAGAGTGAAATAACAGCGGTGAAGTGCACCAGACAAAACACAAATTGTGTGCAAACACTGCAAGAAAACGTTTACTTACACTAACAGAACAACAAATACGATGCACATAAACCATCAGCACTGTGAAAAAACACTGTCACAGATGTCTATATGCAAAAAAAAAAACTATTAATAAGTCAAACCATGCGGACCGGAAGATTAGCAGCTCCGCTTGCTCTGATGAGTGCTACAGAGATCACACGGTGCATCAATGTTTTTATAGCGAAAGTGTGAAGATATTTTTAAGACTGAAAGAGAAAGTTGTTCTGTTACAGAAGCAGGTATTAGATTATTTTGACCCTCTCCTTTTCAAATTAATTAATGCATATTTTAATAATTTGCTTATTATTGAATATTTTAAAATGTTTAAGATTATCTCTTCTTAAGTGAATCACACTGAGACTCCTGTCACTAACCTATATCCTGTATAATTAGCAATTTTATAATCAGTTTTTATGCCAGTGGCCAGTCCCCTGGATCAGATGGCTCATTGACCACCTCTGTACACACTGCTCTCTGGTTTAGGAAAGGCTTTCCTCTCCACACTAGCCATCTCAGTCACCAGTGAAAGAGTTTTTTAATCAGCAGGGGACACTGTAAATGTGACCTCAGCTTATGCCAGAAATGATAGATATGCTGATATATTTAAAAAAAAAACCTTTGTTTACTTTGTTTATATTACTGAGTCTTCTTTACAGTGTATTATTATTTTACTTTTTTTGGAATTTGATTTTAAAATAACTATTTAGTTATGACAGAAAAATGTGCAGCATGAAGCTCTTCAGCTTAAATTTGTTTCAAATATTTTTGTTCAAAAATCGTGAATCGTAAGATTAGTATTGTGAATTGTATCGAATTGTGAGTCAGGTCAACGTAAGTGGCCATTCACATACATTGTCACATCTTTTGTGCCATCAAGTTCATTATTTCAAATGGAGATGTGTGGCTTGCGAGTGCAAATATGAAGCGACACACACAGTGCATGTGACAAGTACTAACCAGGCAGCTACACACTGCATTGAATATGCACAATAATAACGGTAGACTTACTAACTTAGACAAACTATTTAGATACAGATTTTCTGTTAGTGATTATCATTTGTGTGACGTAACTTTTATTTCACTTATCCACCTCTGATATTCAACCTGACTTCAGTGCACTCGTTCAAGCCCAACACAGGTTAGATTTCTCTCACTGAATATAAAAATACATAAAATTTACGAAGATGAAACTATAAAACAAACAACCCTGTGGCATTTATTGTTTTTTCATATGAAGTTGATATTGTTATGCTGGTCTTTAAAATACATGCGCCTATTTTGTAAAGTTGATCTTTTTTTAACTTGTTTTCATTAATGTTTAATAAATAGTGATATATTTGTGTGCTCTGAATTTTTATTGTCTCAATGTTTCAATTACTGCTTTTAAACTATATATTAACAGTTAAAAACCACACCAGTGTCTAATGTGCCCCCTTGTAGAAATTAATTGCCCACCCCTACTCTAAAAAATCATAGAATGAAAGAATGGAATAATTAGATGTAATGGTGGTAAAATAAGATATACTTCATACATCACTACTTAATAAAATAAAATAAAATAAAAATAACTAAACTAACTAAAGAGCTCCTATTATGCATTATAATAAGTCATATTTTGGTTTTGGGGGTCTCCAACAACAGTCTGATATACATGCAAGGTCAAAAAACACTTTCATTGCCTTATAATATGCATTTATTTTGACATAATTATCCTAACGACAGCCATATGATTCGTTCGGTGATTCATTTGTTAACAAATCCCTACTTAGTACATTGCTAATCTGCTCTGATTGGCTTGATGACCCAGTCTGTTGTGATTGGTCAACTGCATTCAGCGTGAGAGAGAGCCAGAGTGCATTAATGCAATGAAGTTAAACACCAGCATACTGTTTTATTCTTAATCGTATGTAAAAAAAATGATACACATTCAGTATTACTCCACACAGTGGCATAAGCTAAATTATTTTGAAACTTGACCGCAGCATGTGTATAGGAACAGCTGATGGTGGCCATAGCAACGACAAACGGAAGTGGATCGTGACGCATTTAATCTGTAAAAATAAAAAATGGCACGTGCCGTGTTTTCAACATGTTTTTGAATGCAATATGACAATATAAAGAGTTAACCAGATACAGTACAAGCCACGTGCCTCAATTACAAGTAACAAAACATAATTAAATACATATTTTGCAAGCTAGAGAAAGGAGGCAAAAATTTAATCACACTTATTTACACTTATGAACTGGATGAAGTAACTAATCCATGAACTGTGTACTGATAAAGTTCCTTAAAGTCTTGCTCTGATAAAGTCTGATACATCAATAGTGTTTTCTGATCCTTCATTTAACAAACAGCCAACGAATCCCCTGTTGCAGGGAAGATTGTTGCATTATTCACCAGAACATTCACTCATCTTCAGGCATGATCAGTCCTACACACACCCACACAGCTAGTGTTTGAAGGGAAAGGCGCGTTCACGTTTAACTGGATCCAGCACTTCATATTTGGTACTGTTTCGTGTCAACGTCGATATGAACAGGCAAAAGATCCGGACGAATGACGAATCATTTAAATGACCCTGATTCTAATCATATATATATATATATATATATATATATATATATATATATA
>CAIGQZ010001313.1:18953408-18964518 GCA_903798205.1 Danio tinwini
ATATATATAATAATAAAATATATAATATATAAATGTATATATATATAAAAAACACACACACTATATATATAATTTACCATATTAGTTACCCTACTATGTTAGGTGTGCAATCTCACACAATGACACAAATCCTAAAAATAAAGCTTCTTTATTTTGGTTTCTTGTCAAAATCTAAAACAGATCTAAAACGGTAGGGATTAAGCCAAAGGAAGGTTGTATAACTCTTATTTTTATCCACAATCATACTTTCTCTCTCTCAGATTTCACTCCCCGGAGCATCTGACATCATGTACCTCACACAGGACATACGTTAGGGCTTCCGTATTGAGAGATTGCTGTAAAACTTGTCAATGGCAGGGAAGCATTTTCTCTCGTTAATGGCAGAGAAAGTTAAATTAATAATCGATTTTGTCGCAATAATACCTGCCATACATGTAAAGCAAAAATAATGTCCTTCAATTTGGTCATGTCCAGCGGCCATCATCCTTGAACCAATCTCCATCATTGTAAGCTGCTTGCTTTTCTGTCTGTTCCATTGCTTTGTTTGTTAGATGTTTGCTCCCACTTTCTTTTGCAGTCTGAAGTGCGTCATACGCACAAAACACCAAATTCATGCCCCAGAATGTCTAATCCCATCTTTGCATCAACTTCACATGTAAATTACTTGCACTTCATCCGCGTCTGCTTTCTGCACAGGCTGCAAAACAATTCCCCCCTTCCATGTAATGATAGTGATGGCAGGTAAGACACTCAAGTACATCACATGTGCTGTGAATGCAACGTCTATAAGTCATGTAAAACAATTAATTGCACATTGAAATAAATATAATTTGATTATATGGTTTGGAATTGGATGTTTTATGAGATTATTTACATTTTTTGCAATTATTTTAAAGTCTAAATGAAGAATTTAGCAGGATCGCAAAAATTGACTTTTGTTGATTTTGCGTTGGATTCAGCGATTGCAAAATGGTGAAAAACTAGGGGGTCTGAATAATGGTTTTACTCAAATGCTCAGTCGAGTGTAAATAAATAAATCATTCTTTGAGATGATTTTGTAGTTGTGTGTTTATTAGTCTTTGAATCAATAAAAGCAGTTAAATACACTGCTCTTGATTTCTTCGATCTTTACTTTGCAGTGTATTTGCAGTTTCAGCGTGACAGCGTCCTCTGGGCCTCTGAAGGAGATTTACTATTGACCACAGACCCATATTTCCCTGTTAAGATGTGCATGAGATTCACAGCTTTTGATTAATGGTGATCTCAATTTTATTTCAATTAATCGTGCAGCCCTAATTGATAGTAGAAAGCTCAAAAAAACTGAAGACTGTGGAGGGCTGTGCTGCTGCTGTGGCAACTCTCAGAATCATGGGCATAAGGCAAATAAAACATGAGTGGAGGGCGGAGCGATGTAATAAGTGAAATACCCTTTTAAGATGCTGCAATCCCACTGACATTTCGTAAGGCAAAGCGCTGCTTCCAATTTGTGGGCTGAGAGCGGCACCAAACAGGGAGGCGTGCGTAACATAACACAACTGCCAATCTGGTGACAGCAAATGACTTAATTATACCTGAATCTAAGCCACAGAGAGAGCAATGTAGAATACAGCAACAGAGTTATCACAAATCTAGTCATAAATCAGGTTCAGGGTGAAGGGAGAGACAATAAAGCTCATTCAGAAAACACTTGAAATTCATCAGTGTGATATGCCAACGTGAAAGAAACGATTCCTTTATATCCTGTAATAAAAAAGGCTGATAGAGAAGCATCAGCAAGGGACAGATATGGCCGGTGAAGCTTTCTCACAGATCCCTGAAGAGCCACTCAGCCTCTCTAAAGGCATTTCATCATCTCGGCTACGCAGTGGAGATAAAGCAGAGAGGCAAACCTGTTGTCATATAATCTCCTTATCCTGACAAATACCGTCACTCTCTTGAACACTGGACACAGCTTTTCCACATATCTACCTCAGAGGCATACTACGATACATAAGTCAAAATGTAGACCCATCTATTAATCTAATCTCACACGGCTTGTCCCATGTAGGACAAAATTGTTTCACAAATAAAAAAAAATAATCTATTAACTAATTAAATTAAAAAAAAAAAAACTTTACAGAAAATAAAACATTTTTCTACATCAGGGGCCTCACACTCAAAATGGTGAGGGGCCATTTCAGTGACTGACAAATCATAGGAAGGCCATTTTAACATTAAAGCACAAGACAAAAGTGATAACCTGACATAATTGGTGCATCTTTGGACAACAGACATGAAGTTTATATTTCAAGCATTACCTGTGACCAGTGATAATGCAAATCAGCACGTTTATCATGCCACACTTCAGTTGCTGAAATATATCTGTGTTTGTTGTGTCTATGGCCGAGCATTAGACACACACTTAGTTATTCTTCCACAGAGTATATGCAGTCCAAACTCTAGCTTTTTGTTTCTTGTTGTACATATTGAAGGGGTCGTTTAAATTGATATGTAAACACTACAAATATGGGCATAATAATTATTGTTCTGTCTCAAGCAATTGTATTGAGCAATAGCCTAAGAACAGCAGAAAGCAGTCTGGGTAACTTAAGTGACTTTACTGGCAATTGTTCTTCTCAATATCTTTTTCTTTTTTTTTGTAAAACTACAACAAAGAGGGGAAAGTATGCATAAAACTGATAATAATCAAATGACCATTGAATATTTACAAAAACAGAACTTTAGTAAAAAATAGAGCACTTAGAACATAGAAATAAAACGCATGTGTGTCACTCACGACCGTACACTGAGAGAAAATAGTCAAAACCACAAGTGACTAGTAGGTTTGGGTGATGTTGACCAATTTGGCATCGTTTGATGTCTAATGTGAAACATCGCGATGGACGATGACATCAACCTCATATGCATAGATGATTTAATTATTCATGAATAATTAATTAATTCATAACGAATTAATTATCTGTAGCCTACTGTTTCAACAACCTGACCCGCATGGTCTTTGTTTTACCAATAACCAAATCATAAATAAATAAAGATAAGTTACACACACATTACCACCTGTCAATCACTTTTTCCACGGGACTCTGGCATGAATAGGTGGAGTGATCTGTGTCCTTAGAATTGCGTCCACAAACTTGGTTGGTAAAAAAGGTGCACAAGTTAGTGCGTAAATAGTGAATTACGAGGTCCCGGAACAGATCCGACATGTTACCAGAGGATAGAGAGGGGGGTGTGGGTGTTGCGGACGAAAATGAAGAAGGTTGGGGAGTCGCGGAAGAATGTGAAAGTGAACATCGGACAAGGGAGGAGGGCGGTTGCGGAGGGGGATCGGTAAAATGAGGTGCCGGATAAAATGAGACGCGATCCAGCGGTACATCATTGATAAACTGTCTGACGTACACTGTTCTCTGGAGCTCAGACGAGTGCATGACAGAGTGTGTGTGTGTGTGTGTGTGTGTGTGTGTGTGTGTGTGTGTGTGGTCACGTGATGTGTGTTTTCAGCGGACGGAGGGCTGTTCAGAAACGCTAGATGAAACGCCAGTGTGGATATGGATAATTTTTGTTCTAAAATACCATTTTAAAACGGAGCTGTATTAGTGTAAACGGGGCCCAAATGTGTATTTTTCACGAGCGGGTTTGCAGGGGAGGAGGATCGGCGATGCTGGCTCAGCATCGTGATCTCTATAGGCCATCGGTGATGGACAATGGCATTGTCTACTGACCCAACCCTAGTGGCTAGATGCAATTGCACAACAGTATAAAAATACATGTTTTGGCGGGCTGAATCTCATTTATATCTTTAACATCAGTCGCGGGCAGGAGGTTGGCAGGCTGGCAGTTTGAGACCCCTGTCCTACATTATATGTACAGTTTTGCCTCACTATAAGGGGTTCACCTTTCAAGGCCTCACAGTTTTGTGGATTTTTTTTGTGCAATTTGACATTCTTTTTTTTATTATTCTTTTTTTTTTACAGCGCATTGTGTTCTGCGCCCTGATTGGCTGTAGACCATTGCCAATTCCAACAAGGATGCAAAAAGTGTTATAGCTGTCCACAGACCCAACACAAAGAGGGTCGCACACCAAATGCACCACACCATGCATTATAGAAATGTAAACATAGGTTTATATCAAGGTACACACACCTGCGCCACAAGTCGGCGGCTGTCTCTGGTGCCCAGCTACAACTCAGGACACTGTTCATATTTCTGCCACGCCACAGAGTGCCATCTATATAATTCCATATTAAATAACATGCAAATGAGTGTGTCCGGTGTGTGTTACTTCCAGCTGTCATGTGCGTGGCGCATACGGTGTGCGACCCCCTTAAGGATGGCATCTGCTTTAGCTTTGTGGATCAGTGACTGCAGGAAAAAGAACAGCGATGAATGTTTTTTTGCGGACAGCAATGAATGTTTGCGCCTGACAATAGCTTTTGATCTTTGATTTAATTCAATAATAGCCTACTGGATTAAACTTTGAGAGTGTTTAAACAAGAAAGAAAATGTTAATGCCTATCTGAAAAAAAGTGTATAAAGTGTGTACTAAGGGGTTTTACAGCCTTAAAACATCTATAATAATAAAAAACTAAAGCTGACTACTTCACACATTTCACCTATTGTGAGATTATTTGTAGAACATAACTCCCGTGAATAACGAGGGATGACTGTATTACATTTTAAGTACACAAAAAAAGTATACAAAAAAGCTACACATTTATACATTTCAATTAAATGCTGTTCTTTTAGACTTTCACTTCCAAAAATCTTGAAAAGATGCTAAATGTTAGTAAAAAGTACTAATGAAATATGGCCAAATTATTTTATAAGCGAGCATGCAAGAGATTGGAGTCTGTGGGCAACGATTTATTTATGTGCTTAAACACTCTTATCCTCTCATGAGCTTGTTATGTCAGAGCGTGTTGTTTGATAAAACACAGAAGGATCCTGGCTCATAAAAAAATTAACATTTCGTCCCTATAGAACATCACAGCATGTTTATAGCAAATGTTAGGTGTTCGACTGTTGGAGGCTGGGAGCTGTATTTAGTGTATGATAAGGAGAAAAACAACCTCCAAATACCAGCAATATAAATCTGAAAATAGATTTAATAGCTCCCAATACATTCTGAAAAGTATCAAGACAAAAAAAAAAAGTTGTTTAAAGCCTCCAGATGGAGCGAAACCAAATTTTTGAGTGTTACATACAGTATATATATTTGATTTACTTATGTTTGGAGCTTATCAGAGAATTTAGATTCGCAAGTAAGTTCTTGACCATTTTGCTTAAATTATTTGGACAGTGGCAAACTTCCTACAAACTAAATTAGTACAACTAAGTAATCATTCCTCTGTGCTGCACATGCTTAATATTGATGCAGCCTTTTTAGTACACATACACACAAACATACTTTAAGAAACAGATCAACTTTCCAGGTTTAAATGTCGACAATTGCAAAAGAGTCTTAAGACAAAAATGCACACAAAAAAAACCCTGACAGAATAAAAATTTTACTTTTTGGATGGACAATCTATTTCTTTAGGTTCTGTGTGTTTCACAACTACTTAAATGGCTAGGAATTGATGGAGGCTCTTCATAAATACCTTGCTCAAGGGCACTGCAGCACAAGCATGGGTCATAAAGCAGCTTGACCCTCGTGTAGGTGGAGAACGACAGTTAAACAAGAAAAAGTGAGCATTAGTGTTGTGTTGGAGAAAAAACGCATTTTGCAGGGAGGGAGCAGTAAAAACGTTAAAGAGACTGAGTAAAAAGCACACCGTCGAATGGGATTATATGCAGTTTGACTGTTTGTTTCATCTAATTAACAAAAATTTAACATTTAAATAATTTCCTCAGTCATTCAATCCAAATAAGCTCACAATGTGCTGAGATCTATTTTTTTTGGTAAAATCAAAAGCTTGGTTCACAAAACTTTTCACTAGATGAATATGAAACTCCATTTAATACTATTATTAAATTAGTGAAAATGAATCAAACTTAACAGCACTGTTGATACTTGCTTACTGACTTTTGTTTGCAATGAGAAGCATTATTAAAATAACTGTTTGGGTTTACATTAGCAGAAATAACAACACTTTAGTTTAAGTCACAAATCATGAACATATTAACTGCTGGCCTATTGTCTGCCGATTATTGCGATATTAATTGTTTTTTAGTAGTTATAAAGTATGATTTTATTCTGCATCCCTAATCCTACCCATAACCTAAACCCAACTACTACATTACTAACTATTAATAAGCAACAAACTAGCAGTTTAGTCTAGCTAATAGTCTCAGTTAACGGTTTGTCAATAGAACGAATTGTGACTTGAAATGTTAATGCAGAACTGTATGTATCTGCACATGTACCAAAATCAGAAATGTAATGGGTAAATATGTTTAGGCCACTCATTAGTGTACTGAAATTGACAGGTAAACAATCATTGCCTAAAGCAACTGTAATGCCGTATAAGCTGTTTATTCAAACTATGCATACAAGCATTATTTTCCTCACAGTTCAACCATTGAATATTAAAAGGGAACTTATTAGAATTAACAAATTACTTTCAGCAGACCATGAATAACCTCAAAAACCCAAGACAGGTCTTTCCACAGCAATATTATAGACGTGTTAACTGTACTGTACAGAATACAAAGAGAACATAATCTAGAGGAACAAAACACAGAACTCAAGAGCTCTTTCAACACATGCCCCTTTTGATACTCAACTTCTGTTCAAACACCAAATTTAGTGTTATTTTTATAACAGATATATACACTGATTCAGTGCTTAATTTGTGAACGGCGAGGTCCCGAAACAGATTGGGGTAATGGATCCGGCATGTTACCCGAGGATTGAGAGGTGTGCGGATCCGGCGTGTTCCGGCACAAATTATGCCCTGCACTGATTGTAGGGCTGCACAATATATTTGTTCAGCATCAATACTGCAATGTGCACATCTGCAGTAGTTACATAGCAAGATGTGCAATGTTGATTCTGAACTATGTCTGAACGTGATTTGTAGCATCACTGTCTAACACCGTCTAACTAGTTTAATCATAATAGATTGAAGGTTTATCACATGCATGCATTTTTAAGGCCTGTAAATGAGCATTCCAAGAGAGTTTAGAACAAAACAATATGATGTTTGGATGTCTAACAACAATTTCTTGTAATTAATAATTTACGCAGAATTTATATGATTTGTGCCAAAAATATGCTTTTCTTACTAAGAATTTTTGTCTTGTTTTTAGTCCAAATATCTACATTTCAAAACCAAAAATAAGCTTATTTTGCTTACACCATAGGCAGATCCTTTTGCTTATTTTATGGAAAACTATTAATTTAGACTAATTTCTTCTAAAATTCAAATTTTTGATATTTGGATTAGATATGAGACCAAACAAAGTAATAAAAATGTTTCTTGCATTGTGATTGTCAATTTCTGTGCTTGAATACTGCTAGATTCACCTGAAAACTGTCAAAGAGAGCTATTCAAACCATCTTGTGAAATCTTGTGTATTTATTTTTGATGCAGAAAACTAAAATATCGCACAGTCCGATTTTTCCAATATCGTGGAGCCCTATCTGATTGCCAATCTTATCAAATTGAACACACTGTCATTTACCTAGAGACCAACCACTGGCTCTGCATCTCTTTATCTGAGTCCTCTTCTTCAGGCCAATGTGCCCTGCAGAGCTCTGCACTCTGACGACGCTTTGTGGTTCCTTCCCATAGGGACACAAAATCAATTGCAAAGACTTTCACCTTTAAAGTCTTATTCTGGTAAAATGATTTGCCTAACTCTATGCAAACAGCTTTTTATGATTATATTTAGACTTCATAGCATATATGTTCTCTGATGACATGAATTGCTTGTATCATCCACATTTGTCTCTTTGAATAAAAGTGTCTGCTACTGTAAATGACAATGTTATGCAGAAAGGAAAATGGACTCTTCATGGATTATTTGTAAAGCAACTTCGTTATTTGAAATGCAGCTCATTTGAAGGGAAGTTCCGGAACCAGACATGCAAACATATTTATCCATCTTTACCTTTTTTTTATGCACTATACAATTTTTTTGGTATTTTAATTCAATACTCCCTATTTGTTCAACTATACAGTACATCGTTATATTCAGTGTTTGTACACTGAATAATACATCAAAATAATACTATTATGACTTGTTTTATGGGCTCAATCCCATTTCTATTTTTTTTACCTCTACCCCTAGGCCTTTGAAACAGAGTGTGAAGGGGAAGGGCTTCAATATTTAAACGTAAGAAATGGGACAGCACTACAACACCGCACACGCCATCATATGATGTCGCAAGCTCTTCTTATGAGATCGACAACAGTGACTACTGTAGTTCCAGTTGCCTTATTTTTTGGTATTTATCTTCAGGAAATCACTGAAGGCAACAATATCATGTTATCATAATGATATAATGTGGCAATACGATTGTAACTGTATTGTGTATTTACACAGTGGCCAAATTCATCTATGAAAACACACGAAAACAACATTTACATTATAGCAGACACTGTCAAAAGGTCATGAAAGTATGTTGTGTGTGGGACTACTATACAGTTATTATTAGGTCGTTATTAATGTATTAAAACATGTGCTTGTTTGTTGTAAAAATTCTTAATAATGCCAAAAAAAATACTCATTTGTACATCTCCTGACTCGCGTATGCAGCCATAATGCTGTTGTAGCTGGTTTAATGTGGGATATTTTCATACCCTTTGGATTCCAGTGTGGTCCTGGAAAAATCTCTATTTCAAGGGCTCTCTAGCCCTTCCCCTTAGCCCTATGCCTTCAAGCTAAAGAGAATTGGGACACCCCTACCTTTTCACTTGAACGCGCAAAACCATAGGTAGGGGTAAGGAGAAGGGCTAAGGGGTAGAATAGGGATTGGGCCATGGTTATATTTAATAAGTTGCACTATGTAGTGTGATGTCCAAAACTTATATATGACACATAATGCATATTATAATGAATACAAATAAATACTACAAATATATTATGTATGCTGCAAATATGCAATACATTGTCCATCCCGGCATCTCTGTGCTATATTTAAGTAGTATTGTCATTAAGACACGGGAATCATGTGCTTATAGTGAGCGTTTTAAGCAGCATCATAAAGTGTTGGAGAGGAAACAAGTCTGGGGATTAATAACAATAATTTGCAGGCATTAATAACAAAGGAGAACCACATCAAAGCTGATCCAAACTACCTGCAAACAGAGACAAACAATCCCAAAGGACATATAAGGACAGAAAAGTTCATCAAACAGCCATGACAATGAATGACCCTTGACCTTCCAACTACCCCTCATCCTTCTCCGCCTCCTTTGACCTGCTCTTTCATCCCAGAACATTCCATTAACTGCACAGCTCCCATTAGACAGCATCAGAGCCTGCTTAAATCAATGCCTTGCTGAAGAGTCCAGAAGCGCATTCATTCCTGTGTGATTCACAGAGACTTAATGACTTTATTTCAGCACTGCAATCTCCCCACTGATATTTTTAGAGAGGTGAGCGTTCACACATTGTCTGTGACTTTGCTTTAAATTGCAGAAGAGATGTAAACAAAAGGGCTGGCTGAGAAGCTGAAGATAACGATGCTCATTGCGTGGTGGAAGGAAAGGGAAAGGAGGAACAATGGCAGAAGGGCAGAATCCCTCTCACTTTCTCTTATGAGACATGATACCAACTGCCTGGCTTTGCCATCCACTGCTCTTCCCAAATCTCCAGGGCAGCTATAAAGAGAGCGAGAACACGTCTCTGAGGAGCTGAGACGAATGGGCAGCTCAGTCGGCTGTGCAGGTAGAAAGAATGCTCATGCCTTTCTCAAACAGAAATGTTTCGCTGCATCTCTTGGGATTGGCCAAAACTATTGATCTGACTGGATCAGTTTGGTTACGGGGTGATGAAAGAACAGAGGTTGAAACGTCCATTTAACGATGATGGATGGTTTGTTTAAACCTACGAACAAAGAAAGGCTATGTTAAAACGTAAAACAGAGCTAAAATGAAGAGTGCAAATGCATTAATGTCACCTTGCTCAAGGTTTGACACTGGGAAAAAATTATGTTAATTCAGAAAGATGAGGGAAAAAACATACAAATGCTTGTCTGAAGCACAAGCTCTTTTAATGTCAAGATTTTTTTTTGTATTTTATAATTTATGTTTGCTACTATTTTGTTGAGAAACATTTAATCTTTGGCCATGTCAATGTGCATCATAAAATGTTATTTAACCCTTATGTACTGTTGGGGATGTTTTCATCCACTTTGGGGTGATTTTGAGTCTTAATTTGGACATAACTATTTCTGTGTTCAGCTAGCAGAATGATTTCTGTTGACAAATCTTATTTTGACACATATTTTGAGAAAATGCTTTGACATTTTTAAAGAACTAAGCAATACACTCTTGGCAAATGTACTACCCTTTTGTTATGTTCGGGATGAAAACATCCACTACATTAAACTGCTGTAAAAATGCATCAGATTTATATTTTTTTCAATTTATTTTGCATAAATCTGTTTATCAACCTCAGTCCTGATCAAAACTACTAAATTGCTTAGACAATTATAGGATTTTAACTCTTTAATTGCCAAGTTCATAAATGATGTCACTGATTTGGTGAATAAAACACACAAAATTACTAAGGCTGTCAAAATTAGCGCGTTAACGCACCAGATTAATTTGAAATATTTAACGCGTAAAAAAAAAATAACGCATTTAACGCAGTTGCAGTTTTTTTAATTTCCTGTTGTGGCCGACGTGTGTTCCGGGCCGGCGCGTCCGTAGAGGCGACCTGGGCGGCCGTAGAATAGTGAGTGAACCCCCCCTGTTCTTACTTTCATCCGCGACACCTACCCCCCCTCCCTCCCGGTCCTTCCTTTCATCCGTGAACCGGTCACTTTTTATTTCACTTTCGAGTTGAGGGCGGGCGGCATGATTGCCGTTCGCCTGGAGAGCCGATTCAGCTTGCTCCAGCTCTGCGTGTGTTTAATGTGCAAAGAAATATGGATAAAAGCAAGGAAGCACTTTTAGAAGGAAAGTTTCAGTATAAAACAACTAAGGTTGCATCTGTA
>CAIGQZ010001313.1:18964528-18986653 GCA_903798205.1 Danio tinwini
TGTGTGTGTGTGTGTGTGTGTGTGTGTGTGTGTGTGTGTGTGTGTGTTGTGCCCTGATAATGTCAATAGACTGGACTGTCTTAGCAACTGGCTAAATGTTAAGGAGGAATGAGCAAAATAGTTTTTACTTTATAATTAATGTTCTCAACTCGCAATACAACTTTACAATGAATACAATTGTTTGTAATTAATACTTTATTATTATTATTATTATTATTATTATTTTCCAATTTCCATATTTGCAATGCCTGCATTTTGGATTTTTTTTATTCGTGATTAATCATGATTAATCACAAAAAAGGTGTGATTAATTAGTTAATTTTTTTAATCAATTGACAGCCCTAAAAATTACGCATTTTCAATATAAAAAGTAATTGTGGACTGGATTTTGTTTTTTTTTACCTTTTATCAAAGTCTTGAACATGTGAAACAACATTGCCTTTGGTTGATTTTCATTTTTTCTCCCTAATCAAAGGGGCAGTCAAGGGGGCAGAAACAGCCAACAACAGTAAATTAGGGAGAAAAAAATGAAAATCTAACAATGCATCAAAGCCAACATTGTTACTAATCTTTCACATGTCCAAGACTGTGATAAAAGGTAAAAAAAATCCAGTCCACAATTACTTTTTTTATTGATAATATGTCACTTTGTGTGTGTGTGTGTATTTTCACTAAATCAGTGACATTTTTGAACATGGCAATTAAACAGTTAAAATCCTGTCAAGTTCTAAAAACATTTAGTAGTTATGGAATTGTGCTGTTATTAGAGTTTATTGGTCAAAAGTTGTTACTTTTATAAGCCGTATGTTTAGACTTCAGCTACAGTTGAATCCATTTTCTTTGATTTTATGTCTCTCAGTTGGACGTTTGTCTGACAAGTTCACTAATTGTTTATTTGACATTTTAGCCTTTGCTGCCAGGAAACATATACTGGTAAACTGGATCAGTGACAAACCCTCATCCTTGAAAGGGTGGCACAATATTATTAGGGAAATGATTCCATTAGAATTCCTTACCTGTGTCATTCATATGTTTACTGAGGGTTTTCATCAAGTCTGGACAACTGCTTACTTGGGTTTTATTGATGTTTCTTCAAGCTGTATGTTGAGTTAAAGTATGTCATAATTAAATTTATGTATTTTATTTTACTATTATTTTATCTTTATATATATTTTTTACTTATTGTTATTATTATTAAGTTTGTTTGAATGTGTTTTGTGATTAATAGTTAAAATGTTAATAAAAAGATGCAATAAAAAAACATTTAGTAGTTTTGATCATTGGATGCATTTTTACAGCAGTTTAATTCAATGGATGTTTTCATCCCTAACAGAACAAAATAGTGCACAAACAGTGCACAAAAGCTAAAATAACCTTTTCTTTTAAACAAATAGCATAAACGAACCAGCATTTACACCACTATTAAAAACTTTAATCCATCATGCGATTTAAAAACTTCTTAAATAAATCAGGACTTCTGGTAGAAGCAAAAAAAGCAAAAGACCGCTAAAGGAGAGATGAGGTTTTTACACTTGAGTAGTCATCTTGAAAATGTTCAGACACACTGTCTAGAATAAGGATTCATCTCTTTAGCCACAATGTATCTCATGACTCCATTCTGAAGCAAATACATGTTAATGTTTGTTTGAAATATGATTTTTTGACATTTTATGAAAATTTCCCCAATTTGCTTTGTTATTTCCATCCATCCAAAAGTAACCACAGATCATGCCGGCTCCAGAGTAGACCAAGAACTCTGCCAAAGATTTCAGATGAACTCAACACGTCATTTGAAGACTGTACTTCCATATGATGTCAACTCTACATCAACTTGTAAAACTTTTCCTTGCATAGTAATCATGAACACAGAATGTAATCGTGTTCATCTAGCTTGAAAAGGTCATTACCTGCATGAATGCATCCCAGAACTGAACATTTTGCAATACAGACATTACTTTGTAACTACATAGTAACCTCTGATAACCACTTTAACTGGTGAAATTGAATCAATCTGTCTTTCTGTGAAGCTACTCTAAAATGATATAAAGTACGATTCATGAAAAGCACCATACAAACAAATGTGAACTAAAAAGTGTTTTGAAATCAGTTCTTATGCTCACCAAGGCTGCATTTATTTAGTCTGAAACATAATACAAACTCAAATAATAAAAATATTTTCCAATAGGTTTTATAATTTTCCATTTCATCCCGTGATGGAAAAGCTTGTCTGAAGCCAGTAAGAGTTCATGAATCAATTTAAACAGCAGTTATTGTGTTGAACTGAAAAAGGTTTAAACGACTTATTGTCCCTATACGGTGTCACTTTAATTACAAACACGATTCTGGCCGTGAAAGCTTGATTTAAGGTTACCAAACTATCTACTTTGTTGCCAAGGTGATAACATTATTGATAAGGAAATAAAATAACTAAATTAAGATTTTCAAATACATTAAAACAAGTTAGATTATATACTGTAATGTATATATGGAATATATGTTTCAGGGCTCAACAATGAGGACTGCCCAATGGCCCGGAGCCAGCATGAGAGGCGCTCAGGACAGTCGACAGGATCGTTACTCTGCCAATTGGTGCTGCCTTGTCACTAAAGTTGAATTTTTCTGTGACTATTTGTCAACTGCATGCAAATACAGTCTTAGAATCGAGAAACAGCTTGTGCTTTTAAGCTTTTAAATGCTACCTTCTCTATGATGTCGTAAACACCATATTGCTTTTAGGTTACTTTGTCTGATTGGATGTTGTGAGCAAGTTATTTTTTTCAATTACCTGGTAACAACCAGTACAATGAAGAGACGGCAACATGGTGGCAACATCAAATTATAGAGCTTAAAGAAAACGTCTTTTTCTAACGTCTTCGAAGCAGACATTATCATGGGTACAACACAACAACAAATAATGAAGTGATGTTTTGCACAGTTTGTCATCAGTTTGGCAAGTCAGACACCTTTTGTTAAATAATCTTTTTTTGTTCGCATTAACACGTTTAATTTAGCTCAAAATACATTTAATAACATTTTTTATATTTAAATTATAAATTCACAGATGTTATTTTGACACATTATTTAAAATATGTGGCTAAGGAATAGCTATTAACTTTTTTTTTTTTTGTGGGGCAAGTGAAAATTTTGACAGGGCAAGTAAAAATCTGAACCACTGGCCTGATCGAGCCAGTAGAAAAAATCCTTAGTGTTGAACCCTCTGTTTACATCATTTTAAGTCAAGCTGCAATTTTCTTGGATTATGTAAAAAGTGTGAAACTATTATATATGATTAGGACACCAAGAGCCTTATCAAAACAAAGTGAGCCAATGTTTTCCAAAAAATGTTCAGAATGTTATTTTCTTTCTACTGAATTCAAACACAGCATATCAACTCAGATTACTTGATATGACAGCTCTTCTCAGATGCATGTTGTGCACTGTTAGCAGTCACATGCTGTCATTAACGATTTGATAAATTCATTACTGTTCAAAAGCTATATAAAATGCTGTCTTTTCATTTTATTTTCTGTTTATTACTGTTTATTTCTGTTTATTATTAAACCATGCATGTTTTACACAAAAACAGTAAGCATTACAAGCATTTTCAGCATTACTAGCTTATGATAGTAAAGACTGCTAAAAATGCATGTTTTTCCATGACAGAATAAATTACAATTGAAATCAGTGCTATATTACCGTTTTTACCGTATTTACAAATAAACAAATGCAGTCTTAATGGGTGGCAAAGACTAGGGTTACAGGTTGCTGCATTGTACAGCATCAATACCGCAATGTATATCCAACAATAGTCACATCACAGAATCTATAATGTTGAATCAGAATTATAGTGAACCAAAAGCCAAAGCTAAAAAAAATTTGACATGATTTGTGCAGTCACTGCAAAGTTTAAACATAAAGTTACGAAAATGTTTGTCATCTGAATATGTTAATAAGCCTGTGACTGTGTGAATATTTCAAGCCAGTTTAAAGCATTTTAGGCACAATAAATTATAACATTTGTAACCTTAAGAAAGATTCATCGTATTTATGTGTATACAGTATACTGCATGATGAAGACTATGCAGTGTTATTTTACATTCATTATTGAATGTGTGAACCTGAATACTGCTGGACTCCCCGAAAATCATAAATCGGTTTATTTCATCTGTACTTTTTCCTGTTGTATATATCATTGATTGGTGTATTATATTTTATTCAGATGCACTCCTTACAAAATAAAAAATTATGAATTATTCCCAAATAGAGCTACTCATTTCATGTTGTACAATTACGAGAAAACTGAGGTCATTGTATTTGGGAACAGAGATGAGGTTCTCAAGGTGAATGTGTACCCTGGCTCTATGGGTCAAACAACAAAAAAATAAGGTCGAGAATCTTGCTGTTACTCTAGATTCAGATATGAGTTTCAGTAGTCATGTCAAAGCAGTAAGTACATCAGCATACTATCATCTCAAAAACATTGCAAGAATTAGATGCTTTGTTTCCAGTGAAGACTCAGAGAAACTTGTTCATGCTTTTATCACCAGCAGGGTGGATTACTGTCATGAACTCCTCACTGGCCTTCCCAAAAAGACAGTTAGACAGTTGCAGCTCATCCAAACGCTGCTGCCAGGATTCTGACCAGAACCAGAAAATGAGAGCACATCACACCTGTCCTCAGGTCTTTACACTGGCTCCCAGTTACATTCAAAATAGATTTTTAAGTATTACTACTTCTTTATAAATCACCAAATGGCCTAGGACCTCAATAAATTACAGATATGCTCACTGAATACAAACCTAACAGATCACTAAGATCTTTAGGACCACATAAACTAGAAACTCCAAGGGTTCAGTCAAAGCAGGGTGAATCAGCTAATATGCCCCCTGCTGCTGGAATCAGCTTCCAGAAATGATAGGATGTGCTCCAACATGAGGCATGTTCAAATCGAGACTAAAAACACATTTGTTTAGCTGTGCCTTTACTGAATGAGCACTGCACTACGTCTGACAGATTGCAATATTATGTCTTTCTTTTTTTATCTTTTAAAACCTGTTTTAACACATTTTAATCTTTTTTTAATCATGTTTATTCTTTGTTGTTTTTATTTTCTTATGCTTGTTTCGTTTATTCCTTAATTGAATTACCATTGTTGAATTACCATTGTGTATGAAATGTGCAATATAAATAAACTTTCAAGCTGAATAGCTTGTTCTAACAGTGTACAGTGCCCATAGCTGAAGAAAGAATTGTAACAGTGAAAATCTGAGCACATTTCACACGGACTAAAGCTCCAAACACAGCATACATCACTATACACTCACACCTGCAAGCTGCAGAGCTTGCATTTTCTCTCTCTGGTGCTGGCTCATTTACCACACTCACATTTCTACGTTCACACACATACACACAGATACATATTTCATGCCAAAAGATAGGTCATTTGGAGGAAAGAGATCACAGACCAGAGGAAGATAAAGGAGCGAAAACAGAGGGCAAACGAGAGAGACAGAGCGATGAGCAGAGGGAAACACAGATAAATAAAGGTGGAAGGTTCCAGGAGCATCTGTCGGTGACACTGACAAGGCCAACCAGGCGTGGTGTCCAGAGGCAGAGGAACAGGGGAGCTGAGAAATGTGTCCTCCACACCACTGCGCCTGCCTGGGGCCAAACACACAAACAGCAGAGCTTGTCCAAAGAAAAACCCCAATACTTACACACACAGCACTAACGGCAAGGTTTAATGAGATCCAATGAATGCCTCTGAGCTTTTATTATTGGAAGTCACCTAAGTTCTACCTCCAAGTCAGACTTCAGCGTTTTGAGAGGGAAGGAGCAGAGTTAATATCTCACCGTGTAAACAACTCAAGACAGTGCGCAATACCCTGAGACTCGACTAATAGTAGGCTTGGCTTTGAGCCTTTGAGGAATCCCTGCCTGACTGAAATTTGACCCAATAAACCAACAAAGACAATAAGCACCTCTCCAAGCCCCTCATTAGCTAAGGAGGAGGTCTGTCTCTAATGCCACTTTAACAACCTAGGTCTCATTCCAACAGAGTAGACCCTTCCTTTTCTCCTGCCCTGAGGCTGTGTTACCAATGTGGTCCATAATCAGCATCTGGGAGAGATAAGAGGTCCGTGTGGAGGCTTGAGGCGGCGGCCGATCATGAGCGTCTACTAGGGCGGGAGACTAATCCAGCCCCATGCTGCGACAGGCCCCAACTAATCACAGGCCTGTTGGATTAAACCAAACACCAGACGTGGGCACTCGAGAGGATGACTAGTGCAATGGGCGGCGAGCCCAAGGGACAAAGGATTACCTGATGGAAATATTCATGGAGGTTTTTACTCCCCGCTGGATTTCTTCGCTTTTTTCTATGAGCGCCAAATGTTGGGTCCCCGAGGGCAGAGTCTTTAAAGGCAGATTAATGATAATCCAGGTTAATGCAAGAGATAAAGCTCCCTCTGAGATATGCGTGTGTGCTCTAAACCTAAATGATCAACCAGAGAGGAAAGTATGTATTATTGTGAATGGTTATTATAGCGCCTTTTTCACGCCAAAAGGGCAATTTTACCATAATACACAAATAAACAACAACTAATGCGTAAAATACCATGATTATTCTCTGAATGTCAAGATGCAACTCTAATATTGTGTTGTACATTCTGATGTATCCAGATACTCTTCTGTTTTCTAATTTTTTTTTTGGCACAGGAGCTTGGCAACAATATGTCATGCAAATTGTCTGGTAATAACTGGCTGCGCTTCAAAAGGTCAACGGCAAACAGGGTCAAAACTGAAATTGTTTGAACTTTAAGCGTCACATTACAACGCTTGACCTGAGCACAACGCAGCGCCGGGGGAAACTCTGTAGTTCAGCTCGCTGCAATGGGATGCAAACGTCGAGATGAATCATGTGAAAAGAACGTAACAGTAAAACCTTTTTAATATGAGAAGCACTGCTCGTGCATGTGTGTGTGCGCAAGTACAAAACAGAAAAAGTAAATAAGAACACCACTTCTTTAATATAACTAGGTCCAGGGAATAGCAGTGCTCACGAGGCAGCAAAAATACGTTTTGGGTTCTAGTTTAAGGTTTTTTTCCTTACTAAATGAAAAAATCTATTAGGATTGCTTCAATGGGCACCAAAAGCATCTTGCTTTTTCAGCTGGAGAGCAACAACCCAATTCTGTTCATTCACACAAATAGTGAATAGAAGCAAGATAAAGCACTCAATAGGGGATGGGGTGTTTCCACCTGCTGGATGCCCCCCTGATGTTGCAGCCCTACATAGAGCACACCATTTTTGAGGCCATGTCATCTGACTTTGTGTGTGTAACTATCAATACAACACCATCCGCATAATGAAATTAATTTTAAATGTCCCAAAAATGTGCAGAGTTAAACAAATGCAAAATATAAAAAAACAATATAAAAGACCAATGGAAAATGACAAGCAACCATATAAAAAAAGAACAACATAATATTTAATGTGACATACCTCACTTAGCTTTGTATTAAAGAGTGTGCCATAATTAAACAGGGCTCGAAATTAGCCTTTTTGCTTGGTAACACTGGTGCTCCCGACTTCAAAAATGTAGGTGCACCAGCCAAAATTTAGCCGCAACCACCAAACATTCTGTGCACTATTTTCTACAAGTTTTATATCAACAGATTTATTGCATTTGAAATAACACTAATCAAAACTAACAAAAAAAATAAATAAAAATCTGCATGCGACCACCGGCCCTGCACACACTGGTTGATGTGAATGAGATGAACTGAGTTAATAATAACTTTGCTGTTCTCATGGATGATTTTGTGATATTGCACAGATGATATTGACATATAACTTATTATTTGCATACATTTGCATCATTTGTCATCTTAACAGCAGTAACAGTCTTTTCATGAGCCGCAATATTCGTTTAATCTTAGTGAATGCAAGCTCTTTTGCTTTGGTGTATGCACTGCCAGTTGCACAACTGACAGCATCCTGATAATTAAATGAAGAATTAAATAAAACATCTTGTGGTTAAAATGTGTAGATTTAGTTGCACACACTGTTACCTGCAAACTCCGTACCATAGTCAGACTTTACGGTGAATGGCTTTAGTCATTTTCAAAGCAAACATTAACCCTCTGGAAATCTTTTATCCACTTTAGACAAAAATAGTACTGTAAATGGTGGATTGATCACTAATAAGATGTGCCATTATTTTTTTTTTGGTTTCCAAAACAAAATCTGTCAGTGTTATTTTCATTCTCTCATATCCAGACTTTTACGCTTTTTCGCTCCCTGTCATCTGAAGTAAGGCATTCACTGAGTGATTGACGGCTGATATTCATTCGCGTTCAGTTCAAGAGCAGTGGGCCAATAAGAAGAGTTTGAAGGCGGGGCAAGCATCGCAGCATTTGTTTACTGCAGCAAGTTGACATGTCAACTGTTTTAAACCATTCCTGAGCACTACGTCTGGCATTTGTGGGTGCAAAGATGCATTCTGCGTAAATGTCTCCTAAATCTGTGTATGCGGTGAACATTTTGCAGTGAAAACTGGTTGCACAGCAACAATATTTTGCATTTGCACAAATGCTCCCAAATAAGGGTAAGTAAATAAGGGCACATAGATAAAATTTTGGGTGCATATGCGACCAAAATAGTCACAATTTCGAGCCCTGCTAAATATAAAACATCCATGCAAATCAAAGGAAGTCAAAGTGAGTCTTCTTTTTTTTCTTTAAAAGTACACGTTTACACTTACCAAAAACATGCAACAAGAATGTTTAAATCATCTATAAAAAGTTAGTATGAGTCTGTATTTTAAAACTGATGTAACTGAGGGAATAAAGCCGTTCTCAACTACTGCAAGAGGGAGAAACATTTTTAAGCTTCAATATTTGTGCCCATAAATACATACTGCTCTCTCTCACTTTTATTTGTTCTCCATCTCTCCCAGTCAGAGTGACAGATGCAGGGGTGAATGCTCACTTCGAGTGTGCTTATTGGGTTAAATGCACCACGCTGCTTTGCTCCTCTCTAATGCAGTGCAGCTCAGGAGACGAGACTTCCCGCTGAGAAATCTCTGAGCCGGAGAGAACATGTTGACTCACTGCTACATTAGACACACTTGCAAGAACACACACACACATCGAAAAAAAAGAGCTTTTCCGATGACGCATCCCACTTACTAACACTTTGATTTCACTGAACAGAGATCAAGATGACACCCGAAGCCAAAATTTATGGAACATGCTGATTAAAGAGTGACAGCTTGTTATTCAGAGAAAAACTGTGAGTGACTCTGAGCTTCAAACAGGGGGAAAAACAATAGATTTCTGTCCCCCAAACTTCAGTGAAGTTTGTGTCATTTCCTCTCTCTCTCTTTTTCTCTGAGTGCTCTGTGTGGAGGTAATGGTGCGGCAGTTGAGACGCAGCGGTTCAATGTGTCAGATCGCATCAGGGTAGAAGCATTACCCTGCAGCAAGACTCACTCAGAAGAAGCTGCGCTCCGCTCACACACAATTTCTTAAATGACGGGATTAAGCATTGTAGCTCCGTCTCATGAGAAGAGAGATGAGACAGTCACTGATGCTTAATGACAGCCTGAATGTTTTCTCCAAATGCGTGTTTCTCACATGATAGAATCAGGTGAAGTATAGAAAAAGAGCAGCTTTGGACAGGATGGTCTAAACATGAAGGTAACAATGAGTAAGTTTCTCTCTTCCCAGGCTGATTTAAACTCAGCAGAGTGCCGCTGGTGTGTAGTCATGCTTAATTCATGGTCCATGTGGAGATCTCACAGTCTCACACACTGGGGTTTGTCCCCTCTTGTCTCATTAAACCACTCAGTGGGAATGAAGCAGAGACATGGTGAAAGTAACTCATATGGACACATAAACAAAACATAAACACATGGAGCTCTGTGATCAAAGCCATGTGAAGCCAAGACGACAAAGCAGAATTAAAATCCATGGAATAAAGGGGTAAAAAAAGAAGCAAAAACAGTGAGTAAAAAATATATAACAATTAAAAAAAAAACTAATATTAAAAACTAATAAATATATATACACTACCGTGTAAAAAAGTTTGGCGTCAACAAATTGTAAAATTGTGAAATATTATTGTTCATGGTGGTCATGGAGGAGTGGAGAGCATGAGACTGATTCATGTAAGACCCCAGTGACAGACGAGTCTTCGCATTGATCCTCAAGAGCCAGCCTGTACACCAGCCAATGACCTCTCCCACTTGCAGCTTCTTCACGACGGATGTCCAGCTTTCTCCAGCCTCGATGCCTAGACTGCTGCTCTACACAAGAAGTTTGGCCATAGGAGAAATGGTCATGCCCCTGAGCCTGGTTTCTCTGGAGTTTTTTTTTCAATTGGTGAAGTTTGTTCCTTGCCACTGTTGCCACTGGCATGCTTGGTTTGAGACTTGTGGAGCTGCACATTGATGGATTTGCTCTTCAGTGTTTGGATTTTTTAGCATTGAATATTAAACCACACTGAACTGAACTTCGACTCTGAAAACTGGACTGACACAGTTTAAATTTACTATAATCTTTTATGTTAAGCTGCTTTGACACAATCTACATTGTAAAAGCGCTAAAGAAATAAAGATGAATTAAATTGAAATTAGTGCACCATAAAATAACTGTTCAAAAGTAGATAAAAATTTAATTTAACCATTTATTCCAGTGATTTCAATGATGAATGTTCAGCTTCATTACTCCAGTCTTCAAAGTTGCATGATGCTTCAGAAATCACTTTAATATTTATTATTAAATATAAGTTATATTTAATAGTATTATTATTATTATTATTTTGATGGTAATAGTAATTAAAGCAATATTGACTGGAATAATTATTTTATTAGAAACTACATAAAATTAGAAAGCAGTTATTTAAAATGAATAAATATTTAACAATTTAATTTTACATTTAATAAAATTTATAATTTTCTTAAAAAAAAACTGAAAAAAAAACTGACCCCTAAACTTCTGACTGGTAAAGTTTTTTTAAATGCTGTAAAATGAATATTGGCATACATTAACTTTAACTGTAGAAAAAGAACTCTGGAGAAAAACCCTACCTACAATAAATTAGTGTTGCAGGATGTACTACAATTACATCTGATTACAATTGCGTTGAGTTCAACCAGCTGTGCATATATTTCTGCATTAAATGCAAAACATGATAATCACGAGGTATATGTGTTTGTGTAATGCACATGAGCTTACAAAACCATTGAACATTATCTTAGTGCATAATTATCTTACTGCATAATTTCAGTTCTATGTCTAATTTACCATGGACAAAACACAAATTCTGATGTGTCGCAACTGATGAAAATAACTAAGACTTTTGCCCTTACTGTCAACTGCTTCGGTCAGCTTTAGGTTGTTGGCAAATGACTGCTGCGCTTCACATGGTTTTTTGCCTCCAAGTTGTGTGTTAAAATAATGAATGACAGGGACAGCTAGTCAGTCATTATCTTTAACTGATTTCATTAGCTATGTTTCCATCCACCTATATAATTATAAATATTATATTTATTTTTATAAGAAAATTGGTTGATGGAAACGGCAAGATGCGCATAAGTTTTGAAAATGGCCATAAAAAACATTTGCGCATAACTGAGTAGGATAAACTTTTTATAAACTACGATGGAAACACTTTTATTGAACTAATTCCAGTATGCACATTAAAAAAAGATCATGTGATATTGTTATAAGAGATCATGTCTGTAAATAGACAAACCAGCAGGCTGAGCACATTGAAAAACATCTGAAATGTTGTTTTGGTCATTAAAATGCCTTAACTTTTTCAGTATTAGTGCTATTATATTATTAATTACCTCCAGAATCAAGAGCGTCTGTGCCTCACACCTTTAAACACCACCATGTGTTCATTGCGTGTCTGCATTGTTTTCTGAGGCGCAAGTAATTTATTAAATAAAGAAAGGATTCACGCAGCTTCTGTGACACTTTTGTTTTCTTTGACTATTCGGATGGAAACAATGCTTTGTTCGCATGTCTTTTATGCGTTATTCCAGTTTTGCGCATAAATTTAGTTTGCATCTTTGGATGGAAAAATAGCTACTGTAAAGGTGGACTGCAGCGTGCTTTGATATCACAGGGACGAATTACTTTTTTTTTTAAAGTATTCAGATCCAACATTGCAATACTATTTCACTATATTACAGGTGTCCTACATTTTTCAAATCCAGCCTTGATCAGCAGAAGAGACGTCACTAACACATTTTAAAACACTACAGAATTAATACATTTCCAACTGAAAATCTGAAATTAAATATTAGATGGAAATCTTTATGAAAATTAAAAATGTTGCTTTGCCTGCTAATTGAAAGAATAAGGTTGGTTAGAGTATAATGGAAATATATCTAGCACATACATTTGAAGTCAGAATTATTAGCCCCCCTTTGAATTTCTTTTCCTATTTTAAATATTTCCCAAATGATGTTTAACAGAGCAAGGAAATTTTCACAGTATGTCTGATAATATTTTTTCTTCTGGAGAAAGTCTCATTTGTTTTATTTCAGCTAGAATAAAAGCAGTTTTTAATTTTTTTAAAAGCCATTTTAAGGTCAAAATTATTAGCCCCTTTAAGCTTTTTTTTTTCTCGATAGTCTACAGAACAAAGTATCATCATACAATAACTTGCCTAATTACCCAAACCTACCTAATAACCCTAGTTAAGCCTTTAAATTGCCCTCTAAGCTGAATACTAGTGTATTGAAATCTAGTAAAAAATGATTTACTGTCATCATGGCAAAGTTAATAGGTTATTAGAAATGAGTTATTAAAACTATTATGTTTAGAAATGTGTTGAAAAAACTTTTCTCTCTGTTAAACAGAAATTGGAAAAAAAGAATAAACAAGGTGGGCTAATATGTCTGACGTCAACTATATATATATGCATTAGCAGCTATATGCATTCACTGGAAATGTTACATTTAACTCTGTCTCTCGAGACACCAGAAATGGAGTATGAATGCATATTTCATGATGCCACTTTATTTTTTAATAACTACAATGAAGACGCATGATAAACAAATCATTAGAACGATAGCAGCCTTGATTTGATATACAGCGACGCTGCTTAAAGAAGTTTTAATGTGCAGCCACATAATCATATCACAGGAAATTGAGTCGTCAATGTGCTAATGTGCAGTGGATCAAGGTCTCTGCTAGCATCGAATCGCATTTACCACATACTGATTCACGTCATAAAGAACTAGACGGCAAAATGAGACCCAGTAACTGTCTCTTCTCATTACGGTGAAAGCAGAATCAATACGGCCGTCTGAATGTTTTACACGAGGACTGCTATCAGCGCATAATAACCACCGCCGACTCATGAGCAAATCAGTCCATCTCTTCAAGCTCACATCATCGCATCTACTGTAGCACATTCATATTCATGCACTAGTCCAATTTATGCATTTTTTTTCCCTCAGCAAAGTAAATTGATCTTAATTTCCAATTGCAAACCTGCTATTTTAGGAACGTTACTTATGCATTTCCTGTCTTATTGTAAACCGTCTGCCATCTTTCCTTGCTCCAATTAGGCCGGTGAGAGTCGAGTCATGCCGGATGAGGAATCCTATTACTTTGGAGACCAGAGGAGGAAGGAAACAGAACAGTGATTGAGTGTTTGGCATTCACAGCCAAACACATTGAGATGTACCCGTGGAGGGAGATAATTCAAACTGTGACATTGAAGGAGGAAGTAGGAGAGATAGAGAGATACGGGAATGGAGGCTGACTATGTACAAATCTGACATGCCGTTCAAATCATTTAAGATATTCATTCTCTCTCTCGCCGTCTCGGAGGCAGTCAATCAAATTAGGCTCAGAGGTTGAGCTGGATTTCTTTTGATCACCTTAAGTTAGGCAGGATGAAACTGTAGCCACTTTCACTTTTATGGTCTTATGTCAATTTAGAGGCAGTTTTGTCTGCTTCGAGGTCATGTGTAAACAAGATATGTTCTGGAAATGGCAGTACAGAACGTCTAAAATGAAACTGTCACAAAGTTTAAGGACATTCGAAGTAGATGGAGAAATGTCTACTTTTGTTTGAGAGCTTAAAACCAACCAACTAAATGTAGTTGCATTAGTGTGATGAATGTAAAAAAAACTGCAATATTTCATTTAATTATTTTTATTTTTCATTTCTTATTTATCAGTGGTCACCATTGCGGAATGAACCACCAATATGTTTTACATAGCGGATGCCCTTCCAGCCGTAACCCAGTACTTGGAAACACCCATACACTCTCACACTCATACACTACGGCCAATTTAGTTTTCCAAATTCACTAATTGCGCATGTCTTTGGACTGCGGGGGTAGCTGGAACGATTATGACATGTAAAAAAAAACGGTTGTCATATCAGAGCCAACATCAGGCTTAAAAGATATGTGTGGTCAGCCTAATCAGATGAAATTATGATTAAACAGATTACTGGAACAGTTAGAAATGTTTACTAACTTATAAAATGTGACAATATTTCTGTCAAATGACATGACAGCATCTTAGAGAAATACAGAAAAAAGATAGACATAGACATAGATAGACATAGATATGTGCACACAGCAGATGGTAATGAGAAGTCTGGCATAATTACTCCAATATATAAAGTTTCATGTCTAAAAGTGGCTATTTTGCATTATAACCCTTTCCTTTGGTTCTAGATCAATGGATATAAACCACCGTTTAAACATTTAGGGTTGTTAATTATGCAATTATGTAAAGTAAAAAAAAAAAAATGTTTTTCCCTATATAAAAAAATTACAAATAAAGCTTGTTCTTTCAACCACAAAGACACCTTACCAATAAGTAGTGCCAGACAGAAGTTGCGGATAGTTTTTGCTATTTCTGCAGAAAATTTTGTAAAAAATCTGTGGACTTGTGAGGAATTATCTTGGGAGTTTTGTAACTAAAAACTTAATATATGAAATAAAAATTAAAAGCTTTTTAACTTTTACTTAATGTTTACATTGCAAATCCATCCAGATCCACTTATTTGGAAAACAAAGCAAGTCTATCATATCTACTAAAAGACTAAAATCAAATGAACATTAAAATATTAGTCAAGAATATAACTGAAATTAATTAAAAAAACTGAATAAATACAAATTTACACACATTTACACAAGTTAATAAATAGACTCAATGATGGGCTAAAAATCTGCAGATTTCTGTGCGTGCCGTGTGGGCCAATCAGTAAGCCATTTTCCTCAACATTAATGAGCAATTACAGCGTTATGAATGTGACATTTGCAGTAAAAGCTCAAACACGTAAAAAAAGTATACTGAATGTTAACATTATTTTGAAACATCTGTTTATATTTTCCATAACTAACCACAGAGATATAGGATCAAAAAATATCAATCTGTAAACATTTAAGATTTTAAATGAGGAAAATAAACATGCGTTATGGATGTGACCAAAAAAAGTTAGCGAGTTTACAGTATACAACATACTTTGTAGAAATTCTGTGAATTAAACTGCATGACCCAAAAGAAACAATGCTAAGCAAAAGTATAAGAGTTGACTTACTAAAGAACAAAAACTATTCATAATATTTGATTTAACATTTTTGCATTTATGGGGAAAAACTTTGGTTATGGATGCGACACCTCTTCATTATGGATGTGACAGATGTGAAATAGACCCTTTTCACATTTCTGAGTTTCTCAATAGTAAAAATCCTCCTAGTTGGATAAACAGAGCGTACTGAATGTAAGAATACAACAAATAATTTTTTTACAATCGTATTTACTCAAATAGTAAAAGAAAAACTTCACAATATTATAAAGAAAAAAAAATAGAGTGAGACTGATGACGGCAGTCAGAGGAGAGAATAATGTCAAATTTGCTGTCCTGTATAGACGCTGTCATAGACGCTGCATTAGAAAGGCCCCGCACGAGCAGTAATTTGTTTTTTGTAATTTGAAGCAAAGATGATATACTACATACATAAATACATAGAAATGTTCATACATTTAAAAAAAAAATGCTGATGACCGTTAAACGCGCCATGACAGGCTTGTGAAAAGGGTCGATTGGAAGTTATGTGACTTTGGTAAATCAAATATAATTGTTCGAAAACACTGAGAGACATTTTTGAGTATTTTTACAGTACTGTAAAATACTTGCCTACAAAAAAAAATTCTTGGCAAGTTTGACATTTGCATGGATTTGCTCTAATGATAAAAATAAATGTTTTTGAACACCAAAGCAACAGCCTATTAGAATGATTACTAAAGCACTGTTTGACGACTAAATTAAAGGTGTAGTACGTGATTGTCTTCAGAAACATTTTTTGCTGTGCTGGTTGAAAGTTTCTTCACATTCCAACATTAATGATTAAAGTAATTGATCTAAATGTATTTATATGTAGTTTTATATTCTGATTGAGGCATAAGACAAAAAAATGTTTGTCAAATTAAAATTTGTCAGGCCGACATTTACCATTATTCTGATAAGTAGTCCATATCAAACTCTCTGTCAGCAAATGTGGATTTGTATGTCTGCAGCCGTTCACGCAGATCTGCTGTTAGAGCATGCACGTCCGTCACAGCGGTAAAAACAAATGCTGAATCAAAACTTTTAAAATCCTGAATCAATACTGGAGTTACTTTTGCACGCAGGAGGAAGGATGACACCATGCCTGAAATATTTCATTTAGACAGTTAATGTTCTGTTTTAAAAGTATTTAAGTCATGCAAAGCTTATGTAGATTGTGATGTGTTATGAATAGGCTATATGCAAGGAAATGTTGTTCAGCCACTGAAATCTTCTGGCAAAAGATTGATGTGACTATTTTCAGTTTTATATGGTACCTTTTACAGCATCGATAATGTAGTTTTTTCTGTTTAACAACAAAACATAAGTAAACAGTGCTATTCCGCCTAGCCTGCTTTACTGAGGTGAAGTTGGTTTTATATTCACATTGGTTCATTTTTAAACAATGACAACCTGTGACGCTGCCTATATTGTTCACAATGCTACTTTGAATATTCAGTCTGAAATAGCATGTAAGTAGTAGTGGCTTAGTAACAAGTGTAATTCCTGCACGCCGCCAGCCAACCACTAAGCATACAGTAGTGGCTTTAGGACAAAGCACGTAAGGGAGTGAAACCAGCAATCCTTGCATGCATGAAATATTGAACATTATGAAGTTTTACTTGCTACACAACTGTAAACATGCCAGATAGAATAGAGTTTTTCGTTTTGAATTGCAGCATTATAAATTACTGTAAAGTTTTCTAACTGGCGAATGACATGAACTAGTGAGTTGTCTGCTGTCATCTTTTGTGCACGTTTGTGTTTCAGGAGGCAGAGGAGGGACTGTGTGTCAAAGATATTATGCTAACCAGTTAGCACTTTGGCAGATCCCCTACTGCACCTTTAATGTTGTTAAAAATTATCGCTTTTCCATCACATGAATAAATTATATCAGGTATTCTAAATTACATTATTTTACAATATTTAAAATATTACAAAACTTTCAAGATTTTACAAAACTTTAAGAACTTTAAGTCAGGTCTTCAAACATTGACTGGAAGCATCTTGCCAGGAAACAAGTGTTGGGTGTACTCATAACGTAATGAGCCTCCCCTGCTGCTAAAACAGAATAAACTCACAGAACATATCAATAGAAGTTCCACTGCAATATTGTGAGAAAAATCAATCACAAAGTACACCTATGATTGTAAATTTGATGCAAGACTATGCTCTTGCAAAAAAAAACAAAAAAAAACCAGCCTATTCCACACATTAAAAGCCATCTGTAGCAGCAAGAAGAAAATGTGGAGGGAGTTGTGATTGGTTTCCACACCATTCCCATTATTCATGAGGCAAATGCTCTGATTGTGTCAGGGAACATTAATTGGCCATTGTGGTGCTGTGAGCCATAACTAGAACAGAGGCCAGGACACCAGTGAGACTGCACAATATCTATTGTTACATTATGTACAAGTGCAGAAGTGATGAAGATGTTGTTTCGATTGCCTTGCGACCATGGAGAAAAGGGGGAGAGGAGAAGCTGGCAGTGATGAAGAGAGCTGCAGGGTTTTTTTGGCGTTGCATTAACACTAATTAGGGTAGAATTGATTGAGAGGCGAACACCCTCTCTCATTATAGTACAGCCATTACTCTTAGAATGACAACTGACAGTGTTTCAAATGAGACTGAGATAAGTCAATGCTGCTGCTGATAGCGGTATCGCTCAGAGACGCGGTGGTCTAACAGACTTATTAATGACGGCTACGCTACCTTGCACATGCTCTTGGCGCAGAGGCTGAGTGACACCGAGACAACATTATACAGTGTAGTCTATAATATTCCAAAGTAGGGTACAAAATGGATTTCATAAAAAAAAAAAAAAAAAAAAACTGTTACTGAGAATAAGGACCTTTTAAAGTGGGAAAAATGTGAAATAAAAGGCAATTAAAAAAAATATATATATATATATATATATTTTTTTTTTTTTTTTTTTTTACACAATAACTGATATTTATTCAAATGTCATTATTATACTCCATTACATTTGTTGTTGTAGCAATAATGAGAAAAAATAAAATTGTTTTTCATTCTCTTTATTAGAATACATCCAGAACAAGTCACAAATATTTGAATCCAGTTGTTAAAAAATATGAAAGAAAGAGCTGGAGAGAGTTGCAATATGAGTGCTAGCAGCCTTCAGTGAAACATATTGGAGGCTTAGTGCTGGTTCAGGGCTGCATTTCTACCAGTGGTCTTGCTAATACCAGCTGAATTAATGGGATCATGAACCTGAGTGGTAGTGGTTTCATTTTTTCAGCATGATAATGATCAAAAGCACTGCTGCTAATGCAGTGAAATCATATTAAGAGAAAAAAACTGATAAAACTTTGAACACTGTCATGATCTTGCCTACAAAGAGTCCAGAAAAAATCTTAAGAGGAACTATAGGCAGTGTTCAAAAAAGCCTAATAATACACACTGTCTGAAAACTGGAGCGCGGCCTCTCAAAAACAGCTCAGGTTGAGCATATTGGCAAAGGAGGTGACACAAAATATGGTGAAGTTCTAAATACGGTGGAGTTTTTTGTTGGTTTATACATAAACTATTACAATATTATCTGGATTTTTTTGTTCTTTCCTAATACTCCTTTATAAAGCTTGCTTTGGAGCAGGGTTAGCACCAGTTTTGTAGTGTTTACCAAACATTGCAGTGCAGAACAATGCTAAGTTGGAAACAATATGATGTTAGAATGTTACTGTTTCAGCCCCATATTCACATGCTGTGGACAGTCACAAGAACTCAAAAGAAGAAGATTATTTTACTTAATAATGTTATTTACAGAAAAGTAAGCTATATATCTTATTTGGCATTCAATTTATTTGATACACAGACAGTAAAACATCATTACAAGCACACAGGCTTGCTTTCATTACTTTCATTTTTGTCAGAGATGCATCAAAGACAGTCCAAAACTCTAAAGAATTAAAATTAGTTGGTTTATAACATACTGTCCCAAAAACAAAATGATGTGGCTTTGTAAACGAACAAAATGCTTTATTTTTCTATAATTATTCCTCTTTTTTCACAGACATAGGCTACAGGTGTGTGTTGCGTTTTTAATGCTGTCATCTGATATTAATTTAGCAATTTAATTTCAGTCAAAAATAAAACAGTGACAATTTTTCAATTATAATAATAATAATAATTAGAATTGTACATTTCTTAAAGAAAATGTGAATGGGGTTTGCGTGGCAAATCGATGGGGTACAATGCATTTTAATCAGTTGCTAGGGTGTTCTGAGTGGTTACTAGGCAGTTTAGGGCGGTGATAGGGTGTTCTGAGTGGTTGCTAAGGCGTTGCTAGGTGGTTGCTAGGGTGTCCTAAGTGGTCGTTAGGCACCTACTGAGGAATTACTAGGCCGTTGCTAGGCGGTTGCTAGGGTAATTTGAGTGGTTGCTAGGCAGTTGCTTGGGTACCATAGGTTGTTACTAGGCAAGCCTTACATACATGCTAAGTCAATTGTTTATACCTAGTAAGCATTTCTAGCAAGTTACAGCACTTGGCAAATCAATATTAGCATGTGGCTAGACACTGCTAGCATGTGTAGCATATATAAGCTTAGCTAGCATGAGTCAAACGAACCAATCCCCATGTCTCTACAACGTTCTGATGTTGAAATATAGCTGTTGATAAATGGTTGCTAGGGGTACTCTGTTTTATTGCCATGGGCATGGTTACAGAGTGAAGTTGGGTGTGGTTGGTTGCCTAAGTCAAATGAGCCAACCCCCAAGTCAATAGGACACTGCTATGCAAAGATAGGCATGTAGGACAGTTATAATGGCAGTCTATGGGATCAGTTTTGGGGCGTGGCTTGTGAGCTTCATTATCATATTGAGATGTTGATTGGTTGCTTGAGTCAAATGAGCCAACCCCCATGTCTATAGGACAGTCCTATGTAATGTTATTGATGTGTGACATTTATAATGGGAGTCAATGGGCTTGTAGGAAATGAATGGGAGTCAATGGGCCATGTTAAGTCAATGGGGACCACTTTGGGACCGCCTAGCACCACAGGGGTACAACTTATACCCCTTTTCAGGGTATGTTCTCACTTAGGCTGCAACCCCCTACAGATGTGGTGAACCCTATATTTCTATGAAATTCACACTCTGTGCAGTGATTCGTCAAAATTCGGCTCAATGTTAAGTAAATGGGACATTTGGGATGATTTGGGACCCCCTAGCTCCCCAGGGGTACAACATTTACCCCCTTTCGGGGTATGTACTTATGCGTGCTGTAACCCTTTCGAGATGTGGTGAATCCCATATTTGTACGAAATTCAGTCTTGGCTGACTGTGCAGGGCTTGTGTTGTAGAAAATGAATGGGAGTCAATGGGTCCATGTTAAGACAATAGGAAACTTTGGGACATCCTAGAGCCCCAGGGGTGCAACATTTACCCCCTTCTGTGGTATGTTCTTACTCAGGCAGCAACCCTCTCGAGATGTCGTGAATCCCATATTTCTATGAAATTCACTGTTGGCGCTATGATGTGTCAAAGTTTGTCCCCATGTTATGTCAATGGGATTTGGGGGGGCCAAAAAATCCCCCACCCCTTATAAAAGTCATAGCACACCATTCCCGATAAGACCGGACGATTTGACGCCACTTTTAAGGGTCTGGGATGAAAATTGCGAGACAAGAAGCATGCCGAAGTTTTGTACGGAAGAAAAAACAATAATCATAAGAAAAGTGAACAGTAAGAATGGACTTTGCCTATGGCAAACCCCACTAATAAAAAGAAACATCTCAAACTGTTACCTGTGGCCTTCCATTGCTTACGCATATCTGATGATCATATAGTCCATAACCCATGCACTCTTACATTTAAAATTTATAAATTGTAAAATTTATCTATGTGGTTTCAACAGCCAGATACATTTAGATCTGTCCAATTTCATCTAGAATGCATCCCAGCCACATCCTAAAGAGGTCTGAGTGATCATATTTATATCCATCTTGAACGCATTTTGAAGGGCATTTACACCTGTCCTCTTCACAATCGCATAGCTATCTGATTAGACAAACAGCCCCTTAATAACACAACACCACAAAGGAGGTTAAGCCAGTAATTAGGAATCTAAAGATGTGTGAAGTCCTACAACTAACTGTTAGTCCCTAGAATATTAAGAGCAGTGTAAGAATGTTAAGAATAAACCAAGACCCCCACTTACACTAATATGGTTTAGTTTTAAAATGCATACGTTTTGCTACAGTTACTGCTTGCGTCCACACTACTCTGGAGTTTTAGAGCCCCGAAAACAGGTTGTTTTAAAAATTTGAAGAGGACGTTTTGGTTTTAAAACGCTGCTGCTCTGTGTTAGTGTGGATGGGGGAAAACAAACGGAGACTTCTGAAAACAGAGTCGTGGCTGCAGACATTCTGATTGGTGCATTTTCTCAATATTAAGTAGGAGTGTCAAAATTAAATGTTTCTTTGGTGCACCCCAATGCAGACGCGGACAATTCTGTATCGGTTCAGTAATATTCATAACCGGTTATTATGTACTGACGTCATTTATCTCATAT
>CAIGQZ010001313.1:18996653-19047465 GCA_903798205.1 Danio tinwini
TATATTGTGTTTAACTGAAGAAAAATACATACAGTACATGTTTGGAACAAATAAATGGTAAGTAAATGGTTTAGTGAATGTTTATTTTACTGTAACCAATCCCTTTAAAAGATCTATTGTTTAGTGACCATTGGAATGTTTGAAATGTTTGCAACCATTTTGTTCATGTACTAGTATTTCTAAATATATATTGTTTCATATAATGAATTGCAATTTCTACATCAATGCTCACCAGACATTTTAAGCATAAAATTTGATGCTCAACTTCTCAGAAATTTATAGTGCAGCAATAAGCATCCACATCAAACTATTAAAAAACACAACCTAAAACAAGTTGACCTTACTAATCAGATTGGTTTCGACTTCTTGACTTTAATTTCCTCAACATCAGCTAGCATCCCTCTTACACTGAGCGCTGCTGTGTTCTCTCAGCTGCAGCTTATCTCTCGGCAGCCCTGCAACACAATGAATGACTGTCATCGCCACTAAAACAACCTGCAGATCCTGATGACGATCATCAGCCTGCAGGCGAAAGAGCCAGAGAGAGAAAGAGATCAAATGAAAGAGAGATGTCAGGGTTTCAAAAACAATAACACCAAAGAAACAGATATCAAATAAGACCATGTAACCCCATATTTTCTCACACATTGAGAGGTGGAGAAACTACAACACACCACAAAGTGCACGAAAAATAGAAAAAAACATGGAGGTAAGCCCATTTGGTAAACCTTTTCAACAGATGCTAAAGCAATCATTCATATTTTTGGACTGTGTCAAACAGGGACGGAAATGCTGGGAAGTAATGTCCCAAGTTCTTAATACATTGTCTTTCATATTTTAAAAATTCTGAGAAACCTGCAGAAAAATTGGCTTCTCGAAGTTAATTCCAAGAACATTATTTGTGAAAATGATTTCCCAAGATGATGACAACAAATCAAAACAAAACAAAACAAAACATATAAAGTCTTTTAATAAGTGGAGGGCACTGAGCTTCTGTCTTACTGAGTGCACTTAAAGCAAAAATGCATTATTTTTATGAAAGACCCTTTAGACACATGTTAACAGTAGCAATGCAAGCTGAAGTCTCAGGATACTGATTGTGAGAAAATAGAGAAAGATGACAGACTCTCTGGGGTGTATCTAGTGAGACGGACAGACAGAGAGACTGCTATATCAGCACAGCATGTCTACTCCTAACAAGGACACACAGACCAGATCAGAGAGCAGGACCATCACCACAAACAAAAGCACAGACGACCCTTCTTGTGTTTGATGGCGACTGAGAATGGCATGGTTTCTAGGCTTTGGGATCATCATGTCTGGATGAGAATCCAAGCAATTCTTTATAACGTTTGAGAATGCTTTAATAATAAATAAAACAACTTGAATGATGATTTATGGCAGTGGGTTTTGTTAGCTATTCTTGAAGGTCTGCATTATTGCAGCTCTACACACTGAATGCTGCACTAAAATGATAGAATTTCCTGCATTGCCTTACACTATTGCTGAACCTGCAGTTCCTCTGAAAAAACAACTATATGGAGTATTGAGTTTTAATTAAATGTGATTAGAAATACTCAGTGTACAAAATAATATATTAAATAAATGAACTGTCAAATTGGTGCAGACAAACAAAACAAATCCTAAGATTTATTAAATTTTTATTGCATTTATTAAGTACTTTCATGAACTGGTTCTTATAACTGAATCAGTCAAAGACTTCTGTTTTGTCTAAAGAGGCATTCATTCACTGAATCAGTCTGAGTGGTTCTTAACTCACTCACTAAATCACAAATTATTACTTTAGTCACACTAGTTAGTGTGATAAATGTGTTAATGTATAAAACTTAAAAAATGGTAAGCATATAAAACTATACACAAGTACAGTATGCAAGTTTGACACAGTGGTTGAACTAGGTATAGTACGCCTGGTTCAAAACACGCAAGCGCAGGTTGCCAGATTGACGACATCAACAGTCTGACTATCAAACTTAAAGGTGATTTAAGTCATGTTCTAAATAAAAACAAAGGCACGCAATAGAATAAATATTTTTCATATTAAAAGGAGTTTTTGTATTAACCAACTCCTGAAATTTATATTTTAGCTGACAACGATCCCCTTAGGTACGCCTCATGTGCTTTATTCAGTGTTAAATGCTAACAATGTGAGTTTGAATGCCACTTTACGTAACATTTATTGCCATACTAATGAAAGCAGCAGCAGATTTACCTCAGATCTTGTAAAAAAATAAATAAACTGTTTGAAATTGAACTTTAGAACTGTGAACTTGTGCAAGCCAACACATATGAGTGATTCAGCATGCACATTTAATAATGTTAAAGAGGTTTAACGTACTAATTAGGTTATAAACCTTACCATTTCATCAGAGTGCAGTAAGTGCACAATTCTATGCTACTGAATGGCTTTTTTTACATTTCTGACATGTTTCGTCTGGTGCAAACAGCCAAATTGCTTATCACTGCAAATCTCATCACGCAGTGTGTTAGGACACAGGGTTACAATGTAACCTGCACAACTAATGTTTACATTCATAATATTTGCATTATTTGCTTATTAATAACCACCTCATGTGGAACTCTGAATCTATGTGTCATTTCGGAGTCTGCTACTGTCCACCGGAGGTCACATTTTGGTCATGGACACACACTTTGAGAGCCTTCCTAACTAAAATAGCCTACGCTGTTTTCCACCAAGGCAACCCGGGTGCTGAAATATAATTGGCTAAAGTGGCATTGGGTGGGTTAAATGACTAAAACAAAGACAGTGTTGTACATTTCTTAAAGCAGAATATCTGACTACTGCACTGTTTTTCAGATAAACAAGAACATTCACTTGGCATGTTTCTGAAATATCTGCAAACATATTATGGTATTTTTATGCTTTAAACTTACAGCACCTTTAAACAAATCTTTTTGCAATTTAGCTACATAATATAAAGTGCATCTTTATTATTATCGACGTTGTTGTAATTACACAGCACACTGTTGGCTATACTGTGGTGTTGTTGTGAACATAAACTTTAACTCTTTATTCCCCACAGCTGCATGTCTGTCCATCTCTCAGTGATAGTAGTCTTAGCGTCACGATCAATCCCATGATCCCTCGTACTCCACTAGTGTCTGAAGGGAAAAGCGTGTTCACGTTTTACAAGATTCGGCACTTTATATGTGGTATTGTTTCGTGTCGAAGTTGATACGAACAAGCAAAAGTTCAGGACAAACGACAAATCATTTAAATGACCAGAGTCGAATGTTTTATTTTTTATTTCAAAATATTTTTAAACAAGGCGCATTTTCAGATTTAACCCTCAACTGGATGTTTTTATTTACTTAGAGCCGTGTTGCACACTGCATGGAAGGTCATTTTCAAAAGCACATAATAGGGGCTCTTCAAATGTGATCCACCAAGTTTGAATGTGTGAAACATAAATGAGCTTGTCAACATAAATGAGGCATGTTCTCGGCTGTCTGTTTTAAAGCATCTAGCTTAACATTTTAACACAAGCAACATTTCATACTGCAAATGTCTGACATCAAAATCTCTTGAACAGGGTTTCACAACCCCATGATAAAGCAAACATATTATGGTATTTTTATGCTTTAGAAGAGTCAAAAACTTACATACAGCACCTTTAAACGAATCATTTTGCAATTTAGCTACATAATGTGCAGTGCATCTTTATTATTATTGATGTTGTTGTAATTGTTCATAATTAATTTAGAAGTGACTTTTAAAAGTGAGATTTATTTAGATGTATAATTATTAAAAAGGAATATTAGATTTCAGATTATATTGCTTACATATTTTAAAATAATTTAGTAATTATAATGTGTGTAATGATAACTGAATTTAAAAAGAATTAAAATAAGATTGTTGTATTATAAAGGGAGGATGTCTTCTATTGTAATGCAATAGTCATGTCATAACTCAAGTTGTAAAATCATCAAATGGAATCTGAACCAGATTTGTTAAATACCTTTCAAATCCCATCTCTATTCTCCCATCCAAAGCTGCAGTCCGAAGGGTTTATTTTCCATCTGTGTTTGTAATTGTGTGAAATGCGAGTGAACATTACGTGTGCACCTGACTGACCATGTGCTGTCTATTTGTTTGATAGTAACTTCTGCCAGACCATAATGCTTGAGGAAACCAAAGCATGAGAAACATCTGGCGGCTTATAGACTTTTCCTCATGTCAGCATGGACTGGGCTTCATCCCTCTTTAGTGGCAAGCCTAAAGCGATTACCATTGTTGTGTTTACACCCTTCAAAAAGAATAAAAGCTTTGGTAAAACAGCCAACTGCAGGAAACATCTCAGATAGCTTTCCTCCAAGAATCCTTCCTTTAATCTGTCACTTTTCCATTCTTTCCACTCCCCAGAGAAGCGCCGACAATTCCCGCACCCTCATCTCCTCCTTTCTCTCCCTCTGGCCGTCTTCTCTCTCCATTACCTCCTTCCTTTTCTCTCCGACCTTGCAAGCTTTCTGCTTCTCTCGTTCTCCAACTGCTTCATTACTTCGCTAGTCCTTCTCGTGGAAACGGATCCTGAACATTCCTGTACGCGATTAAGCTGCAGGCACTCATTACAGACGGCTCTCGGCTTTCCAGCACAGCCGAGCGATCACTCAACCTCACATATCCGCTCTGTTTCACTCTCACTCCCTACATGCTCCATATGCTGCTCACACAAAGTAAAGTGTGAGTGAAGGAAAGTCAAGGTGGAAACGCAGCCATATCATTCCTGCTAAACTTTAGACTGATCTGAAGTCAGAACAGCCATCTGTTGGGATCCCTTCACACTGAACAGAGCAGAGAAAACTAAACTTTTTTTTAGCCATCATATCTTTGTATAATTCCAATGGAAGATGTGTATTTTAAGTTGTGCAGTTCTGTTTGATAAGTCCTGGTCTACTTGGAAAGCAAGAAAACATGTAGTGAGCATGAACTCTAAACACTGAAGTCATTTTAGACTGATGTACTGCTGAAATTCCTCCCCCTCTGAGCTTGATGTGGAGGAAACGGAGTTTGCTGGTGTTTGGTTACCCCCGCTGAGAGCAGCTGCTGGAGTGACAAGGTATGGTAAAGCTGTGCTGTTGGTGTACAGTTGCAATTGTAAAGCTAGTAGAAATATGGAGTTGGTGCTGGTGTTAGGATGAGGCAATGGAATAAACACAGCCTCAAATTGCAGTGGCTTTAGAATCACATCTCAGGATCAGATCAGGTTACTCTGAATGGGGGTGAGGGGTGATGGGGTAAGTCAATAATGGCTGTTCTCTCTTTAAATGACTCAGCAGTTCCCATCATCACTGTGTGGTTGTTGGTGTCAAACCGTGTGCACATCTGAGCACATCATCTGAGTTTAATGGTATCTTCAATAAAACAGTGGAATATGTAAAGATGCTAGAGTAAAATTACCATTCAAAAGGCTGGTTTTGAAAGATGATGTCAAATTTATTTGATCCAAAACATAGCACACTGTGAAAAACTATTTGAAAATGTCAATTATATTAACTATCTTTCATTTTCTAAGATTCTGATTTGGTGCTCCAAAGACCAAAATAAATCCCATTTACTGGCAGAGCAATTACATTTCATAGAATAATATGTACATGACAACAGACACGGTTATGTATTTAAAAAGCCTCTATTATGCATTATAAATGGTCATATTTTGGTTTTGGGGTCTCCAACAACAGGCTGATATGCATGCAAGGTCAAAAAACACTTTTATTGTCTTATAATACGCATTTATTTTTACCTAATTATCATTAAATAATATATTAAATAGTAAATAACAACAACAAACATTCAGCATTAATCCACACAGTGGCAAAAGTTGAACTATTTACAAAATTGACCGTGCCGCAGGTGTATAGAAACAGTTGATAGTGGCCATAGCAAAAAAAACAAAAAAACAGCAGGTGATTGAGAGCACAAAACACATTTAAATGGGTAAAGGAAGAAGCACTTGCATTTTCCGCGTGGTTTTGGACGCGATATGTGAATACCCTAAAAGAGTGAACCTGAGAGAAACAGTACAAGCACTGATCTATAACAGATACTAGATTACAAGCCGCGAGGAGTGATTACAAGTTACAACACACAATAAAAACACATTTTGCAAACTACAGAAAACGAGGCAACCATTTTAATCACACTTCATGTTGTGTAGGAAGGAGAAACCCTTACAGGATCTGGAGGAAGAAGAAACTGGTCCAAACAAACTGTGTAACAGTTACTGACAAAGTTCCATACATTTGCTGATCCTTCCTTTAATAACAAACGGCCGGCGAATCCCGCACTACAGGGTAGGTTATTGTATCAATCATCAGAAAAATAACAGGAACAAACACAGCACGCTGTTGGCTATACTGTGGTGTTGTGAAAATTAACTTTAACTATTTATTACCCACAGTAGCATGTCTGGCCATCTCTCAGTGATAGTAATCTTCGTGTCATGATCCATCCCATGATCCCTCGCACTCCGCTAGTGTCTTAGGGGAAAGGCGCGTTCACCTTTTACTGGATCCAGCACTTCATATTTGGTATCTTTTCATGTCAACGTCGATACAAACAGGCAAAAGATCTGGACGAACGACTAATCATTTAAATGACTCCAAGTCTAATCATTTATTTTTAAAAAATTATATTTTTTAACAAGGCGCATTTTCAGATTTAACCCTTAACTGGATGTTTTTATTCACTTAGAGCCGTGTTGCACACTGCATGGAAGGTCATTTTCAAATGCACATAATAGGGGCTCTTCAAATGTGATCCACCAAGTTTGAATGTGTGAAAACATAAATGAGCTTGTTAACATAAATGAGGCATGTTCTCGGCTGTCTGTTTTAAAGCATCTAGCCTTAACATTTTAACACACGCAACATTTCACACTGCAAATGTCTGACATCAAAATCTTTTTTACAATGCTTCACAACCCCATGATAAAGTGGAGCTAACCACACTTCTCGATTGCAAGTGTGAAGCATTCTTTTACCCGGGGTTAAAAGAGGTGTTCAGAGTGACAATAACCCAGGCTTAAGTGTGGTGTGAAAAGCCCTCTTATCTGTTTACCACAAAATTTTGAACATGTGGATGAGAACACTTTCATCCTGTGTATTTACATTCAAAAAACAAGTGAAGTGTCAAACATTTCTGAAGCTGAATTTTGTGTGCACAAACGCAAATCAGTAAACTGGCATTTTCATGTGATTCTAAGCTTTGTCAGATTTCTCACCGGCAGCTGACTTCACGGCCCAAACATCAGCGTCAGTAGCTTAAAAATGTCAGTAGGAGATCCGTCAGAATCTGTGCCGTTGTATGTTTTTACTTTACAGTACCTGCAAATACACTTTTTTTTGATGATTCTGCATCCGAGTTGATGATACGATTTTGTGCTGGATACGTGTCCACAGTATTGGTGGGAGCAAATGTTTACATGCAACACAAAATTGGGGTATTGGGCAAAAAAATATGCATGACATTACACATATTAGCCTTAAGCATAATCAGCTTAAGAATAGTCATGTAAATGAACTCATTGTTTGGCAAACTTCGACTGAAAGAAAAAGTCAAGCACAAATTGACCAAGTACAGATATGGCTACTAAGCTCGATTCAGCTCCCTCGATGCCTCCAGCGGCTGGGTTTCTTTATTTATTTATTTTGGAGAACAGGCCCGAATTGGCTAATCGGGAGGACCGGATCTACTTGTGATCAAATCTGCTTTATGTGCATGAACGTTTTATTGCATTTTTTATTTTTATTCTAAAAGTGTACCTTTTCTGTATTTTTTCTCCTCACATTTTGTATTTAAGAAGTTTAAATACAGCATTTAGGTGACATTTTCTGAAATATTTTGTGCTGTATTACAGTAGCTTGTCTTTTGCTTTGTCAAGTTGATTACTAAGATCATGTGCATTAAATAAATATTTAAAAAATAAGTATTTAACAATTTTTTTAATAAATGCCGCCTTGATCAACAGAATAATTAATTAAATTATTAAATAAAATTAATTATAAAAAAAATAAACTGACCCCAAACTTTTCACCAGTAGTGTAGATCAGTGGGTGAGTTTAATAAAATAATTTAATGTGCGTGTTGAATATAATAGACGTTTGTTGATGGGCGGTGTTTTTGTTAAAACTTCTTCGTGGTCGGTCGCAAATCTTTTTAAAAGCATTAAATGGCAGCACATATATTAGCCTTACCCTGGAGTTTGTTCACCCTCCGCCTATGAGAGACGGCCAAAATAATGTATGAAGTGCAAGAGTACAGTGCAAACTTCAGTTAGAGAAGTCATCAGAGGAAAATCTGCTATCGTCCTGGGAAAAACAAGATCGCTTATTTACATGACTGCAGCGCCTTGCAAGGGGAAGCTTGTGCATTCCTGCAATAAGCGGTGCGCGTGAACGCTCATTTAGTGCAGCCAGCATTGTTTTGGAGGCGAGGCGGAATCGCCCGAATTCAGGCACAGTAGATGCTGTTTCTGCACAGTGTTAAGAAAAAGGCCAAGTAAACATAACATAGCTGCCGTTTAGGCTGAAGTGACACCGTTTTTTTATCTTTTTCCTGTATATGTAAAAGCTGAATCTGCTGTTAATAACGAATGATCCACAGTGACCTGTCATCATGCTTAAAACAAAGAATTAGAATTATTAAAGTGTCGATCGGGTGCGAGTCGGGGTGCGGATATATATATATCAGATAAAATAATATGTGCGGGCGGGTGGCGGGTGGATGATTAGAATGAAGGAGCGGATTCGGGTGACATTTCAGCTGATCCGCGCATCTCTACTATGTTACATAACTGCCCCCTGCTGGCCATGTATTTCTTGTGTTAGACCATGTTTTGTTTTACCGCGCTTTACTGCGGAGATGTACGAGATTTGTTTAAATCACTCACGCATTCTCAGTAGCCATATCTGTAATTCTGTGAAAATCTGAGCTGCTTATAACTGTTTTGAAAGGTGTAAATTTGAAGTAGTGCTGGAGTCTGGATGAAGTTTATTGGATGTCTTCTTTCCCACACTTGCAGTGTTCACACAGTCTCACTCAGAGCACCTGGAAACATGCCATCTCAGCCTTTCAGCAGCGCGCAATCAGCAACACTGAGCACACACACACAACACACGAACATGCACATCACCCCCTGATTTTCTACCTATAACATAAGAAGAGTCAAACATTGTTTTTCCTCAGGTCTGGTGCATGCAGCAAATCCCAATTCCCACACAAACAAACTCCAAAACATGTGCATGCACATACACACACAAACTGACTAAGACAGATTCAGCTCACACACCATGTCTGGGCTTTGCCAACGGCCTCTTCCTGTCTCTGCTGTGATAGCTGAGGGAAAGCTGTGCAGTGGGCGACACTGACAAATGTCCAGCTTCAACCTCACAGAGTGAGAAAGAAGAGAGAGGGAGAGAAAGAGAGAGAGACGAATGACAGTTTCTTCTCCGTCAAGGCCATCTGCACTGCAGCAACCCTTGAGGCCTTGGTTCAAATGACTTCTTTTTCTTCCCCCTCTTTCTTTCTTCATCACTGCTCTTAATTCTCAAGCAAGCCAAGTACAAATTACCCCCTCGTGCACAGTCACCAGTAATGACAGCAGCAGTAAAAGCGATATGAATTCAGTCTGGTGATGAGGTCTCAGTTCAGGTCAGGCGGCCAGCTGTCCATCAGGCAAAAGCCATCATGACGGGTAACTGTTAGCCTGGTGCTGGAGAAGTCAGTGCAGCTGGACCTGTAGGGCTCCATTATTGCAAAGCTAATGAGACAGAACCTCAGCGGGCGGGGGCACACTCATTACAGCAGGATCACGGAATGTGCGGGACAGGGAGTTGGTGTATGCGAGTGTGTGACTTATGGCCAAGAGGTGTGATGGAATTTGTTGAAAGGTACAGCTTCAGGGCTCCATTTCCATCAGAAAGGGGAATAAAAGTATAGATTGAATTTTAAATGCATTTCTTGAACATCTGCAGGAAGTGTTGCCTAAAGCAATCTGATTTACACAGAAAGCGAGAAAACTATGCAAAGAAATACTGGAATAAAGTCTTGGAGCACAGTGTAAAGTGCTGTGTGCATATTCTGTAGAAAATGCAAGTGGTGCTTGTACATGTGAAACTCGCTGACATAATGTCAAGGGGTTCTGGGTGGTTGCCAGGGGGTTGCTACTGGAGTTGGCTAAAATTCTGAATTTAAGCTCTGGCCCCGTTCCAATTCATGAATTAGAATATGAAATGTATTGACAATTTATTGTGACCAACTGCTAAACTGCAAGGTTGAACTCAAATGCCAAGAAGAGAATATTACATGTACATAAGGTTGTTGTTTCAATTTAAGTAAGCAAATACTTTAGTCTATGAATGGATCTTTATTGCAAGTAATACATTTCTGGCTTGTTATAAGTTTGGCAAGAATTCCTTTAACCCTAGATGATGCAGTATGTAGTGTGTAATTTTATGAAAGACTAAATATTCATCAGGCTCAAATGCCGCTTCATTTTAGACAAGAATTGACCACCAATTGACCTTAACCACATTGAGAGTCCATGCTAGTAGACGCCAGAGTGGGAGAGAGTGGGGGTGCTTCCATAATCAATATACGTCTTCAGTCAAAAAAGAATGCATTCTTGTTAGAAATAAACTGGTTGTCAAGAAACACACTGTAATCAAAGCTAAAGACGGTCACTATCGGACACTGAGGGGAACCAAAAGCCTACACAAGTGCATCTCAAAGACATTTAACAGTGAATTGGTGGTCAATTTAGGTTTAATAATTTAATTCTTTTTTAGGGATTTTTTTTTTGCCCTCGAGTCCGAGTCATTTGATTTTGAGTATCTGCCAATACCGATACCCAATCCAATACTTCTATAACACATTAAAAAAAAGAATTAAAAAAGAGCGAAGAAATAGATCCAGAATGTTTCTTATTTTTTATTTAATTTACCTTTTAACATTCAACAACTCTGTTAACAAACAGAGCACTTCTGTGAGGTAGCTTGAACAGTCAAGTAATAAATAACATCAATTCTTTACTTTTGGACTTTAGTGCAAAAGTAAATTAAAAAAAATATAATATAAAAACAAATAGCACCTTAACTTAAAATACCCGGCAGGCAATCCCAAGTCTACATATCTCACATTTCGCTATGGCAATGTTGTCATCATCAACTTTATAATACCTCCAGACCGCAAACTCGCACTTTCTGCTTCAAGCTGCTTCTGTGTTCTACTTTTCTGGCATTTACCAATAGCCTCTCTGTAACAAAGTGATGTCATGCCGCACATGTTGCTTTTTCTGTGTGGAAAGTCAAGAAAGAGGTCTAACTCTGTGCCACTGCATAACGATAGATGTGTTAAAAAATGAGAATACTAGAGGTGTGGACCTACACTGGTCTCACAGTTCGGCTACGATTATCATGCCATTGATTCGGTTGATAATGCTTTCCATACACAATTTTATATTTTACTTCACAGCACAACAGTTATTGTATTAATATGTACAATTTTTAAATACATTTTATATGTATTTGTTATATAAATTATTATTATTTTTTTTATCACAGTGAAATAGGGGCTTCTACAGTACTTCAGTGCCAGTGAATGACTGTCCAGCCAACACACACAGTGAATTGTGCAGAGTTTATGCGTTTTAATTACTCATGGTCTCCTCCCTCGCCATAGTGTTCTACCGTGACATAGCGCATGAGATAAATGACGTCAGTACATAATAACTGGCTATGATCTACTACTGAACCTATACAGAATTGTCCGCATCTGCATACATATGTTCAAGTCCTGATCAGGAGGTAACATCCGATTCCGATCGAGTCTGAAACCGCTTGATTGGGCCTGCAAATCCCAACTTTTTTTCACACTTTGAGCCAGAATTTTTGCATTGACATTCTGGAATATGATCAGGGATACAAAACAAACAGAAACACTGCATTATTTAAAGTTAAAATGATTGTTTCCTAACATATAGTATTTTTTCTTACTATAAAGTCAACGGCTACAGTCAACTGCCATATCTTCTGAATTCAACAGAAGAAAAATCACATCAATTTTTCACAAGAAAGATCACATAGAAACAATTTAAGGGTGAAAAAAATATTCAGTTTAGTAAACTACCCCTTTTATTGCAATTCTATTACATTCATTCAACTTAAGCTCACGAATGAGTATACTATGCTAACGACTAACTAAAATGACCTGAATGAGAGCGACTTGATTAATATGACCTGTCACTTGTGTGAACCCAGTTTGACCTAACCCAGGTTTCCTATTCTCCAAGATCCACAAGAGCACAGCCAGCCATAACACAGGCTGTAAAGCTGATCAACGAAATGGACACCACCTGCTTAAATACAACAGAACTGAAACGGCAAAGCACTGTGGTCCCTTCTTTCTATGGCCAATGCAGGCAGGCAGACATCTAACTTGTCAAAACTACATAGTGCCTTGACCTACACTTAAGCAAAATAAACATGGCCAACCTGCTCTATTAGACCACAGATGAGTGATGTCAGCTCTGGCACACGCTGTGTGATGTAATACACTACGTTAATAACCACACCATCAGAAAAGACAGAGCTGCTCTGGCCATAAGGGACCGCGACAGACTGCGCTTTAGCCTGCCTCTAGTTTTGGATGCTATACAGAAAAGCCATTACCAAAGGAGCCATTTAACAACATCAATTAATCAATCGGAGCATGCAGGAAATGAATTTGGCGAGCACCACATCAAGGAGTGCAAGTTTTGATGCAGAATGTCTCATATTTCAGAACTGTGGTGGGGTGAAAATAAAAAACAACAACAACAACACAGTAAGAGGAAAGGTCTCATTTGGATGGTGTCCCGGCTTCTAAAAATCTCACTTCATTAGCAAAAGTGCGCGGAAAAAACTAGTAGGCAAACTTCGACACCAAAGTACAACTATGGCAGCGTACAAAATGGAAAAGGACACAAACAGCTGTCTTCTACAAGATGCACTGATTAGTGTATTTATACATTTCAAAACAAATCTTGGATGAGAGACTGCCGGGTCAATGTGGGACTGATTGTGTGCATGCAGATTATCGCGGCTGATTAGCAGCAGGGCCTTATGTTGGTTTAAGACGACAGGAGACCAATACTGATGACAGGAAGTGCCCATCAATAACCAGACACAGCGTCTCATGTTCAGTTTTGCTCCATCTGTCCCAAACCAGCCTTCAGTTTAGCTTTTTTCCCCCTCATCCACCCCATTACCTCACACATATCCTCAGGTTGCCCGTCTGTATGGGGCGGCAGTCTGTGTCCCCTCAGGACAGGTTAGGAAAAACAACAGCACACTGGCTTTCAAGCCTCACACTCTCAGCGAAGCCCTGATCAATCGGATCAATGGAGGTGATCAGCGTTATGAGCTCTGATCAGCCCGTGTGGGGAAACCGGCTAATCCAGTTAAGCCATTAGCAAGCTGGGACAGATGAGTCCACTGGGCATTGAGCCCATCTATGAGGTCTGGTTATTAGCACACTGCCATATGGAGACAATAGAAGTACACAGTCATGAATGACACCGTATTAAAATCACAATATGGAGGGCATGTTCTAAGTCTCTGTATGAATGAAAGGTGCGAGTTTTACTATGCAGTGTGAAGCATGTATGGTGCTGCTGAGGTTTTTTTATTTGATGCAAACATCATCAGACACACAGAAAAATCTAAATGTCATTGGAAAAGCAACAAACTATCAAAATAAAAGCTTGGATTAACTTCAAGAAAGTGTCTGAAGGCTGATATATTATGAAATGTTGTGATATTCTTTAAAACAACAGGGGGCAGTCAAAAGAAACTCATCGTTAAGTCAGACGGATAAACAGAGATGTAGGAAGTTTCCGGAACTACGTCATATCAAATCCAAAACAAGGATTTTATAACCATTCAAGATTTATTTTTTTCAATTAAACCTTGATGCATCACTTGCTTTTGTTCATATCTCGGCACAGTTCTACCTATTAAAGTTAAATATCAATGACAACAGACCATGGGTTACTCTAAAAATATATATTTTTTATTATGGCAATAAAAAAAGCAAAAAAAAAGTACACTTACGAAAATATACTGGACATTTTATAGATTTAGCCCACTCCACAATTCCCACATTACTTTATGACCAGTTTGTCCTCTACTTGTATGCTAAAAGGCAATAATGTTCCAACATTCCTGACCATTATGACCAATAAAGCCTAGAAAAATAGGGTATCAGTATATTGTAAACTGATAGGTTCAAATATTATTTTTCAGTTATCAAACAAGTAATTTCAAAATTCAAATGTAAATTCAAAATTGTAACATTTACATCAGTGTAAAACTTTCTGGTTTTAACAAACTTATTCCTTAAGTTTTTCTAAACTTTAACAAAAACTATCCTCCTTTTCCTCGGCTGTTGCAATTTCTAGCCAATAATTATTGGCCATCCGGTTATCACTTTGACCTCGCACGGACGGATTATATAGATATCTGTACAGTTGCACCTGCTTCAGACAAAATATCTTCAAAGTGTTTCATATTCAACTCAAATCAAATGCGGCACCACGCAAACCGTTCCCTCGAGTCTCAAAAAATTGTGCACTCCGCCAGCCAAAATCATGTCACACGCACCCAAAGTGAACCTCTGCAAACTCCACGAAGACATCACATTTCCGCACGCACTCAAGCAAACTAGCGAATGCATAGAGTATAAACCAGGCCTAAGAAGTTCCATCTAAACCCCACAGATTATTTACAATGCCGAGCTGCTCACAACTATTTCTGAGTGTATATACGGAAAAAAAAAACTTTTCACATCAAGGTGAAGCCTTTACATCCAGCATCTTAGATTCTTTTAAGATAAAACAACTGCTTCGTTTTATCAGGTCTATTGTGCACACATGATATTGCAGTTCTTCATTAACATGGAAGTTTATTATCTACATGAAACTTTAAGCCATGTCAGTTTTAACTCTTAATATGTTGTTTTATAAGCACACACCTCTGAGCCACACATTATTGTTTTGTCTGGGAACAGAGAGGAAATTACATGTTTATAAACATGTATGAAGCGACTGCTGTCTTTGAAAAATAACTACTCACTACTCTTTAATCAATAACAATAGTTAAAAGGACAAATTATCAGCAGAAGGCCATTGATTAAATTCAATTAATTAAACATGCGTTTTAATTACTAACACAATTTAACCATTAAACAGATTTCAGAAACAAAATGTAGATTGCTGCATCTAGAAAAATAAAACTGGAGAAAAAAGCTGAAATAGCAGATGATCTGGTGTGATAGTCAGAGTGCGCAAGTTAAACTAGCAGGTTGTAGTGAAGATGCAAAGTGTAGGGCTGGAGGCCATGAGAATCGGGGGGGATGGGTGAGACTCAGCTTGGGTAAACACAAAGACAGTGTGCCCCTGTGCTGGAGGTCACCCTTCAGCCTTTGACTGAGCATGTGGATCAAGCTACATTAAAAGCACTACAGCTTATGTTACAGAAATCCATTTGCAGCTCCGCAATTACCAGCCGCAGCCTTCAACCTGTGCTCACACTTGCCGCACATATGGGAGGCCTTTTAAAACACAAGATTCTCACATTGCTAGTGTGCAAGCTAGTGAGTGAGGGACCGGTAAAGGATAAATACAGGTCTTCTGGCTGAGTAAATCACATTAATCATCAGTCCTGATGTTGTTTTTTCTGCTGCAACATTTCATTTGTTTCATATTTAGATGCTCTTCACAGATGAATCTCTGCTGGTGTTCACGTAGGCTGCCAATGGCAGAGAGGGCATTAAACAGCTCTGCCCGAACCTACCATAAATTACACAGCCACATTAGAAGCAAGTGCAGAGAGAGGGAGAGAGAGAGGGAGTACGTGAGAGAGAGAAAAACTAGTGCTAGTAAACCAGAAGAAATATGTTAAACATATGAATTTTTTTTACAAATGTGCCTTCCCTCAGATCCTCTCTTGTAAAGAAACAGACTGGCAGACGGAGACAACAGACATCCTCAGCGGGGTTAGAGGTGTCAGATTGTAGCTGGATGAGGACGAGAAGCGAAAATGTGGAGAAAAGAGGAGGGGCTGAGGAGAATAATATTTGGTCATCATAACACTGTTTCAACATATGAGCGGAAGCATTTAAAAAAAGTCCTCCATGAATCCTGAGCCTCTATTACACCGCAGAGACTTTTAACTCTGACTACAGAGACAAGACGTTGCCTGAACAGAGGAAACCACCTCAAAGCAGCAAAAAAAAGGAAGATGTGATATTTCCCATTCAGCCTGGGAGCGATCGGAGATGGAGAGAAGAGTTTATGTTGCTAGTGCATGAAGATATCAAAGGGACCTGAGTTTTTGCTGCTATAGCATGAACGCATCAAACGTTCCCAGGGTGCACCTTTGATATAGATGGCTGCTCCCCTCCCTTACGTTTAGTCCCCCCCCGCAACACCTCAGCAATTCACTGTGTGTCTGTGTTACACTAAGCTTTACAATATTCAATGCAGTCAAACCAATCACTGTTAAAAAAAAGACATTAGATCTTAGACAAACTGATGAACAGTGCAATAGCAGCAAGTGCAGGATATAGGTATAAGTTATAAAGTGCAATTATTGAAAAACTATTGTGATATTTACAGATGAATGTACAATGAACATTATATACAGGTTGTATTAACTATGATCAGGGATTTACAACAGATGAATATATGAAAAGGTTGCTAATAATAATCAGAAATATGCAGATATATATGAACATAATTACAAATGTACAGTTCAAGTCAGAATTATTAGCCCACCTGACTTATTAGCCCCCCTGTTTTTTTCCCCAATTTCTGTTTAATGGAGAGAAGATTTTTTTCAACACATTTCTAAACATAATAGTTTGAATGATGGTTTGTTCTGTAGAATATCAAAAAAATATATAGCTTAAAGGGGCTAATAATTTCGACCTTAAAATAATAATAAAAAAATAAAAAAACTGCTTTTATTCTAGCCGAAATAAAACAAATAAGACTTTCTCCAGTTTAAAAAATATTATCAGCATGTGAAAATGTCCTTGCTCTGTTAAACATCATTTGGGAAATATTTAAAAAAGAAAAAAAATTCAAAGGGGGGACTAATAATTCTGACTTTAACTGAATATGTTATATAACAATGAAAATAACAATAAGAGTTAAAAAGCAATGAGAGTTGAAACTATTCAAGTAAACGATTAATTTATGAGCTTTATTTCATAACGGGAGTTCACACATAACATGCACTGAAGTAAAATAATGGAAATATATGTATTGCCTATAGTGTTTTTTCTGTTTATATAATTTCAAACCTAATCATGTGGATATGAATCTAAATTAATCATTAATTAAATTCATGCAAGATTGAGTTACATGGTCATAAACATACAGTATCTAACAGCTTACCGTACTGGAGGGAGTCTATCAGCAGAGCCAAAGACCTGCACAGAGAGAGAGAGAGAGAGAGAGAGAGAGAGAGAGAGAGAGAGAGAGATCATTACAGATGCAGCTCAAAGCTCCACAAATTGAGCTCCTGCTGTTCAGGTCTACATCAGCGTAGCCTGCCTTCTTCCAGTGTTCCTCAGACCAAATGAAGGGGAAAAAAGACACTAAATTACTCTTTAAGCACAAATAAACCTCTGACCTTGAGCATATGCCTTTTAAAGATCTAGCCTTAGAACATCTATAATGTTTAAAATAAAGCTGAGCTATTCAGGTCAATTTCCATCTGATTCATGTCCTTTATAAACAAACTCATCATCAACCTGGATTTTTCCTGAGAATGTGTCCTGAGTAATGCTACAACAGCATTCCGGATTGTCATGCACACAGTTTTATTTTCAGGAAAGGAGGCTTGGTTTTCCCTGAGTTTAAACTGTATGTGATGTCCTGGTGGAGGGAATTCAGGGGAGAGAATGAGCGCGATCAGGAGTTTCTGGTCGTTGACATTTAACCCCCTGAGTCTCGAGACTTTGCACCGCTGCTTCCAAACGCCGCATGTCAAACGTCAATCCTCACGGATGAGCCGACTAGCCAGTCGACACTGTATATAAATAATGCAATGCTATTGGCTTCAGCTATGAATCATTCATACATGTTATACACATATTTATGCATGCACGCAGGATTGCAGATCCTTCCCCCCCATGTACCATTATCCTTAAACATGAGAAGAAAAAAATAAAAGATAAATGAAAGAGTAGTCATGGCCACATTTAGAAACCCATCTAACTGGACTCAATTAAAGACTCCTCCATCATTCACAATTGTCCATGTGATCTATCTTCCAATTAGCACACATGGCAGCAACACTAACAACTCCAATTGACAGATTCCACCGCGGATGGGATTTCTAATCCTATTGTAAACCAGAGTCCCCCACTTGGGAATACAGCAAAAATGGAGGAAAGAAAGAAAAGGACGATGTAAGACATAGAGAGAGAGAGAGAGAGAGATAGTAAGCAGTCTGCCAGCAGGTGAGGATTAGCAGTCTATCATAATAGGATTTTACCTGTGCAGTATGGAGCAAATCAGCACAGCATAGGAGTTACACAAGACTGAATCTAGCATTTCTACCCTGACTCTCTAGAGATTCGCTATCTCACAGCTCTCCGCACCCGACCGCGTTTCAGAGACATAGGGAAGACATGCACTCTATGCAATAGATGCAATGAGAAAGCAGAGCCCCCAAAAAAGTGAACTCTGAAAAACTGCACCTCTGCAAGATTTGATCAAATTAGTTTGAGGAAAAAATCTTGTTGGAAGTTAATTGCATTTACAGATGATAAGACATGAAGTCACTATAAAATGGACAAGCATGACTATACAATCTCACTGAAGACTATGCAAAGAAAGTTTAAAATAAACAACCCATGAAATGATTGACTTTGATTTGAACACTATAACCATGATTTCTATAAATATTTTCTTCTACATTGTTAATTTTAAGAGCCCCTATTATGCATTATAAAAGGTTATATTTTGGTTCGAGGGTCTCCAACAACAGGCTAATATGCATGCAAGGTCAAAAACACTTTCTTTGTCTTATAATATGCATTTATTTTTGCCTAATTATCCCAACTACTCTCATATGATTTGTTCAGCAATTCATTTTTTCCCAAACCCCTGCTTTGCGTGAGGCTAATCTGCTGTGATTCGTCCGATGACCCAGTCCGTTGTGATTGGTCGACAGGGTTCAGCATGAGACAGAGAGAAACACCCACCATCGCTATGAAGTAGCACAAAGTATGTTAGGTATCCCAAGGCAAGAATGAAATAAAGCAATGCAGTTAAACACCAGCATATTACTTTATTCTTAAACCAAACCCAAAGTAATAACAATGACACACATTCAGTATTAATCTACACAGTGTCAAAAGTTGAACTATTTTGAAAATTGACCGGCCTGCGTGTGAGAAGAACAGCTGATGGTGGCCATAGCAAAGACAAAAAAAGAGGATTGCGAGATCAGAAACGCATTTAAATTGGTAAAAGAAGCATGCGTCGCAGTTTCAATGTGGTTTTGGACGCACTATGTGAATAGCCCAAAAAAGATTTACCTGAGAGATACAGTACAAGCACTGATCTATAATAGATACATGTTTACAAGCGTGAAACGATTACAACTTACAACACACTATTACATACATATTTTGCATACTACAAAAAAACAAGGCAACAATTTTTACTTGCATGTTATGATCTGGAGGAAGAAGAAACTGGTCCATATGAACTGTAACAGTTACTGACAAAGTCCCTGTCGAAGTCCCATATAATAATCTTAGCTGATCCTTCCTTTAATAGCAAACAGCCGACGAATACCATTGCAGCGGATGCTACTGTATCAAAAATCAAAAAAACGACAGGAACAAACACAGCACTAGATTGGCTATACTGTGGTATTGTTGTTAAAATTAACTTTAACCTTTTATTCCCCGCAGCCAAATTTCCATCTGTCAGTGATTGTCATCTTCATGTCATGATCAGTGCTGTGATTCCCGCGCTCCGCTAGTGTCTGATGGAAAGGGCGTGTTCACGTTTTACCAGAACCGGCATTTGGTGATGTACCGTATCGACAACCATGTGTTCAGGCAAAAGATTCAAACCAAACAAGATTCATTTATTCGACCCTAAGTCGACGATTTTGTTAAAGAATCAATAGTATTGCGACTTCCTGATTCCTCCTTAGTCGCTAGAGAGGCAGTGAGGGTCCTTTGACTTTAGTGACGCGCTGGTGGCTGAAAAAGACACGCTGAGCCCAAGATGTTAATAGCAAAACTTTATAAACTTGAAACATGACAAAACAGCAATATGTGGGTTGAATACCTGTTGCATATGGCTGATTATTGCGTCATAGCGTGTAGTGATATTGAAGTGAGTTGCGTGTGTCGTTGAGGCGTTGCGTGTGCCGTGGCGGTCAACAAAAAATACGGCTACCCCACTCTCGTTCTCTCTTCCTCCGGCACCTGTGTGAGTGCGTGCACGCTTTATGTGCTAGCAGGTGCCAGGTATGCCCACGTGACCAAAACAGAATACGTCATTGTAAAACCCAAACTAATCGGTATACAAATTAACATTATTAAATTAAAAGTTATATGGCTTCTATAAATAGTTTTAAACACGGTGCAATTTCAGATTTAAACCTCTGAATGTTTCATTCACTTAGTGCTGTGTTAAACACTGCATGGGAGCTCATTTTCAAAAACCCATAATAGGGGATCTTTAGTGGTAATTTGTTTTCTAATAACATTGGTCAATAGCATTTTTAAGGTGAAATATTACTATGCTAACAATGCTTTCCCCCAAATCTTAAATCCACAAACCAAGTTCTCAGCCAAACAACCTTAAATGAGACATGAAAAGAAAAGAAAAGAAAAACTGATTGTTTCCGTTCAGCAGACTTGGATTAGACTGCTCTATTCATATGAATTTACTTTTCTCAACAGTCAAAACTTTCGGAGGACACTACTTTCACACTGCAAGGCTTAGTGCTCAAATATCAGATCAGTTTTTTTTTGTATAGCTGTTCGTGAACAGATCACGGTCCTAAACTGACCTGCATGTGCAAAAGTACAGTTACGCACAGCACAAAATGTCAAATTATGCACATAATGTGTTTATGAAGTTAGCACGTTGTCAGATTATGCTTAATATGATTATTGCCCTTTTCACACACAACCGTGGTGTATTTCATGAACTGTAAAGGGTTGTTCTGCTACTACTAATGTGTATTTTTGCATATGAAACATAAAATAAGTCACTTGTGATTAAAAACACTGATCATTTTTGACAATAGCTCACCGGTGGGTAGTAAACTCATCAAGGGTTAATGAGCAGCCACAGACAGAACTGTGAAGGCAGAGTTGGTTTATCTCTGTTTGCATCTGTTATCTGTTGGTTTATCTCTGTTATTTCATTCACTTCATTATAAACAACAGGCACGTGCAGAAAGGGTGTTTGGGTGCTCGAGCACCTGCCATTTTTTTTTTCTATTGGAGAGAAAGTTTCCCCTTAGAAATTAAAGTCCTCCCTCCTTTGTGCACGGATCCCCTATCCACAACACCCACGACGCTCTTCAGCTTCGCGATCAACCCGTGTCCCAATTGTTAACCAGATTGGTTAACAAGCACCAGTTTTGCCTTTTTCAAAATGAACAAATCAACTTTCTGTGGTAAAGTAATTGCCCTGTGTGCTATTCTTCTATGCTGCTGAGGAGTAGATGATGTTTGCCACACAGAATGATGACGCATGTCGCTCAAAGATTATGTAAGTCACATGAAATCCGACATGACCGTTCACATTGAGCTCGCATTGCAAAACATCACATCTGTGTCTGATTTAATACTACATATGAAAGTGGCACAAATCTGAAGTAAAAAGATCAGATTCCATGCGGTTTGGGCTGTTTACACTGTCATTACCTGAGTCACATGTGGCCAAAAAATCCGATTCGGGCCATGTTTGGCTGCAGTGTGAACAAAGCCTTTGTTTAGCTCAGGCAATTGAACAGGATTTTGATAATAAGAACGTATAAACACATGATCTCTGCATTCCCATAAATCCTGTCCAAAAAGTGCACAGACTGTAACAACTGTCCCAAATTAAGTGCAACTTGCCACACAATATGCCACTGAAAACAGAGCCACTTTGTAAGCTTCACAGAGTATTTGTACTCATCTCAAAGATACAATGATGACTCTAGTTCGGTTGTTTTCTTTACTCTAAAATAGTGGCGATTTTATCTACACAAGGAACCATTCATGTCAGTTGCTGCTAAAGCAAACCAAGGCCTTAGGAGAGAAAGCATATTTCATAAGAATAAAAAGCGTATCTCTTATTAAGAAAGTACAGTCACTTCTAATCAGAGCGACTGAAGTTCATGAGGTGACATTTGCGAGCCGACAAGCACAGGACCCGTCATGCTAATGCAACAGAGTAATTAATCTGCCCCCAATGGAACCCAGACCACTAAAGGTCACACGCACACACACTTTCTCTCTTTGCATCTGTCTTACGTACACAAGTTTCCCCACAATCCACGGCCAAACATGAATTCATCTTCTGGTACACATTGTTCTGCACATCTCCTTGTATCTGTATTTGTTTGTGCATTTCTATCACCCTGTTGTGGCCGTTCTTCTGCTGACAGGCTAGACATGAGCACTGCCTTGACCCGTGAAACACACATGGAGGGGATGTGCTGGATTCTGCTTAGTTAATGCAAATGGAATCAGCGTTGGAATATTCTTCACTGCTGTGGGATCTATTCAGTGAGCACAGACCACTGATCCTTCACTGTTTATAAAGCTCACATGAGCAGCGTGCATGTGCATCTCATCTAAAAGAACAAGACTTTCCTTATTACTCATCCCAAGGTTGGTGTATTGAGAACTGCATGAAAGATTCACGTCAGCCAAAAATGGAAATTGTCATCATTTACACATCCTTATGTCATTTAAAACCAGCAATCCAGGCAAATTCAAGTTCATTCTACACTTCTTTGACTTTAATTGTCTCTCTTTAGGTTCATCAGTAGAAATTCATACAGGTTTGACATAGCATGATGGTGAATTAACGATGAACATTTTATTTGGGATGACCCGTTCCTTCAAGGAATAGATGCAGTTTGGCAAAAGACTGACGGTTTGTTAATGAAGAGTCTGCCTTCAAATGCAAGGTCATACTTGCATGTTTCATCCTGCGTTCAGTTTTCCTGAGCTCTTCTGCATATTCAGTCTCAGCAAGGAGAGACTGTTAATAAGATGGACCCTCCCACTCATGATTGGTGCGTCAACTCGGATATGATATCTTTGAGGGAATGTGAATTGTGTAGGAAGGCCCAATTGTTTTTAGCGAGCGAGAAAGTCATTTAACATGAGATTTCACCACTTGCACCATTCTCAAGAGCTTTGCGACCAAATAATAAGCAGCATGTGCAATGAAAAAGGAACTGGAATAATAAAACAAGAAAAGCATTCAGCTACATGCTTATACAAGCCTGAAAATACAAAAAAAATCTATTCTCCTGATTGCAAATGAGCTCCTTTGTACAAGTACGAAACTGTGCTGACTGATGAACGGGCACATTTGGGTATAGGATGGATCTCAGGACGGTATCTGATAAAAAGGCAAAAGTCTCTGTGGTCTCATACTAATAACAAGAGGGAGATCTTCATGACTGATTGCTGAGGCCCGCAGGTTTCCCAGAATTGTGTCAGGAGGACTGTACAAACATCCTATGAAGATCCAACGAAGATTAAAAGGCAAATCTGGGGCAGGAGTTTTGATACAGGACACCAAAGTCTGGCATATCTGCCTTAGAGCAAGGAAGATCTAGCAGGATGTCCAGCCACAGATGAGCCTATGACATTTACTTAAAGGAACATTCCACTTTTTTTTTGAAAATAGGTTCATTTCACATTTTACTATTTTAAAATCCATTCAGCCGATCTACAGGTTTAATGGGAGCACTTTAAGTTAAGCTTTGATCATTGAATCAGATAAGACCATTAGCATCTCGTTCAAAAATGACCAAAGAGTTTTGATTTTTTTTCTATTTAAAGGTGCAGCATGTAAGTTTGACACCCAGTGGTCGACCTAGGTATTGCTCTCCTGGATCAAAACACATTTTCACTCAGCTCCTCAGCTGAGTCCACGCAAGTGCAGGTTGCCAGATTGACAAGAGTGTGCCTGACTATCGAGCCTAAAGGATGATTTAATGCTGATTTCAACCATTTTCTATCTAAAAGCAACAGCGGGCGTTGGAAGACATCCATACTAAAAGGAGTTTTTGTCCTAACTGAGATGTCTGAATGACATTTTACGTGACATTTATTATGAAAGTAGCAGCAGATAGTTCACCTCAGATCTTGAAAATAAAATAAACCGTTTGAAAATGAACATTAGAACTGTGACTCAATGCAAGCTTGCACATATCAGTAATTCAGCATGTACATTTAATAATGTTAAAGAGGTTTAATATGTATTAATTATATCATAAACCTTATTATTTCATTGGAGTGCAGTAAGTGCACTATTCTGTGCTTCTGAATAGCTGTATTTAAATTTCTGTCAGGTTTCGTCTGCTGCAAGCAGCCAATTTGCTTATCACTGCAAATCTTATCTGGTAGCATTTTGTAGGAAACAGGGTTACAATGTAACCTGCAAACCTAATGTTTATATTATTAATATTTATATTATTTGCCAATTAATAATCTCATGTGGAACTATGAATCTGTGTCTCATTTTGGGGCTGTTACTCTCCACCAGAGGTCGCATTTCAGTCACAGACACACACTTTGACAGCATTTCCTGAATAAATAAAATATGCTGTTTTCCACTAAGGCAACCCGGGGTGCTGAAATACAATTGGCTAAAGTGACATTGGGCAGGTTAAAGGGACCAAAACAAAGACAATTCACTTAGCATGTATATATCTGCAAACATTTTATGGTATTTTTATGCTTTAGAAAAGTCAAAATCTTGCATACAGCAACTTTAAAGCTTGACTCTTTTGTAGTTACATTGTGCACTGACCGTCGAAAAGTGTAAAGTTGCTACTTTCTAGACAGATATGACTAGGAAATCTACTCTCACTCAGAGACTTTTGGGACATTCAGGGATGTTTGTCATTGTTATTATTTGGAGTTATGATGAAGAATAGAGCAATACACTGGTGTACAAACGGCACAGCTTTATCAATAAGTTACTGCATTGCGCTTACACATACTGCAACCTTGCTGCTTACTGCAAGCCTTGATGGGTGTTTAATTTTTCTACACACATTGCATGCAGTCGACCAATCACAATAGACTGGGTCATCGGAAAAATTACCACAGATCAGTCACGCGAAGGAGAAGTTTGAAAAAATTTATCACAGAACTAACGTATGGGGAAAAAGTGCTTTTGACCCTATATGCTTATAAGGCTGTTGTTGGAGACTACTCAAGCCAAAATATGAACATTTTAGTCCTCAATAGGGGCACTTTAATATTACTATTATTATTACTATTATTATTATTTTTATTACTACTATTAATACTACTGCTACTACTACTACTTCTAGTAATAATAATAATAATAATAATAATAATAATAATAATAAACTTTAAAAAACGTCCTTTGTACAATTCTGTACTATTAAGTAACATGTAAACCGATCCGATTTAAATCATGGGTGGAAAGGAAAAAATAAACCACAAAGTAGCACAACTCCGGTTAAAATAAATAAACACTCTTAACGCTACACTACAATCGCTAGAATCACACACTATGTTGTACAACCATCCCCTGCCTGCAAAAAGCGTGCTAAAGCTCCCTCCGCAGAACAAGGAAAGGGGAAATAAATATGAAATGTCACTTGGAAAGTGCACTGCAGGAGAAGTGCACACTCTTGCACTTTCTGACATGAGGAAGACAGCGAGTGGGGTGAAGATTTATGGCGCGCACAACATCAGGAGTTGATAATTCTATTAGAGGTAGCACCCAGGATTAATACACATCCTCTCTGGGTCTTCCATGTGAGCAAAAACAAAAGGGTAAAACTGTTAGCTCTTCCCAATAGATCGATAGAAGAGAGGCGGGAAGCTGACAAAACTACAACTCTAATCTCAAACAGCCTACATCAAACTACTACAAGGCAAACCTGGAAAGGAAAAAAATGGCCATGATAAAGGCAAAAAGAACACTAAATGGGAAAAGAAAAAGTACTATACCGCAAATATATTTCATATATTTGACATTAAAACTGGTGCAAAGGTATGGCTTGTCCCGCCATACCTTTGAGCATTAGACTGTTTAATAAATATAAAATGGACAACAAGGATGTTCAATAAATAGTACCATTTTAATACCATTTTGATCTTTGATGTGGAGATGCTGGTTGTGTATGAATGACTTGATAGAAACATGTTTTTGTTTGTTCATTTGTGTAACTTTGTATTGAATTTTTATTTTAATTTACTTTTTTGGTATTTTGTATTGATGTATAGACGTAATTTCTAAAATAATTGAATCTTGGCATTGCTACGCAGAAAACAAATAAACCTTAAAGGGTCACAATAGGCCAAAATGTGTTTTTTGAGATGTTGACATTTATGTGTCTCACATTGCTAAAAACACTATTAGGACACTAAATATTTCACTAAAAAGGAAAAATTTGTTGTTTTTGCATTATTTCTAACAAATTCGTTCTTCCAGTTCGAAAAGAAATTTTGAAGCTACGTCACGGCCATGAGATCATTGCGTAAATTCCAGACTGGGTGTCTGTACCGGCCAGTACAACGTGATGTCTTCGAGTTTTCAGCATTATTTCACGAATAAGACTGGAGGTACGACTTCATTAATATGCATGATATAGCTTTGAAAACTATTTTTACCTGTTAACGGTGTTCAGAGAGACACCACGTTGTGTTGCTAACTGTAATTAAAACAAGTGGAAGAAGAAGAATTGTTCGAAGACATGGGTCATCAGTGTTGTGTTGATAAATGTGCCGCAACTGTACTGTTTCCAATTCCCCACAATGAGAGCACCCATCGTGTGTGGACCCATGTGTGGATTACAGTGGTCTTCTAACATGCGACAAAACAATGTTTGTAAGGAACATTTTTAACTCGAGAACTTATCGCATCTGGAAATGGTGAAATTCGGATTTGCCACTCGTCTTCTTTTTTTCTATAAAAAGACACAGTTCCAGTGAATTAGACGCAATGACGTTAATCATGTTATGTGCTATAACATGTAAAATGGGATCATAAAAGGAACATTCAAAAAGCAACTCATGTAAACACCTTAATCATATTATTGTCTTATTCAGATTAAGACAAATAATTCAATTACTGATGTCCATGTAAACGTAGATGCTGTCTATCTCCCCTGCGTCGGTATTTATGTTGAATCAGCATGTCGGTATTTATGTAGAATCAGCATGTGCACGTAATGAAACTTACCCTTTAATGCAAAACCGTCCCTCTTTCGCAATTCGGCAATCCCACCTAAACAAAGCTGGACTCACCCACTTTCCTGCATTTTTCAAACTAGAGGTGTGAAAACATGGCCCTTTAAACCTAAATGTAGTGCTTATTTAGGCACCAGGTCAGAATATGCAAAATAATAGAAGACATTTTAGTTCTACAATTGAGTTCCAGGTAAAAAGGAGCAATCATTTAAGTAATGATTGTGCCTTCCATGTTCTTGTGATATTAAAATTACAACAACTAATTAATATATGACAGGTTTTGCTAATAGTCCAAATGATAATGCGTGTCTCGAATTTCTAAAATTACTCGAATTTCTGTTAAATTTGAAAAATGATTCAACGTGAGCTAGCAGTAAGGCTGTGAGATTGGTTTATTCCAGGTTTGTATAAAGATAAATCTCAAAATTGGACCATATAATCACAGTTCAGATTTTCTGCATGTTATAAATTTAAAGACCATCCACCCGCAGTTACAAAAAAAATTATTAAAAAATAAATAATTTTATTGAGATATTCATTGCAGCATTACAGCAAATATTACAACATTTCTATTTTTTTTACAAAAAAAATTAATTAAATAGCACACAAAAAATAGAATAAAATAAATAAATAAATAAATAAATAAATAAATAAATAAATAAAGTAATTCGGATGGACCCAGAATACGTCTAACCCCTAGAACCCACCCCAACTTTGGGACTAAAGCTTATGCAGTACTGTTGGTGTGACCTTCACCATATGGGTATTCAACGTATGCTTTCAAGATAGAGGAGAAAAGGAGACCAAATCTTGTCAAATTTTTTCAATTACTTTGCCATAAGAAATCTGATCCTTTCCAGATGTGCTAATTTAGTTAATTCTTCCCGCCAAGATCTAAATAATGGGGATTCTGTTGATTTCCAAAACCTTAGCACTAGCTTCTTTGCCACAACAAGGCTGTAAGACAAATAAACATTTAAATTACTTGTATTTATTCCTCTCACACTGACTCTTCGGCTATTGTATTCGGGCTTTTTGTCCATTTTGCAAAGCTTGACAGTCTCTGGTTTGCTCTTTGTGGAGAATTTCTTTTTGTGTTCCACAGAATAAAGAAAATCTTGTGGGTTTCAAAGAATGAGGGTGAGCAAATGATGACAGAGTTTTCATTTTTGGGTAAACTACAGCAGTGATTTATAATACAGATGTCCCAATCATGGAGCACATTTGTCTCCTCTCCTGCATCAGTAGAGACACTAAAGCTCTGTTTCCCAATATAAAAAACAACATGTCAATGCATTGTAGACAAGCCTGTGGTTTTAAAAGAAAAGAAAAAACAGACAAGTTAATTCAACAGCTGCAAAAGTTAAGTTGTTTTTACTACATTAAGGCAACTTATATCCTTTAAAGAGAGTGCAATTTGTAAAAGCATGAAGAGATTAGAAGTATTGTATACATAATTCAATCAATAAACAAATGTATTAATAAAAAACTTGCTGATATAGATTCAATCGAATTAACAACTTTGCCCAATATTCAATGCAACTATATCCAATATTTCAAGACAATGAAAATAATCTGGTTTAGTGCACCATCAACAGCCCTAAATGCATTTTTTTCTCTATGGGGAATAACCGTCCAGATGCTACTCATGATGTGGCTTGCTGCCCAAAAATTTACCGGAAGAATGACTAACAAGCCAATCTATGAGAGCCAACACACATTAAATAAGGCAATTTAATGAATAAATAACAACGACAAATGTATGCATAAGCAATCATGTGTGTCTTTTTATGATGCGTCACATCCTCTGCACAGTATCAGACTACAGATTCTTAACAACAACATTTGCAGCAACACCCTTTAGGCTTCTGTTAATGTCTGGTGGAGATTATCACACAAGCACAACAAACTAAGGAATGACAACAACAATGTCCTGGCATTTGCTCTATCAGAGCTCAATTATTTCCATATTACAAAGGCGCTCCAGAAGAACAGAGGAGCGTAATAAATGGCAATGAGGCGATACTAATGTACCTCTCTTGTGCTCCCCACTTTCAGCCTGAGAAAACACAACAGCCTGACTCTCAGGCCTGGCTGAACACAAACCCTCCTGAAAGAGCCGTGAGTTTTGGGAAGAGTGGAGTGGGGGGGGGGCTTAGCTGCGGCTTAGCTATTCATTTTTCCCTCTTTGGCTTCGTCTCGGCACCCATGCAGCAGTCTGCCTGTTTGAGTTATCATAGGGCAGCGTGTTCACAGCCTGTTTCTCTTCAACCACCCCCCACCAATTGTTCCCAGCCTGTCTGCCACAGGAAATTACACTTCCACCTTCAGGCCACGCACGAGCAGACAAGGCCTGCTTCCACATGAAGACCAAAAACAGGCAGGGAGAGAGTGGGAGACGGATGCGGCCAGACACGAAAGCTAGGAGACTGGTTTACATCTGGTAATAACATCGATCACAGACAACCACATGAAATTGAGCGGTCAACCAAAAAAAGATTGATGTTAACCTGGTATTGCCGTACATCTGTAGTGACTGAGCCATGTTGGATTTCATCTAAAGAAAGTAACATATAAAGTTGACAATGTTTTTGAATTGTACATTTTTAAATTTGACCAAACCTGTTAACAACCGGAGATGTTAAAAAAAACCCCGAAAAACACTCACAATAAATTAATAATAAGGGAATAAGTGGTCTTTCAACAATGTCCAGTAAGCATTAGCATGCACATAAAAATGCACCATGGACTGTTGAGCAGGGGTGCACAATCTTGCTCCGGAAGGACCAACATCCTGGAGGGTTTCGATTCAAAAAGCTCCAACACAATTGCTCGGGACTTTCTAATGAATCCCAAGACCTTGATTAGCAGGTTGAGGTGTGTTTAGTTAGGACTGGAGCTTGGTTCCTTTATCTGGTTTAGACACTCCTGCTGATTTTTTCCCCCCAAAAGAATCCTAATATTTATCTGAATGATCTCATTCTTATTGTTAAAATAGTAATGACATTTTACTATGTGCTAATTTTGGGTGTATTCTAAATAAGTTAAAAGGCACCATATGCATTGCTTCAAAGATTTTCAGACAAAGTTTACAGACTTACATTGACTTACAAATTTGTCAAACTTACAGACTAAAAAAGTTTTGAATACATAAACATGAACACTCACAAACATGCTTTCTGCAGTACTGCCACTTAGAATGAAATGAAGACAACAACTCTCATGATTCCACACTCAGTCCCAATTTGCATACTCTCATCCTAAATATTATTTGAAAATATAATTAGTATGTCCCAAACCATAGTATGTTGAAAACAGTATGCCAAAGGTTCCTGGATGATTTACTATATCCTGTACAAAATTGAAGTGTAAAGCGTCCACACTCTAACCACTGATATTGCCCACGGTACATTGCGCATTGGACGTGAATTCAATTAGAACTACGAACGCAGGAGAAAAATGTAAATAAACTACAAACATGATGGCCGCGTGAGACCAACCGTCAAGTAGAGAAGCTTCAGTGATGTATAACTGTTAATTAATATTACAACAATACTGAACTTGTAAAAAGACGTGTTTGGACATTAACGTCTGAATGCAGAATTATCCAAAGACCTGAAGACGTTTCTCTGCATGAAAGACTCATGAATGGGAGATTAGCCTGCTGCTGCTTCTCCAATAAGGTAGGAAATTAAAGAAATGTGGATGATGTGTGGATGATTGAAAGGACTCATAACTAAACAACACAATGATCTGTTAATGATGAAGTAGTATGTCCCAAAGCTTGCATACTCTTCTGTTACTCACTCAAAAGTATATACTTTTCCTTAACAAAAAAAGTACATACTTTTAGGGCACAGTATTAGTATGCGAATTGAGACGCAGCATATGCCTTTGTTGTGAATACTAGCCCTCTAGTGACAAAAAATTACATACTGAGCCGTTAAATCATGTTGTCGCTCCTTTAAATCATGTCATGTTGCACACTTTTTAAAAATAAAATGTATAGTAAGTGGCCATAAGTGAGGGTTCAGTTTTTTTTTTTAAACAAGTCAATTGTCAAAAGATCAACAATTGAGTATATTGTTCCATGGCATCAGTTTAAAATTGCTTCTACAAATATTTGACCTCTTTTACCATCACTTGTGTTTCACAGGCCTTAAACAGAACTCTTCACGTTGAGCGCTGCACCAGGTGAGTTACAAAGCAAGTTTACTACATAACAAAAGCTATAAATATTTGAGCTGGTTATGTAATGCAAACAACCAATAGTATTAGCCTACAAATCACACATTATGATAAAACTGTCTCAAAATCAATATTGCGTATTATAAAATATGTTGTTTTATTATGTCCCCTGACTTGTTATACCTGAAGTACGCTGAAATAAATCAAAATTCAAATAAAAAAACAAAAGATCTTGAATTGAAATTGTAATGAATCTGCACCAATAAACAGTGCTAATAGCCCGATTCCTTTCTTACCACCAGAATGTGTTAAGAATAATCAAATCACTTAGTAGAAAGCATCTAAGAACATGATCTGCAGTAGTGAACATAGCAGATGAAATAAAAGAACAGTTATGATGAGTCAAAGGTTAAAGAGTCCATATAGAGCATTTATATAAATCAAGTCTGTTCAGCTGGAAAAGAAAGAGTAAGAGAAAAAAAATAGAAAGCCAGCCACAGATAGATTGTAAAGTTCTATTAGTTAACCCTGCATTTACCTACCTTTTTCAGTAGCATGCTTGCACCCATAACAAAAAATAATAAAAATTATCTATATTGAACTAGGTCCAACTTTGAGGATATGCAAAAATGATTGAATTAAATAGGAGGTTGGATGGATAATGACTTTTGCTGCTGATGATAATGAATTTTAAAGGCTGATACGTGCTTTTGAAAGGAAGGCTTTATGTAATGCAAATGAAAGTAGATATGAAATCAAGTGGCTAGCCTTACTGCATGAATATTATTGTCACATTTATGCATATTTCTAATACTTTTAACCGCCACAAACAGCTGTGTACAGCAAACAAGGAAGGCCAACCTGATTTCAACAAGTAGGATCTATTTTGATCTTGAAACAACATTACAATCAACCAATCAAGAGATACGTTTACAGTTTATGTTAAGTTTATGCACTTCTACATGATTGTTATCCAACTATTATTCCCCTCTGATTTTGGAAATGATTAACAGTTATGGTTGGATTTAGGGGTAGGGAATAGGTATGGATTACATTTTCGAACAAAAATTATGTTCCACGATCAATATAGATGTTAATCCAGGATTGCATTGTACAGGTACTTGGCAAAATCATGATGTGCAACAGAAAAATATTTTAAGTGTGTAAACACTGCATGCACTCTGCCAATTTACAGTAGGGCTATATGATATTGGGGAAAAAACAACATTTGATTTTCTGCAATACATATTAACTGAAAATCCCTATTTGGAAAGAACTGATTGACTGGGATGATTTTGTATAGGAGAGTGCATCTGTGTAAAATATAATAAACAAAATCACAAGCATAGACAAGTACAATAGAGCAAATATACAAATGAAATGAAAAGTGCTTTTTGTATTTTTGGAGTTATAGTTTTCAGGTTAATAATTGAATAATAAAAAAACACTACAGTCTTCATTGTATAAATGAATACAATTAATCTTTGTTAAAGCTATTATGATTAAACTTTGCTATGACACCACAAATGATGTGTTCTGAACTGTGGCTCCTAGTCAACTTTAATCCAGACTCAATGCAGAATCTGCGATGTGATTACTGCAGATGCACACATTGTGATATTGATGCTGAAATGATATACTGTGCAGCCCTGTTACTGAAACCACAGATTCACGGCTTTCCACCGTGCAAATACATGGGGGAATTGTACTTTACACATCCTGTGCAAAGATGCTTGTGGAATTGGTGCTGCTTCCAGACCAATGTTTGATCTGGAAGCCCATCGAGAGGCACAGTACAGCTTCAGCAGACTATCCCTCACTCTGGACACAAGAAACTCGGTTGAGTTTGCTGCCTCATGTCACAGAAAAACTTGTGATTCTGTGAGTTGGTTGGGTTTGGTGCACACACAGAGTGAGTGAGAGACGATCAGTTCTGCACAGCACTGCTATAAGTCCAACATAGCCACAACTGATTTTAACAGTATTCTCAAAATCTGTATCACATAAAAAAATGAACACTCATCATTTCATAATTCCAACTAATTAATTCAAAGTGAAATATACTGTATGCATATTACAAACAAGTTATTCATAAAAGTAGAGCTACCTAATATAATTGATTGAAACATGGCATTACTTAATTGATTAACTTTTAAAAACCATGCAAAACGGCTGCCTTATGAGTCTTAAGTTAGTTTAAATTAAGTGCCTCGATCATTCAGCAGCAATGGCACGCATATACAGGACAAGTATCAAATGCAGTTACTGTTTTATATTAAAAAGTATAGTCTTAACCCATATACACAGTATAGCCATACTTTTTCTTTCATCTTTATCTGTATAGCACTTTTTTCAATGTAGATTGTCAAAGCAGCTTACCAAAGATGAAGTTCTATCAAAATAAAACCAGTTTCCAAAGTTGAAGTTTACTTTAATTTACTTCAGTGTAATGCAAATGTCACTACTGAAAGCTCAAAAACTGAAAAGCATCCTGAATAGGGCTGGGTGGTATTGAAAAAAAAAAAATCATGATATCATGTTCATTCAATATCGATAATTACTGAATATTTTTTAACAATCCATTTAAAAGTATGGGCAGCACGGTGGCACAGTGGGTAGCACAATCGTCTTAAAGCAAGAAGGTCGCTGGTTTGAGTCCTGACTGGACCAGCTGGCATTTCTGTGTGGAGTTTGCATGTTCTCCCTGTGTTTGCGTGGGTTTCCTCCATGTGCTCTAGTTTCCCCCACAGTCCAAAGACATGTGCTATAGGTAAATTGAATAAACTAATTTGGCCATAGTGTATGTGTGTAAATGTAAGAGTGTATGAGTGTATGGGTGTTTGCCAGTGATGGGTTGCAGCTGGACGAGTATTCGCTGCGTAAAAACATATGCTGGATAAGTTGACGGTTCATTCCACTGTGGCGAACCCTGATGAATAAAGGGACTAAGGCAAAAAGAAAATGAATAAATGAATTTAAGAATATTAGGATTTTTTCATTTTACCACTTTATTTTAATTTACCAACATTACTAATGCAAATAGTTTTAATGGTCAAAAACATTTTTTTTAAACTAAATATCTGATCTCTTTATAATAAACATAAGTGTAGATAAATAAAACATTACAAAGTGCGTGCATGGTAAAGTGCAAACGCTGAACAATCAAAACAAACTTTAAAATGTGTATAATAATGATATAGTAATCCTCAAACTCTGTCAACAAAACAAATTATGATAATCAAATCTGAGCTTTCAAGTAAAGGAACCAGCCTTCATTGTTCAAATACATATTGCAACATTACAAAATTGTGAAGTTTAAGGACTACATTACCCCCTATGCTAAAAAATATTTTACATGGGGAACTAGTGGCTTGGATACACAAGAAAAGAAACCAAAAAGCCACTCTGGCGACACCCTTTATATGCCGCTCCGATGCAAGTTTATGAAGAAAAGTAAAAAGCACTGCAGTGTTTTGGCACACTGTGTTCCTCTCAGCTAAGTAGTCTACACCGTTATTACTGAAGGACAAATATTCCATACAAAGTGTGAAGAAGATTGGTGAAGGTCTACTTGCATGAATCTCAGAGCGCTTGCGGCATTTGGAAATGTCCAGATGTTTTTTCAACAAGATGTGTCTGGAAAATGCGAGTGCGTCAAGTTGTGTGCCGCTTAAACACCATGTGCCCGTTGTGTACCGTCATTAGAAATGACAAACCCTATACCCTGAGCTTATTAGCATTTCTTGTAGCATTTCAAGGGGCGGGCCCAGCAGCCACATTTGAATAAAATTATAGCTTTCATACCAAAACTTCATACCAATTTTTTTTTTGTAATTGACAATGGTGTTCGGTCAATAAATACAGATATATTCTGTTTTTTTTTTTTTTGTTTGTTTTTTTAAATCGCCCAGCCCTAATCCTAAACCAAATTTAAAATCCTATTGAAACATGAAACAATTGAAACAAGCCCCATTTTAGTATTGTGGAATACTAAAAAAAACACTTCATTTTAAGATATAGTTCAAGATTCTGATGTACAGCATGCTGGCAAAAATTACTCAAAATTTTTTTTTGTTTTAACTATCAAGAACTTTTAAGAGTAAGAAATGTATACAATATTTTTTACAGTTTATATCAACAAACTGTACTAAAAGTCAAGTAAAAGTGTTTGTTAGGACATAGGCTAGGTTTTACAGTGCATGTCAATTTCACAAACTTGTTAGATTTCTAAAAATTTAACAGTCGACTTCAATTTGAGCTTAACAAAAGCAACAGAGAAGAAGCAACAAACCAGATGCAAAAAGTATGGCTGAAAGGAAAAACAAAAGAAAAAAAGAAAAACTAAATAAATAAATAAATCAAGTCATAGCAGATTGCACAGCTGAAAGGCTGCCCTAGTCAAGTGAAGCAACAAACATTTAAATAAATAAAAAACATGAACGTCTCTTGAAGCCCAAAGGTCTAGGTTTGCAAATGGAATCTCATTACTTTGCTCTCCAGGCGGCAGGAAAACTATTAACACAACAGCTGGATTTAGACAGAGGGGAGTAAGACCAGGAGGGAGAGACACTGAGCGGAGGCCGGGGAAAGAAAAAGTGAGCTGAATAGACATGTCAGAGTAACAGGGGGGAATAAAGAAAGTGATGTGAGCACGGATGACAGGAGGGGAAGCGAGGGATGTGGAACGAGAGTCTGAGAGACACAATAACTTTAAACCTTTCACCTAATCCACAATGAGACATGCTGTGACATGCCAGGAAACCATCAGAACCCGAGGGAAGTGTTAAAAATAAAAAATGATCAATGTCTTGGTGCAATTTTGTCATCATTAGTCATTCAAGATGAAAAAACAAACAAAATGAAATTCCCCTTTACATTAGTTTATTTCAATGCTCCAGTGACACATCCAACAACACATGTGACATTAATAGGCATAGTTCACCTAAAAATAAATACATGAATATACAAATAAAATGACAATTAAAATGACCACAAACAATATTATTTCTATATAAAATATAAATATAATTATTATATTTACAGCTGAAGTCAGAACTATTAGCACTCCTTTGATTTTTTTTTCATTTTTTAACATTTCCCAAAAGATGTTTAACAGAGCAAGGAAATTTTCACAGTATGTTTAATAATATTTTTTCTTCTGGAGAAAATCTTATTTGTTTTATTTTAGCTAGAATAAAAGTGTCAAAATTATTAGCCCCTTTAAGCTTATTTTTTTGATAGTCTACAGAACAAACCATTGATTTATATATATTTATATATAATAACTTGCCTAATTACCCTAACCTGCCTAGTTAACCTAATTAACTTAGTTAAATGTCACTTTAAGCTGTATAGAAGTGTCTTGAAAAATATTTTTATACCATATTATTAGAAATTAGTTATCAAAAGAGTCTATTGTTTAGAAACGTGCTGAAAAAAATCTTCTCTCCGTTAAACAAAAATTGGGGGAAAAAATAAACAGAGGGGCTAATAACAGTCTTCAACTGTACATGGTGTCATGATAATTTTAAAATGATAGCTTTCCCCCCCCAAAAAAACAACATTTTCTAATAATTTACATAAAACATGATAAAAATAAAGAAGTGACTTATCTTCAGTAGAACAATGAATGATTTTAAATGAAATGATTCTTGGTGGTTCAGATAAAGTCAACAGCTCAGCTACTAGAACTTAATGAGCTCATGATGATACAATGACGGCTTATGAAGTAAATCAAGAAACAGAACACAATAGGCCACAGCCAAATCACCCTGCAGCCCAAGACCGTTTACTCACTGAAGCCAAGCAGGGTTAAGACTGGTCAGTACAGGGACGGGAGAGCATGTGGGAAAACTAGGTGCTGTTGGAAGTGGTGTTAGTAAGGCCAGCAAGGGGCAACCTGTGGTCTGTGTTAGTCCTAATGCCCCAGTATAGTGAAGGGGACACTATATTATCAGTGAGCGCCATCTTTCGGATGAGATGTCTTTGCGGTCATTAAAAATCCCATGGCACTTCTTGTAAAGTGTAGGCGTGTAACCCCGATATCCTGGCCAATTTTTATTTTAAATTTTTTCTCTCATCGGCCCTTATCCATTATGGCTTCCCAATCATCCACATCTGCTGAATTGGCCATCTATAGCTGGTGTGTCGTGATCCCAATGGCCCAGTGGTCCTGTGGCTGCCGGCAGAGGTTTGTATGGTTGCTAGGCGACCACCAACCACCTTCTCAGAGGATGACAAGCTGTCACACTGAAACCAGTTTTATTTAAAATGTTATTTTATTTTAAAATGACAAAGCACTGCAGTGTTTGGGTGTTGTGTTTGTCTGAAATAAATAGTCTACCGAAATGTGTATATTCCATACAAGCTAAACAGTCAGTTCTTGTCACGTGACTCGCAAGCTGCACACCTCCATTGGAAATAACGAACTGTCTCAAACTGTAGAAAAGACGTGATGTGTGAACGGCCTCTAAAAGGCAACCATCATTTGCGATCTCCACCAGTTGATCTTCTTGCATAGACATGGTGGATTCACTTGATTTGTTGACAAATGGGTTCAAATGGATCAAATGAATCCATTCCTCTGTAATTTGCGGATCCTTCACTGGGCCATTCCCCTTACCAAAGGAACTTTCCTAAGACTTTGTTTCTTACTCATTTTGCTTTGGTTAAATTTGGGCGCACAAGTGACCGAGATGTAATCTTGAGAGAATACGGTAAATTTTCAAAATAAAAGATCGGTGAAACAGGAAATAATTAATGTTTTCTTGTGCAGCCAGGTATAAATTGATCCACAGACCGGTACCAGTCCGAAGCCTGGTGGTTGAGGACCACTGCTCCAGAGCATGTTCTTGACTGCCAAAGTAATCCCCTACATCTTAAATAACCTTAGGGTAAAAAAATTAACTTTTTTTTGCTTCAACGTATGTTAAGCTGCTTTGACAGAATGTACATGTAAAAAGTGCTATAAAAATTAATTGAATTGACTTTCAATCTCAATAGACTTCAGTGTTTCCTCTAGGATTTTTTACAGCTGTGGCGGCAGGTCTTTTGCACAGATCTACCAACTACCTATGCCGTTATTTCAGTGACATAGTGAGCGCAGTATTACAAGTCAAGATCGCATTTATGTAATACGAGCATGCAAATCTCTTTGCTTGCTCTCCTATTTCATCTGTTTGTGCACAAAACTTCTTGCATGCCCTTAAATAAAGACTGCTCGTGCAGATTTTATTGTGCACTTTTAAATAAACGCTGCTGAAGTGTAATGTAGAACGTTTATGTAGTAAGTATGTCTCCAACATTCATTAAATTGGCTAGGAATTTTTATGAATATCTCCAATAAACCTACAAAGCGGCATTAATGCTTCCTGAAGTAAAGTGAAACGGCTATGAACTGTTTGTTGTATGCATAGACCTTTATATATAAAGTATAATTATGGAAATTGTGTTCATGCTAACAGAAAGCTACGTCGTGTTTGCTGGCCTCACGCATTATGCACCTGCTAGTCAGTCAGTCAGCATGTCACCTTGAAGGGTTAAACAAATAATGCACAGCACTGCTATGGTTACAGATAAGTTTGTGCTGTAATAATTTACTTACTTTTTAATATGTTTAGGTGTGATTATAACCCACTATTAAAAAAACGACGATGTTTTGAATGAGAAGCTATAATGTAGCCGTGGCGGGATGAATTTTGGTGTGGCGCCCCGCCATGGAAGAATGAATGTAGCGGAAAGCTTGGACTTGTTATTCCTTCACTTTTAACAAATGCAGAAGGATGACTTGTACATCTGACAGGACATCTCTCACAGGACTAAATGACTACAGACTAGTGGCGCTGACATCTGTGGTCATGAAGTCTTTTGAAAAACTGGTGCTGGCCCACCTGAAGGACATCACTGAACCCTCACTGGACTCTCTTCAGTTTGCCTACAGAGCAAACAGGTCTGTGGATGATGCAGTCAATATGGGACTGCATTATGTTCTGCAACACCTAGACAGACCAGGGACTTATGTGAGGATCTTGTTTGTTGACTTCAGCTCAGCTTTTAACACTATCATTCCAAACCTTCTCCTGCCCAAATTAACTGAGCTCTCCGTGCCCACCTCTGTCTGTCAGTGGATCAACAGCTTCCTAACGGACAGGCAGCAGCTGGTGAAGCTGGGAAAATTCTCATCCAGTACCCGCACAATCAGCACTGGCGCCCCCCAGGGGTGTGTCCTCTCCCCACTGCTCTTCTCCCTGTACACGAATTACTGCACTTCGAAAGACTCCTCTGTCAAGCTCCTAAAGTTTGCAGACGACACCACACTTATCGGCCTCATTCAGGACGGTGACGAGTCTGCTTACAGACAGGAGGTTAAGGACTTGGCTGTCTGGTGCAGTCACAACAACCTGGAGCTGAACACGCTCAAAACTGTGGAGATGATAGTGGACTTCAGGAGAAACCCCCCTGCTCTCCCCCCACTGAGCATCATGGACAGCATTGTGGCAGCAGTGGAGTCATTCAGGTTCCTGGGCACCACCATCTCTCAGGACTTGAAGTGGGACACTAACATTGACTCCATTGTCAAAAAAGCTCAACAGAGGCTGTACTTTCTTCGTCAGCTGAGGAAGTTCAACCTCCCAAAGGAGCTGCTGAAACAGTTCTACACCTCCATCATTGAATCAGTCATCTGCACTTCAATAACTGTCTGGTTTAGCTCAGCTACCAAATCCGACCTCCGAAGACTACGTCGAATAGTTCGGACTGCTGAGCGAATCATTGGTACAACCCTCCCTACTCTCCAAGAACTGTACTTATCCAGAGCGAGCAGAAGGGCTGCTAAAATCACTCTGGACCTCTCACACCCAGCACACTGCCTCCTCTACAGAGCACTGCGCACCAGAACAGCCCGACACAGAAACAGTTTCTTCCCTCAGGCAATCCATCTCATGAACACTTGATGATGATAATAATTGTGGAAACAACATCACTACCTGCTATACACTTTTTTTATGCACACATACACTTATTTAACAACACACTTTACATGCCAATTTGCACACAACACCTGCACATATTATGTTGTATATAGTAATACACCTGTACATACACTTGTCAATTTGTATATTGCATTCACTACTTTTTAAAATATATTAGTTATATAAATATAAATATATTAACATTTTTTAGTCCTCTGTAATTCTGTTGCACTGTAGAAGCTCTGTCACGAAAACAAATTCCTCGTATGTGTGAACATACCTGGCAATAAAGCTCTTTCTGAATAAAGCTCTTTCTGATCTGACATTTCTCTTTTTGTGTTTCATGGAAAAAAAGCCTTTTGAGTTTGGAATGACATATGGGTGAATAAATGATGACAATTGTTATTCTTGGATGAACTGTCAATGTACACTTTACAAAAACAGGAAGATTGTCAATACTGAGTCAACACTAAAAAATCTACAGAATCTAAATCAAGACAGAACTCTAAACTGTTTCATCAAGCTTTTCCCATGAAAGCAGAACTGGCCCAAGATGATTTAACAGATGCTCTTTATCCAAAACAACATACAAATCGGCCTACACAAACCACAAGTACAATCCCTCTGAAGCACAAGTGTCCTGCTCCATGAGATAATTGCGAAAAGGATTTTGATTTCAGTTACTCTTCAGACTGCATCAAGCCACAACCTTTGTGTAAACATATTCTTAATCAATAGGTTACCGCCACCCAAAGCACTCAGGGAAAAAAAAACCTTGATGAGATGCATTATACAGCGGAAGTGCCGTCCATAAGACTCAAGCAGAGTCGCTCTCTATAAACCCTTCCGTTTAATTTGGCGGTTCTGAAGCCCTTATCTTTAACACGCAGTCAGCAATATAAGTGACAATGTCTTTTCCAGCTGTGAAAAGAGAGTAGAAAATGTCCTCAGGGAGACAAAAACAGTCTCAAATATGAGCTCCTGCCAAGTTTCCTCCCTTTCAGATTTTATTATAGCGCAGAGAGAGAAAAAGAGGAAGTCTATCAGTGTTACATAAATGCTTCCTAAAACCTGCGACTCGTCTTAGGAGTGTAAGAAACAAACGTTAAAATTGACTGCATTTACAGGTACAAACAAGTGCGCACTTGAAGTGAAAAACAAGGTTGCCACTTCTATTTACATACACGAGCACAAAACATGGAATGTCACATCATTTAGCTGTTGATCTGTAAGCCAGCAGGAGTCTCGTCTTAAGAATTAAACGTGTCATTAAATGTGTTTTATGCCTTGACACACACTTGAGGATATAAGGCAAATATTTACTTTCACCTGCTTTCACATTCATCTGCATAGTCCAGTTGGTATGAGCAAGCGTGCATTCCAGAAATCAATACAATACAACCCTGCAGGACAAAAGGTGCATAAACTAGGGTTGCCACATTCATCTTTATATGCATTTGAGCTGCATTCCTATTCTTATTTAGAGGCTTGTCAACCCAAAGCTTAACTGTTATATTAAAATATGTTCTTATTTTCATCAATAAACAAGTCTGTTTAGTTAGAAAATAAGAGCATAATGTTTCAAAAGAAAATAAATAGTTCAGTACAAACCTATTTGAATCAAGGTTTATCTTGTGAATAATAAATATGAGTATTAAATGTGTAAGTATTGTGAGGATATGAACTCAAAAGCTAGAGAGAGTGGACAAAGAAACTGCAGAGGAAAAACCAAATAAACTATAAAACAAAGATAAATCTGGACATACATGATGGAGCTGCACAATATATCGATTCAGCATCAATATTGCAACGTACAAATGTGCTATGGTAACATCGCAGGATCTGCAGTGTCAAGTTGTGATCATAATTAACCATGAAACCACAGAACACATTAATTGTTAATTATATAATAAACAAAGATTTTTAGCACTGTGACGTTCACTTAAACCATCACAGCACAATATTTTATAACATTTTTAGCTTAGCATAGCCAACATTTGAAGTGAATGCAAAAAAATGTGTCTTGTCAAAAAAGACAAGAATGGGTGTTTTAGGATAACTTTGATTAAGTGAAATACATTTATAAACTAATTTTGGGAGAATCACAAGCTTATGATTGACCACAGCTGGCCTTACTTTAGCTATCTCATGATTTACCAATCAAATGAACACAAAACATAAATAAATAACCAGATTTCCTTACTTTATGGCCCGTTTCCACTGAGTGGTATGATACGGTGTTGTTCTAATACACAGCCAAGACATTACACCGTAAAACTATATGCATATAATGACGAGCCATGGATGACCCGAGCTCAAACAAACCTTAATGTACAGCCACAAAGCCAAGAAGAACAAAATCTGCTGTGTCCTGTTGTTGCTTTACGAGGCCGTTTAAAAGTGCGAGCGGTTTTCGCTTTCTCCAGGGAGCTCGCGATCACGTCTATATTTGATATAAAGAAATTCTTGAGCTGATGATAATAACGTGTGTGTGTTATTGAAGTGTCTTCGTCGTCTGATCCTTTTATAAAAGAAAAGGACAAACGCGAGAGTGAAGCGCGAAAAAAAAAGAAGCCTGACAAAACACAGGAGCAAATTGTTTCAGCAACCTGAAATCACGAACAAACTGCCACGTTCATCGCATTCTGGAATCGGAATGACGGAATTACTCTAACAGAAGCTACATGTGCTGGTGAAGATTAAAGACACAGATGAGAGGTTTGCTCTGACTGTGGGCTATGTTGAGTGTTGTTTTTGAACCAAAATAAGGACCAAATGAATGCTGTATGTGTTATGTTTTTTTTGTAATCGTAATTTGTATGTGTTTGTATGTTGCATTTATTTATTGATTTTATATAATTGCAGACGTTACAGTAGGCTATTTCGCACTGTTATTGATCTGCAGTTATAATCAAATCATGTTTATAGAAAGGTTAGTAATAAACATTTATACACAAGTATTAATATGTTTAAAGCATCTGTTTTGTAAGAAGTGTCATTTCTCACAAAACTGTAGACATTTATTCGAGCAGAATGACGTAGACTGAAACTCTCTGTAGTACACCACGGCCACCAAAAGGGTACCCTTTGTAGTGGAAATGCAAGCCTGATATAGGTGAACCATATCAACCTGAACCGTACTGTACCAGTCAGTGGAAACGAGCCATAAAATGGTACCTAGCATAACAAAAGGGTACCAAAAGGCAAAGCAAGACACAGACTGAACGCTACTGGTTTACAGAGATACGTCACTAGTTATTGCACAAGCTAGGAGAATGAAAACAAAGGAAGCGCCACTTTTAAATACACAGCCGAGACATTATACCGTAATAATATAAACATATAATACCAAGCCATGGTCGACCCAAGCTTAAACAAAACTTGTTGTCGTCTTCATGAACAGCCACAAAGCCAAGTAGAAGAGCAGAATCTACTCTGTGCCCCGTAGCTGTACCATTGGTACCCTTTTGGCAGTGGAAACGCAAGCCTGATAAAGGTGACCAGTACCATACTGTACAACTCAGTGGAAATGGGCCATTTGTGAGAGAATGTATGAATGTGTCTTAGCATTAAGTTATGGATGGTATAGCACCCGCTGTGTAAAACATATGCTGGAGTGGTTGACAGTGAAAATGAAGAAATTCAGGGCAGCTCTCGAGACCTACCTGAGTTCAGACTCCCCTCTCAAACGATGAAACAGGAGGGAGCTCAAGGCTCTCTCCTGGGACAGCATGCCAAACATGCTTTATTTATCAATCATCAGCTAATTGTGAACTCTTGAAAGGTTTTGATCCACCTCAAATGTTGACTACTCTATATTGATAGCTTAATTTCTGTACCTCAATACTGTTACACTGTCTGCAAGACCACAAAGAACAGTTCATTTCAATAATAACTTTGCTCTTTTGTATTCATTTATGCTCGTACTTTATTTATATTTTTTGCAGATGCACTTCCTATCAATGAAAAAATAATTATTTGCCAAATAAAGTTATTTATATCATCTTGTAAAAAGAAATCTCAGAAAATATTGCAATTTCTGTTTTTTCCAACATTGTGTAACTCTGTTATAAAGTTGTGTTAGTGAAGTAATGAAGTACAAAGTATTCGCCAAACTAAAACAAATCCTGAATGGTTACACTTCAGTAAAAAACAAAAAACAGTCCTGACCCCGACTCTACCAAAAGAAAAAAAGGTGTCACATTTAAGATTAAAAAGTATTTTCATATACATCCACTTTTGGCTTACAGTATTACTTATATGACACAAAGTCACAGTACAAGACTCTTGAGCAGGTCTATGGTTGACATTTGGGACCAGGCCAGAAAGGTTAGTTGAGGAAGGACAAAGAGGACAGGACATGGGAGCAGTCTTTAAGATGTGTTGACATCTTCACCTTCTCCTGTATAATCTCCTACAGTAAACCCTACACTGCTGGTTCTCGGCCAGCCTCAGAGACAGTGAATCTTTGGCATCTTGGCAGGACACTGGAAACTCTGCCTCACGGAAACAGCATGGCACGAAGCCCCAGCATCACGACGCCTCCAGCGGAGCCATTTTGAATCTCGACCATATGGACTATCCTTTTCATTTCAGCTTCTTGACTCTGCAGATGCCGAGCTGCTCTTCGCTCCGCAGCACATGGGCTGACATCAGAGCATGTTACAGATGGTTTGAATTTAATAATTAACTGATTAGACGCTATGAACTGTGAGTTATTAGGCTTTTAATGCCAGAACGCAATCTTGGTTTAAGTCTAATGCGTGAGGAGGTCAGATTGTGAAAAGGAGAAAAAGGAGAAGGGGAAGAAAAAAAGGATACTGTAGTTGAGTATAGCAAACTAAAATAGAGCAAATACATAAAAATAAACTCTTTTTTGTTCATTTAAAATATAATAAACATTAAAAGTTAAATAAACATAATCACCAGGGTTTTATTATTTATTTATTTTTTTTATTTAGTTTTTACTTAAGAAGAATAGGCTTAGGGCTGGGCGCTTTGGCCTAAAATCTAAATCTTGATTAATTTAATATTTTAACTCAATTACGATTAATTAATAATTATTTTATCTATTTCTTTAGCCTCATAGTTTACTGATAAGTTTTGTACAGTAAATATGCTCACATATTACAAGTGAGAGATTTTTGAATGAAGGGTGCATTAGTTGAATTTAAAATAATTGAAGGAAACACGATTCTATATCTATGATAATTTATTGATCAACGTTGAACGACTGAAAATAAAATACACATTGCCTAAAATAAACCGTCACTTTTTTCCTATCAAAAGTGAACATAAATAACTTGCACTTTTGGAAACAAAATTAATTATTTTCAAAGTTTTTCATATTAAAAGTAGTAAATAAGCAGTATCTTTTTCTAAATAAAACAACTCTTTCTTATCCTGTAAATAATGTTTTAGACTGTGCATTTCTTGAATCTTTTGTAAACAAATATTTTAATGTAAATAATTTTATTGTAATAGAAAATATGCTGTCTCAAGGCATCTCTGGTGCAGCTTCCAATCGTCGCCAGTGTAGTGCAGACATGAGACGTGTAGTTACATTTTTCGAGAGGCACACAGGTATGCAACTGCGCAAAGGCCCATACGAGTGCGCTCGATGCAAAAGCATAAATCTGCCTTAACAGAGCGAGGTCATGTGACTCCACATGCAGTAGGGAAAATAATTGAAAAAAACTGACCTGAAAAATCTGATTGAAAAGTAATCGAAATCGACATTCAGAACCTATAATCAATTAATTGCCCAGCCCTAAATAGGCTATACGTGTGCGTTTGTGTGTACATGCAAGAGTTGTAAGATGACAGTAGCAGCATGATAGGCTAAACTGTTGGAGATAACCTTTTTAAACATCATCATTAACACAATGGGCAACATATCAGGTCACCAAAAGAAAATCAGTTTTCATTGTGTCAATAAAAATGGAATGACAAACAAAAAAATTTCACAGGTTTGCCGCACAAGTAACTTGCTTAAATAAAAACTGAGATTTACATACATAAAAGAACAGTGCAATTGAAAAAGTAACATCAAGAGCTCTTTTTTTTATGTATTTTAGTCTTGTATTTACATCCAACCATTTTGAAGAGTGTTACATTCTGCAATCCAGGAGATAATAGGAATACGTCTTATTCTCTCTCCCTCACTTTTTTTGTTGAATGACATTCCTTAAAACTCTTTTGAATCAGACCATAAACCTCTTACATTTCTGGCTAAGAAATGTATATTACTAAAATGGTCAGCTTCTCAACTTCCAACTATTTCCATGTGGATTTCTTCCTTTATAAAAAAAAAACTTATGACCTCAACCATAAACAGGACAAATTCAGGAGACTTTGGCAACCTTTCCAATCCTTTCTACACAAACTTAGAAATTTCTATTTTAAGAGAGTTCTGGCTTCTTTTGTTTGATTTGTTTTGTTAAACGGATACATTTGTAAATATATTTTAAATGGCAGCTCTTGAGGTTTGTTTGTCTGATTGTCTTTTGTTGTTTGTACTAGTTGAAAATCTGTAATAATAAAAAAGTAACATTGGTTAGTTTTAAATTTACTACATTTTAAATTAACCTGTTTTTGTCAACCATAATGCACTGTTCAACCATTATATAAGTGGATCAGAGTGCGAACATTAAATTCTCAGTCACATCACTAGAGCAGAAGACCTGTCATGTTTTGGTTTGTGGCAAGCTATAGACAATGAACATTTTTACTGAAATAAACACTGAAGGAAACAAAACAAATTATTGAGATGAGTTGAGAGCATCTTTACAGAACTTTATATCCATCGAGGATTTTAAAAAAAAGACATTACAACACATTCTAAACATTTCAAACTTTCTGAGAAGACCTCAAATTCATATTATTCTTCTTCACCTCATTTCAACCCTATATATCCCTCTAAGTCGTATCATGATTCATTAATGATCAAGATTTTTCTTGCCTTGGTGCAGGATCTGCCTGTCTACTCTGTGCTGCTGCTGTCTGAGCTAAAGGGCCTGATCATGAGTCAGGTCAGACTGTTAAACCCCACTAAAGCCCAGCGGACGGCAGGCAAGATGTAGAACCCTCCTCAGGACTGAAGTGCACTTGACTGAAGCACATCAGCAAAGAGACCAGGAAAGCGTGGCAGAAAGCTGCAAAAAGCCGGATGAGAGAAAGCAAGTGTGAGCTAAAGAGAAAGATTAAGGAACAGAGTGACAAGGAGTGGGATGGATGAAAGTGACAGCATGACGATAGTGGCGTGGAACAGTCTTAGAAGAGTCGGTGGATAGGATGGAGACTTAAAAGGTAAAGAAGAATAAAACGAAGCAATGATAAGGGAGACTGAGATTTAGCCTCTAAAAAAGAGCCACAGGCAAAGCTTTTCTTGGCAAATTGTCCAGAGTCAGGGCTCATTCATTCTATAGCCATTAGCAAGACATTAGGAGACTTAGGATCAGGTTCTTTTCACAATGTTTCTGGATCCTCCTGGATATTCAGAGGGAATAAAGAACTGGTTGAGGTCAGAACACCACAGACGAGAGAAGAAAATGAGAACAATGGCGGACGGATAGCTGGAAATGAAGGATAATACAATGTGAATAAAGAAGAAAGCGTGAGGGAGCTATAGAGAGACGGAGGGACAGAGAGAGGGAAAAGGAACAGCAATAAAAGAAAACCTTCACTCTATGAGGGCAAGTCCAGTCTTGTGAAACAATCCATTGCCGTCACTTGAGCAAGATAGCAGAGAGCCTATTAAACACAGTGCGTCTGTGTAATCTGCTGTGTGTTTGTGATAGCTACACCTCTGTCCATCAAGGACAGCGACTCAAGCAAAGTGTTATGAAGAATGTGCAGAACTGTGGTCATGGAGACAAAGCTGTTGTCATGGTTATGAACAGGTCATGGTCTTGATGCTAGAGGTTAAAATTCTTAAGATTTGTATTCTGTCGAGATGAATGTTTGGCCAGTTGAGAAAACCAGAGGCAGAGTATGAACTATGGGAAATATTCTGTAAATGAATACGAAGCTAACTTACAGGTGGACATTTGTCAGATGTGCTCTTTACTCAAAATGCAAGATGATCTGCAGTGAAAAATCAGTAAATCAATTTTCCATATTTTGTGATTCATGTTTTTAGTTCTCCGTATTTATTTATGCTTTTCAATTGCATTATGGAACCTTGATCTTTCTTGCAAAAACTTTTAACCTTGAAAAGTAAAAAAAGCTTACTTCTTATTACATTTTTAATAGTTTAAAGTGATATAGTGTCAGGATTGGTGTTGTATATTACGACACAAAAACCTTGTAATAAACTGCCAGTACATGTTTTGTTATTTTACCGACTTATTTCTCTCTATATCATTTCTTATACATTATATTATTTCAAACTACTAAAATGTCAATAAAAGTCACTTTGTTAAACTGTAGTCAACAGAGCAGAGATCAAGGTCCCATAATGCATTTAACAAACGTAAATAAATGCTTGTGAATCACAAAATACACTAACTGTTAATTAACAGATTTTTTTTACAGTGTGCATTCAATTCTGAACCCCAAGTGGTGTTGAATGAAGTTTATATTATTTAATGACATATGGTGTTTTCCAAGCAGGATTATAATTGTGTGCTTAGGTCCCACTGTAACTTTATGTGCTTGAGTCAAATAGAAAATAAATATTTTAATAATAAACTGATTGTGCAATCCATGACCATTTTTGAAACCCATTATAGCAATATAAAGAATTATAAATATATAAGCATAGTAAATAAAATAAAAACTAAAACTAAAAATAGGATACAATCCATAAATAAACGTGTAAATGTTTATTCATATACACTACCTGACAAAAGCCTTTTCACCTCTCCAAGTTTTAGGAACAACAAATAATAACTTGACTTCTAGCCGATCATTTGGTATCAGAAGTGCTTTATATGAAAGGCAAAGGCCTCTAGATTACGTTTATTTTACCAAAATAAAGTATGATCATGTCTTGACTTTTAATGATTTAATTAGGACAGTAAGGACTGACTTTGTTTAGACAAAAGTCTTGTCACTTAATAGAAATAATGTACAGTATAGAATATAAAGTCATGGTGCAATCGAAAAAAAAATATTGTGTACGACTCCCATGTGCTTGTAGGACTGCATCCATACATCTCTGCAATGACTCAAATAACTTATTAATAAAGTGTAATGGCAAAGAAAGCGTTTTTGCAGAACTCCCAGAGTTTATCAAGATTCTTTATATATTCTCAATAATGTTCATATCTGGTGACTGGGATGGCCAATCCTGGATCACCTTGACCTTCTATGCTTTCAGGAACTTTGATGTGGAAGCTGAAGTATAAGAAGGAGTGCTATCCTGCTGAAGAATTTGCCTTCTCCTGTGGTTTGTAATGTAATGGGCAACACAAATGTCTTGATACCTCACGTTGCTGATGTTGCCATCCACTCTGCAGATCTCTTGCACACCCCCAAACTGAATGTAACTACAAACCATGATTTTTCCTTCACCAAACTTGACTGATTTCTGTGAGAATCTTGGGTCCATGCGGGTTCCAAAAGATCTTTTGCAGTATTTGTGATGATTAAGATGCAGTTCAACAGATGATTCATCAGAAAAAAAATCTAACTTCTGCCACTTTCCCAATTGATCAACTAGTAGTCAAGTTATTATTTATTGCTCTTACAACTGAGATCGATGACAAAACTTTTGTAAGGTAGTGTACAAATAATTGAATAATTCTAAATAAAATATAATACAATAATTACGAAATAATTTAATTTAATACAATTCCTAAAATGGTTTGTTTCTGGGTAAAATAATAATTCTACAATATATTTTAAACATTAAAAAGTATGTGAAAATGATCTAAAAAAAATGTACTAACTGTTTATTATTATAGTATTTATATTGTTACAATAAAAAAAATATATAAATTTAATTTATAAATTTAAATAATTAAAAAATTAATAATGACAAAAATAGAATAGTAAAAAATAAATTAGACAGATGTACTAAAACTACTCATAGATAGACTAATAAACATAAATACAAAATAGTTGGAAAAAAAGAAAAAACCAAAGTAACAAATAAATATAGAAATATAAAATGTACAAAAAAAAAAAA
>CAIGQZ010001313.1:19089442-19125626 GCA_903798205.1 Danio tinwini
AAATACAAGGGATTTTATATATACAAGTATTGAACAGTTCATTCCAGTGCATTAATCTGAAAGTATGCTGTGGGAGCGAGTTCAAGCCAAATAGTGAGAACAGCGCCTACTAGGGTCAAAGAATAAGATGGTCACAGAATTTGCACACATGCAAAATAAGGACAAATTATTAGGTACAAGTCAAACAAAGGCACGCTGGACTTCGGGCTGGTACACAGCCCTGGTTGGGCAAAGCAGAGTACAGGTAAGCCCTGAGAACATAACATTTCACGCAAGAGGTTCCAAAGCAATGGTTGCAAATAGAAATGATCTACAGCTGACAAGGGAGAAAAGCTCCAAAATGAAAGATAATTAATGAAATCAGACCTGGCCCATGACACATTTCATAAGTGTAAGTAAATAGATGCCTCCTTGTTTTCTCTAGCTTGTAAAGTATGTATTTAATTGTGTTGTTACTTGTAACCACTTGCACTGTATCAGGTTAACTCTATATTCCCATATCCCGTCTAATGCGACGTTGAAAATTTGACGCGTGCTGCTTTGTTTACGGATTTAAATGGGTTTGTGGTGTTTAACTGCACTGCTTTCGGGGGTGAGGTGTCTGAATAACACAGAACCGGGTACTGTTTACTGTGGTGTTAGTAAGTTTACTTTGAAGCGTGTTTCGGGCGTCCGCTGCGATCGGATCCTATATCAATGTTGGCGACCCGGGGGCTTGATAAACTGCGCTGGGCATTTTACTGTCTCACGCTGAACGCTATCGACCAATGGCAACAGGCCTGTCATCGGTCCAATCAGAACAGATTAGCTTCGTGCTAAGGAGGGGTTTGGGAACAAATGAATCACTGAAAGATTCATATGGGAGTCGCTGGGATAATTATTATTATGGTAATAATTTATTATGGTCTTTAAAATCTGCAGATTTTGGTGTCCGAGTATATTGTATCTGTTTTTGTAGCCTGTGGCTTTAAACCCAAATGAGCTGCTTCTCCCCGCTCACTGTTCCCACATGCATGTCTGCTTCTCATTGTGCGTTACGTCAGATAAAGCACAGTGACAAAGGCAGACTCGGATGAAGCTGAAATACAGCTCATTAGTCAAAAATACCAAGTAAGATTATTTCATGCATTTGTGATGAAGTTTATTCAAGCCTTTCTGAAATGATGAGTCTCACACAAATGCCATTTGCCATACACACACACACACACACACACATTAGCATTCCTGCAATGATATAATGATTTTATTGTCTTTATTACAAACATACATGCTCATGCTCCTACGTCACATTGCGGTGGGCCTCAAAATCACTGGGATTTGGGTCCTATTTTAACGTCAGGAAAAAAAAAAAAAGAAAAAAGACACTTGTGGGGTTTATATCACTCCGATATATCAGTAGACATACAAACAATTTTGTCCAAACAGCTTACAAAAGTTGATTTTCATCATAGGTGCCCTTTAAAGCATCATACCATATTGAACTCTGTCATAGCCCCTGCATCTCCAGATTATGTTCGATATAAAGCCCACTACCACATTGCCCTAGCCACTACCACATTGCCATTGCCTGTTGCAAACAACAAATTAAACAACCCTAAAAGAGAAATGAAATGGAAACAAAACCACACTCATTTGAGCTCTGTAGAGTGGTGCATTTAGTTGCTCAGAACAATAAAATGTGCCACTGCTCTTAAAATTAAGTCTGGAGCCTTAGATGTTACATTCACTGCATACAGTGCTGATGGTCAGATAGATGGAGGTGCTACAGGTAGTGATGCTTTTTCCAATCACCCCCTCCCCCTCAGATATGTCATAAGATTGGATAGCAGCATGGCACAGGATGGATCACTTGAGCAAGCTGCTGGACAGCACAGTGCAGTCTGCTAAATCCTTCGACCCATTTGACTTCTGCTGGGAATGTTATACTTTTAAGCTTTACAGAGCGAGTCAAATATCTCAAACAGCCGGACAGCCTGACGTTCACAACAGAGGAAAAACCTGACCTTGTTTGCCTTCAGATATTTCAAGAGACGACTTAAATCATTAAAAGCCTGATGACAAAATTTCAAAAGAAACACAGAATCAGCTCTGCAGTGGGCTACTCACTTTTAAAAAATTCTTAGTTGGAATCTTTCATTCCAAAAAGAACATTTAACATTCATGGAACCTTTTCTACATTCTTAAAAATGAAGAAGGTTCCATAGCGATGTCGCAGAGAACTATTTTGGATTCTTTCAGTATTTCTTTTTGTTAAATTGTTTCTAATAATCTGGGGAAGAATTATTACATATAATTTTTCCCTGAAACCGAGGAAAGATTTTAGAGATCTCACAGAATAATAAATGGAGAGTTCACATCAAAATGAAATCTTGCCCGTCGGGCCATTCAACTCAAGACCTTTTGCAGTAGACATTTAAGTATATTTCTAGCTGAAACTGTGGTCATTGGTGGATCAAAAAATAAAGTCAACACACTATAGGCATGGGACGATGACCGTTTTCAAGGTATACCACGGTTTAGAAAAGTCAAGGTCTTAAAACCGTCAGAATTTTCTGCTATACCGTTCCTAAAGTATGTGTATGATTTATTTACTTTTTTGTTTTTGTTTTTAGGACAACAGTATCTCTAGCAGAAAAGATCTCCAAAGATGCCATTTTAAATTTTAAAGAAATCTGTGTTTCTGAAACTAAGTCAATATATGATTTTAATGATTTAAATGTTTCTCAAAATAAAATATATTGTGTTCAAAGGGGAAAAAAGTATTCATTTTTTCCCCAGACATTTAAAAAGAACAAATTTTAGAGTATTCACAATACCGTGAAACTGTGATATTTTTATCCAAGGTTATCATACCGTCTGAATCTTATACCGGCCCAAGCCTAGCACACTATTTGCAAATTTATCACCTTTTATCCACAAAAAAAAGGTTTACTTAAAGGGCACCTATGGTGAAAAATCTACTTTTCAAGCTGTTTGGACAGACATATGTGTAGGTATAGTGTATAGACTGTCATATTGGGGTGATATAAACACACTCAGTGCTTTTTTTTCAATTTAACAACATAAAAACGGTGGACCAATTGGAGCGGTTTTGAGATCGACCGCAACTTGACGTAGGAGTGCGGTCCCCCCGCCCACCAATATTGATTGACAGGTGGCCATTACCATCTCCTCAGTATGTTGTTTCACGTCCACCATTTTCAGCGTGTGAGTCAAAGCGGCGTCACCAACGAAACACTTTTCATTGTGTCTTCCTTAAACTTCAGCGGTTTGCATTTCCCGTGGTCACAGAAGCTCCCTGTCATCTTAACTAGGTGCAGCTAGAAAGTGCGAGCTCGTTGCCTCACGTGCTCGTCCCTCCATTGGAAATAACTAACTAACGACGCGCAGCGCCATGCATTTCGCGTTGTCACGGATGAAAGTGAGGACTGGGGGGGTTCGCTCACTATTCTGCCGCCTAGGTCGCCTCTATGGACGCGCTGGCCCTGCTCAGGACACTGTTCATATTTCTGCCGCGCCACAGAGAGTTATCTGAATAGTTTCATTTTAAAAAACATGCAAATGTGCGCGTCTGGTGTGCCGCGTCATGGCTCTGAGTGGCGCGTCCGGTGTATGACGCCCTTTAGTTATAGCCTCAAGAAGGTCAACCAGAAGCGCTGCTCGCCGACACGCAGCGTCGCGCCACGCAGCGGCATGCTTTTTGAATTCTAAACATAAGTTTCTAACAGGTGACACACCGACGCTGCAAGTGTGCGATACATTCAACTGTCATGTGCGCGCCGTGTCGTGGTGCATCCGGTGTGTGATGCCCTTCAGTCAAAGTTAATTCAGTGTATAATAATAATTAATTAGTTATGAATTTATTAAATATTCATAAATAATTAGTTCACCTCCCCCGATGACAACCATGCTATGGTCCTTCGCCATGTTTCACATTAGACATTGTATGATGCCAAATTAGTCAACATAGCCCAACCCTAAATGATATACCAGGGAGTACTGAATTAGACAAAAAAAATGCCATTTGTAAGCTTTGCAATATACAAAGTTCTCCGTTCAATCACACTGTGCAGTTCTAATAAACTGGAATGAAATGAAAATATCACGGTTTTACGGTATCACGATATTGTGATTACTGCTCTAAAATATATTCTTTTTAAATGTCTGGGTAAAAAACTACACATTTTTTTTCTATTTGAACAATATATTTTATTTTATGAAAGATTTAAAATATTTTGGAGCAGTAAACATGTCAGGCTGAATAATTCAAATAAATCATCAACCTCTGCTTTCTTCACAAGTTTCAAAACCACAGATTTCTTTACAATTTAAAACGGCATCTTTTCTGCTGGAGATACCGCTGTCAGTGGAGAGTGAGTGAAAGAACAAAAACAAAAATGCAAATAAAAATATTTCACATACCTTATGAACTTTAATTTTATGAACTTTAATTTTTTTTTTATTACAGAAAATTTTTGGAGGTTTTAAAACTTTGACTTTTCCAAACTGTGATATACCTCGTCCCATGCCTATGCAGTAGTATAAACCAGGCTTAAGGCTTCTCTTCAAAAGGGCAAGCGGCAAGTCCACACACTTGCCTCACCTGTGAATCAGCATCAGGAGAATGAAGCTTACTACATTCAGGAGGAGGACTGTGCTCACCCTGCATGGCTATTTAATTAGTCACACCCAATCTTATCCCTGGAGAAACTTCAAGAAAAAAAAACAAACAGAAAGAAGGGCGATGCAATTTTTTTGTAATCAGCAGCTGTGCAGAGAGATAGATTGAGTTAGAAAGAGACATAATATCTTGTGGCATGAAGAAAGAATCCATCTAATGGGGTTCGAACCGGGTGAGATTTACTGGCAAATGGCAGATAAACAGAAATACATAAGGGAAAAGGGGAGAAAAATAATTCAACCCTGATTATGAGAGGTGTGCTTTCTGTGCAAATAGATATGGGAAAAAAAACAACTTTTTTTCCCATGGAAAATATTCCCTATCAAAATTGCATTGTTAGGAGAGGGAAAAAAACAAGTTAGATTTTTAATTACTTGATAATTCATAATCCTCATCTAAAGAAAAAAGATTGCAAATATAAATATACTTTCACTAATTAAGAAATCTTTTTAACGCAATTGTATTCAGAGATAAATCAAGAATTCAAAATAACAATACAAAACAAAAAGAAATGTGTACTACATCATGCACTTAACTATTTTACTATAATACAAATGTTTCAGATAATTAAAGAACAAAAAGTAAAAGCATTAAGCATGTAGCTTCATTACAATACATGCTCATAATATTACGACTATTATAAATAATGTGCAGACTAATTTTCTAACTAATTCTTAATTAAGCACCATCGCTTATCAGAGTCTACACCGGTGAAAAGAGCCACAAACTCCTACACTTAAATTATAAGCATTCATAATTCATCATCCACTAGATAAAAAAGATTGCTCTCTTCAATGCCATAACCTGTGAAGATAACACAAAGCTAATTGAAGCCCCACAGGCTTGCAGATGAAGGACGTTTATATCTCTGCTGGGCTGGCAATCAGCTCAGAACTGATTCGATATTAAACTAGCATGCCATTAATACTTGCACCTCTTGACCCCTGCCATGCAGCAATCCCTACAGCAACCCTTTTTATTAATAACAAGGGCTACTTAGGCTCAGCATACTGATCTCCTGTTAAAGACCAGAGAATGACCATCTATTCGCTTCGGCCTCTTGAGCATGAGTACGTGAAGCCGACTACTTCCGTAGAGCGCTTCAGGCTTGTTCTCAGCCCTTCAATTGGTTGCCCCGATCAAAGCTACAACCCAAAAGCTCTCAAACGTACCAAACTTGACAACTGGATACTGCGAGGAAACATCTTGGAAGCTGAAATGTAGAGAAAACAGACTCTGATGAAGTGATCCAGGAGCTTCAGTCACTCATTTTTAATCAAACACTGACTTTAAACACCTCCAGCCATTTCTGGATTTATATTATTACTGGTGTTTGTTTTTATTGCTATTTTTACTCCTGGTGTCCTCAAGGCTATTGGTTTGGAGAAGAACCCTTCATCTCCTCAAGCATTTCTTGAGTGCTTCCTTCACTGCATGGCTCGATCAAGCTGTAGAAATCCCTCCGTGTCGACATAGCTTTCTGATTTCCCAGTGCTGCACAAGACCTGACTCGGCTCCCTGAAGATTAAACAAACTGAGGAAGAAAAAAAAATCAGGTCCCTATATTCTGCCCTGTTCTTTAGTGTAAAGTGACAGTATACTCAGTACTGCAGCAAAAGCATTATCAATGCAAATACAAAGTACAAACAAGCAGGCGTTTTCCTCTAACAGTTACAAAAGCATTCATATCTTAGTAAAGTTACAGATCTAGGTTGCAAGTTCAGTCAACCAGTCTTTCCAAAGGTCATTCTAAACTCAACCAGAGTGAGTGAGTAATACTATATGCATGCAATTAAGATACAGGGGCGAAATTAATACCAGCTTTAGGGAGATGAGGTGAAAGAAAAGAGCCTGGTCATTTGAAGTCATTAATCTAATGGGATTCTGGGTTCTTCTCCGGCTCTATTGAAACATAATCCAAGCCTTGTCCCACTTTCAGAGTCTTCTTTTTTTTTTTTTTAATCCATAACACCCAAAAAAGTCTCAGCATGAGAGCCATCCCAGGCCCAACACTCATTAGCAAATTACCCGAGACATTTATAATGATCTTAGGACAGAAGCAAACTCATCTTTAACTCACAATTCAATGCTAATTGGGTCATGGACCTGGGGACAGCCAAATGAGTTATGGATGATCTCATGGCATATATTTGTCCTGTTTTTAAACTTTTACAGCACAGTCTGCATGCGAATCATGAAGAGAAAAAGAGGACAAACTAAAACTCAAGAGACAATGGCTGAAAAAAGCTTGATTTTTACACACAACGCATACTTAATCCGTGAGTCTTCAATGCAATATATAACTTTCTCAGGATGGAGAAAATGTTAGGAGAGCACGGGGCACAAAGTACTGCTGGATAAAATGTAGAGCTGGGCGATCTGGCATAAAATCAAAATCTCGATTAATTGAACATTTTAACTCAATTAGTTATTTTATTTATTTAATTTTTTGGCCTCAGTTCTCAGTAACTGAAGGAAACACACTATACTATCTGTGATTATTTATTGATCATTAATATTGAACAAATGAGATTAAAACACACATTGCCTGAAAAAAAGTGACTTTTTCTTATAAAAAAATAAACAATGAAAATAAACAACTTACACGTTTGGAAAATTAATTACATATTAAAAGCAGAAAACAAACAGTCTCTCTTCTAAATAAAACAACTCTTGTATATCCTGTAAATAATATTTTAAACAGTGGATTTCCTGAATCTTCTGTAAACAAATATGTTAAAGTAAATAATAATTTTATTGTAATGGAAAATATGCCGTATCAAGGCATCTCTGGCGCAGCTTTTAATCATTGCCAATGTAGTCCAAACATGAGACGTGTAGTTACATTTTTTTGAGAGGTGCATGGGTATGCGACTGCACAAAGGCTGTGTCGGACCATACTGGTGTGCTCGACACAGAAGTATAAATCAGCCTTAACGGAGCGGAGTCATGTGACTCCACATGCGATAGGGAAAATAATTGAAAAAATTGACCTGGAAAAATAGATTGATTATAGGTTCTCAATGTCGGTTTCGGTTATTTTTTTAATTAATCGCCCAGCCCTAGTAAAAAATGAAACAGAGTTTTAAGGTATTTACTTAGGGTTAACCATCGCATATTTCCTAGGTTTTCACCACAGTGTCGGCAGACATCTTCCTAACAATTATTGAAAAAGTTAATCAAAATTTGGATGAGAAACACAGGAAAATCCATTTTTACAGCATAAAAGTAGTTTTTGTTATATGCAACATTTGTTTATTTTAAAAGAACCTGTTAAACTATGCAAGTAAAATATTATATTGTTATGATTACCGTCTTCTAGGCTAAAAGGATGGAACCATTTTGAAAGACTAAAAACTGGCTATGTGTTTTTTACATAACACACAACATAGTTAGTTGTAACAGGGTGTTACAAATAAGCCAAACACTGTTGGACACCAATTAAACTAACAAATTCATTTTTGAATTTTGAGTGTAATGTTGAGAACTTTAAAAAAAAATGTTTTTTTTTATAGAAAATATTTTTTTTATAGAATTTTATTTTATTTTATTGCTAATAATGCAAAAAAATGCATTGTATAATAAAGAATAATATTGCAAATAAAACCAAATGTTTATCCAACACATAAATGAAATAAACGAGTTAAACATACAATTGACATAAAAAAACCTCAATTGAATTAAGTACTGAGGAAGTATAATAATATAATATAATATATAATAATATACTATGTAAAGTAAACAATTTTAATTTATTATGTGAAATTTGACTAATCATGTGTAACTAACCCTCTGTCTGTTACAACTTGTCCCGCTGGTGGGGTAAATAGTACATTTTTTTCCACTCCTGGCACTTTTGACAATACTGCACAGAAACCATACAACCAGTGATCATTGTATGGCGATCATGCAACCAGTGATCATTTGTAGGATAGGCTTGTGTGTTGGTAAAAAAAATGGTTTGTCTAACCCTATTACTTTGTTCATTTTTTTGCCCAAAACCAAAAAGTGTTGCTTTGTGCCCCTCTCTCCCCTACTTCACAAATAATTTGAACATCTTCAATTTCTATATGGTCATAAGGCAAATTTTATTGAACAACAGCAAAGATGTATTTCTTAATTGTAATTAATTAAGGAATTAAAACACTTCCTCATTAAAAATTTAACCAGCAGCAGAGGACATGTGTAAAGAGCAAAGTCTATATTGCAACGAAAACAAAAGCTTAAAGAGATATAATTGCAGTAAAAAGGCATTTTGCACGAAACTCACTAGATCAACAAGTATTCAGTCTAAAATAGCCTAAGGGCAAAAAAAATCATTTCACGATTACTCAAAAATAAAATATCATGTTTAATAAGTCGCAAATTATTGCGCATACAGTAATACTGTTACACTGTATTTTAATGCAATTATGACATCACCTTCTTATGTATTAAAATAAATGTGCAGATATTTTCAAAATATAGTTGCTGGGAATGTCAAAAGGACGGTTTCTACATCAAACAAGACACAAATAAAGTGAAGTATTATCCTAAAGCAGAACCAAACCATGTGCAAAAATAACTATACAAACTAAGTAGCCATGCAAATTATAAATATTAAATAAAAAAGAAAATCAAAAAGTTAGAAGTCCTACCAACCAAAGAGCACATTTGGTTAACGATCAGAATGCACCGAGTGACCATTTTAAAGAGATCTCGAACAGCAACACAGCTGTGCACCACAGCCTGACACGAGATGTATTCTTGACTCACATATTAAAGAGAACAGAGCATTGACTGAAGCCCATGCAAAATTCATTACTGCCCAAAACGAGTCTCCATGGCACGAGCTGGCAGAGTTACTATGATTTTCTAAGTACTACGTAAAAGGTGCCAGTGCAGCCTCAATCTGTCTATAAAGTCGAAGAAAAAACACATGCATTTAGAAGCAACAAGCATCCCGCTTTGTCCCAGCTGCTCTGAAACTCACACTTACGCTCTCATACACTTTGACCATCTTACTTCACATTAAGACAGCCGAAAATCACTGGGTTGGTAATATTTACACGTGTTTACATCATTTAAACACTTGCTGGATGTAAACATGAAAATCTCAGACTATTCGAAACTTCAACTAAACTACAAAACTCAACTCCACCGCGCCTCCAAGTGTCCTCGGCGGTTAAAAAGCACTTTTTTATCAAAGCAACATGCATTTGACAGAGTTAAAGTCTACTGTTTTAATACTATACTCGTGTATTTGTACGCTAAAGGGGGTTTAAGTAAATCGCCTTCATAAGTGGGTGCTCTGATTTTCCTAAGAACGAGGTTAGCGCGGCTAGCCGTAGCATTTCTTCAGTTCTGAAGAGGCAAACGCGCTTGTTTTGGAGAAAAAAAACACATCATCACTTACCGATACAGTTTCCTTGGATACAGCTATCCGTAAAAAGATCCTTAAAGGTTTCATAAATTTAAAAACGTGTAGCGAACTCAAACTCTCGTTGACAGCATCACTCTCTGAGCCGCCATCTTCACTCGGCTATGATGCTGCTGTTGGCTCGAAACGCTCTACCTACAGAAAACTCTGGAACGAACCAATTCAGCTCGTCGAATGGGGGAGAACCGCCGGCAAATCTGAATTTTCACATGCAATTATCTAAAAGTACTGTCAAATGTGATTCTTTAGCTAGTTGTGTTGATGTATTTTAAATAACATTTTGGAGTTCTTTCAACAAAATGTACTGACTGACACGTTTAAAGAAACTGTTGTGTTGAATTTTGCCCCTGCAGGGCGGTCAAATTTGAAAGACTTGTTTCCAACAGAGCGCACCTCTCCCGAGCAGATTTCTTTCAGGTAGGGGCCCCAACAAGGACCGGTGTATTCTTTCTTATACATAAGATTCCCACGTTTGTGTTTTAAAGCACTTTATTGATTAACATATTGTAAAGTTGTTTGAGAATATGGTGTACAATAAGTTTAATTTGTAAACGTATTTTACCGTTGACAAATTAGTTTTACTCGGCACCAAAAAACTAACTGCGTGATTGAATAAGCAAAGCGTTGAAAAGTCAGACCGTTTATATGAAGATAACCGGAATCTCCGATAGACCACAACATAGTGCTTTCCATGTTTAACCTCCTAGCGCCCCCAGGCGATGGAAACACCCTCAGTACAATGTTGATTCACTGCAAGCTGTGGTTGTTTTTAGAAGGTGCATTTCAGAGTCAGAGACTCAGTAACACACTGTAAACACTACCGTTCAAATATACGAGACGTCTTTTTTCTTCTTTTTGAAGCAATACAGGCGAATAGGGTAAAAAGACCCAACTAATTTCACCATACTTCCCCAGCTGATTAATTATATTAAGAATAGCTTTGATTTATAAGTTTTCTAAAATGTTGAAACATGCAAATGAGGTACTATATCAATAAATATGCAGTAATTTGCAAACATTTCTAGCTTTATAATTTGAATATTGGATTAATTCAGGTTCAAAATTCTTGTTTCTTATTTTACATTCGTCAATGGTTTTCACGGTGGAGATTTTGGGAATATCTATCAATTCAGAAGATACCACAAACAGCCAGGAGGTTTTTGCTGAATAAAATGTAATCAAACAGGCAAACTATGTATGAAGATATTCCGGTATAAACAATAAAACAAAATAAATAAATAAAATATAAACATTAATAAGTGTAAGTTTGATGTAGGCAAAAGCTACTTAGGTGGAGACAAAATCAGGACAAAAAAAAGAAGCTAATTTTAAAGAAAATGTATTGTTAAAGCTTTGCAAGTGTATTTAGATGTTTTCTTTAAATCAACCAGAAAAAAACAACAGCAATTAAAAGCTAAAAAGCCCAAAATTTTGCCGTTTCTTGCCTTAAGAAAATAGTCATTTTACTTCTACTTCTTTTATTTCTATTTCAAAATAATGGTCGTTTTCTTTTATTCAAAGAATCCTTTAAAAATGCATCACTGTTTCCACAAAATTTGCACTAGAGCTGCATCCTCTCGCTGACTTGGGGGTAACATCTGCTGAAGATTCAGCTATCACAGCAATTTATGGTAGTGTATATAACTTAAAAAATGAAAACCACATGAACACACACATACAGATAAACTTAGTGTTTTGATTTATCTTTATTAAGTAAACTCTACATTTTTAATATTGCTTTGTTCCAATTTTTTTCTCTTTTCCCCATTTATTCTAGATTACATCAGTATGCAATCAGCACAGTTTATATATATGTATTTATATAGATTTTTTTTTGTTTGTTTTTTTTTTCCAACCAAGCTACACTTGAAGAATACAAAAATATCACAGTACATTTTCTACGCAGTCACTCTCCATTAGTGAGTTTCAAAGCTGGGGCCGATGCTGGGAACATGGGAATCTGGCAGTGACGTTTATTAAACACTTAACTATGCTAGGCTGACGGAAACCGGTTTTCAACTGAGAACAAAACTAGATTTGTGGGGTTGGAGTAAATCTTGAAATTTCAAAGCCTATTCTAACAGAATTGTAAATGACTTCTCCAATAGCTGGATTTGGGATATAAAAGAACCCAATTTAAATGACAGGAAGCTCGAATTGTTTCGGATTAAAGCATTGTAATCTGGTCCAGCCAGACTTCTCTGTTCCAGCACTCAAGCCACCAACATCCAACCAGAACAAAAAAAAACTAAACTCACAGAGCAGTCAGTAAGAACATTCTACCATTCCTCATCCTGGTCGCTGCAGACACACCACACTATACAAAAAATTAAAAACAAACAAACAAAAAATAAAACAGAAACATTGAAGAATCCTCACCCGTACTGATTATTGTTTCATAATAAAGGTTTCTTTTAGCAAAGTCCTCTTTTTTTTCTTTTCTTTTTTACACTGCCATCCACCGTCCAACGCTGAAATCCTTAACAACTGGTGGAAGCTCTGTTCTCCAGGGTAGAGGAATGTTGCAGTATGAGTCTGACGTTTAGTGGTTTTCTTCAAATGTGAACCAATACCCCTGTCCCGTTATCAACCAACTAAATGAACTGAGGGGATCGAAAAGCATAGAAATCAGTGAATGGAAGATGGTAGGACACATAGATAAAACATAGACAGTCATTAAGTTACTCGACTGAACAAACCAAAAACAAGAGAACTAAAGAAAAAAAAAAAGATCAGACAACACTGGAGGGACCCACTTGACCCAAAATCTGTTCCACTTTCTCATGACTACTACGTTGGGGTCATGTGAGTGGGTTTATACAGGAAGTCCACAAGGCTGCACTTCCTGTGAAGGGGAAGGGAGAGAGAGCTGCGTGTTAGTGGTCTGGCTTTGGAGGAGATTGAGTGTCTCTCGTCCCCGTTGGGCTGAAGATCAGTCAGGGTGAAAAGGTGGCCATTTCCAATGAGATCCGCTGCCAGAGTTCTTTAGTCTGTTTGCCCCTCTTTAGGTTCTGCAGCACGTCGTTGAACTGCATCATGCCAACTGGAGTCAGACAAAACGCCCCTCGGGCACTTCTGATGATGTTCACAAAGTCGTCGTAGTCTGCGGGGGTCAGATGGATCAGCCTGTGGTGGATGTACTGGAACAAACACAAGCACACAGTGAGGTGAGCAGGGAATTCTGGCCTAATATATTATAAGTATACATTTTATGATCTGGGAGTAGAGTCGGGTAGATTTAGGAAAAATTATGACAAAATCTGTAGTCAGAAATATAATCTCCTATATCATGCATTTATGGTAATGTAATCTGACTACTTTTAGATTACATTAAGGTTACTTTTGTATTGACCCTTATATGATGCCTGTCACACAGAGCTAGGCAATAAAAGGTAATTTAGCAAAAGCTGTGATTCTCATGCACATCTTGTCAGGAAAGCAAAGCTCTGTGATCAGTAGTAAATCTTTCATGAAGGCCAGAGGGCGCTCTCAAGCATTATTATTTATTTCATAATTCGACTGAAATTATAAAGTTTGGAGTAAATCAATGTTAATAAATGTGGTATATTTAGATGTACGATCATCACAAAGCTCCAAACAACGAATTGCAGAATGAATATCCTTGAATCGTGCGGGATTAAATCATTTGAGAATTGTACAGTAAACTCTTTATAGTAAACGCTGTTCTGAAAGCAGTTGCTGAAGATTTACTCCTCATTACAGAGCCTGCTTTACTGCCAAAATGCACATGCAAATCACATTTGATTAATCAAGCGGCCCTACTGCCACATGTTGATGTAGGATAATCTTGTACGATTTTGACCAATATACTAACACTAACACCTTGTTGTTAGTGTTCGCTAATAGTAACACTGGATAAAACAAAACTACATGTTAAAATTTTAAAACATGTACTTAAAATTAAGTGAATTTAGAAAACTGTAATATTACAAAAAACAATATGAAATTCACAGCAACAACACTGCATGATCAAATATATAACAAAAAAAAAACATAAGTACATATGATAACCCCAAACAACAGCAACACTGCAAACACAAAGTATCACAGTTGCATACAAGTGGCAGGTATATTAGGAAATATCTATATACATGTTAAAAAAAAGTAGTTAAATTAGTACTTACTTTACTGATTATATAAACTAATTTACATAGAATCCATTACTAAGCAGCTTTATAAAGCAACTTATGTACTGCAATTAACGTCAAGCAAGCACAAGTGCCTACAAATTTGTATTGGTGCTTGTATTGGGGACACACACCACCAGTAGAGTTTAAAGGTGATCACATTCGCAAAAGGTGATGTGACTTTACAATCAAAAAGATACATTGTCTGTTGTCAACAGTGTTTCAAGCCACTTTCAAGCCAACAGCTTTTGGCACAAATTTTCATGACAAACTTAAATTCCACCTTTAACTTTTCCACCTTTATACAAAACTCCACCAATTCCTACTGAAATGGCAGGTTTTTGTCCACACATTTTTGGCTGAGCAACAGTAAAATGTGTCTGCAACTTAAGTTTCACATTAAGCAAATTAATTTAGGCTTGATGTTTATAATAATTGTAGTTTAATATGAATCTCAGTTAGTGTTTTGAATACTCTTTAACTTGAAAGTGTTGTTGTAGAGAGATTGGAACTAAAATGGTAGCTTCACATTATTTCTAAATGAACTTTTAAGAAGTTTTGGTGATGCAATCCTCTTGGAGGAACAGATAATTTTGGAAGTAAACAAAATCATCTACAATCTACCCTTCTCTTTTTTTCTTCATGTCCCCTTAGGGGCTCTAGAGAAGCAGGATGCTAGGAAGGAAAAATAAAGTTTTTCTAGGAAAAAAATACTTCTTACTTTTTGGTTACAGGATTCTCTATTTTATGGAAATGATTATTTAAAAAACCGAAAAGCTGGATGAGAAACTAAATGCTGATGATAATATATTATGTAACTATAACTATATTGTTATGCATGTGTAATGCACCATGTTTTAATCCATTAGATCATTTTAGCTCAAATCAACAATCCATATGAATGTATTTAACAACTGAAGAGTTACTAAAAAACTAATAAGGATGCATGATTAAATGCATCACACTACATTTTGGCCTTTCATTTATTTATTTATTTTCTAGCTCTAAAAATGTGTTTACTTATTGAACATTTCATTACCAACATCCTCCCATGGTTAATCGTGCAACATTATAAATGCATACACATCTTGCTACTGGATGGCACTAACTTTAACCAGTTAATAAAATGTAAAGAGGTTATGAAGCATGTTCAAAGGGACCCGCAGCATATGGAGTGAATTTCCCACCAGCGACATACAGAATTGAGTCAGTGACAGCCTGTGAGGTTTCCATTCGAGTACAGCCTCTTGGTCCCTCATCTCATTATCCACGCATGGAGAGAGTGGATTAGACCTGGCACTGTTTTCCTTTCACGTTTACCCAACATTCATTTGGAAAGATTTACAGTGGCAGACGTATGGTAGACGATCCCTTGATTTAAGCATTTTTTTTATTTTAACGGTTAGTTCACCCAAAAAATGAAAATTCAGTCATCATTTATTTGCCGTGGTGCTGTTCTAACAGGTATACCCTTCTTTCTTTTGGGAGAGAAATTTAAGAGAGACTGTTCCACTGGTGCTCCAAAACAGTGAATTAAACCAGCATTAAGCTTTCAATCAATTAATAAACAAAAGAAAATAAAAATTAATAAATTAAATGAGTAAATCATGAAATTAAATGCTGAGAAATCCCAAAAAGTATCTACGATCCTTCAGAGTTGAAAATCTACAGATCAGAATGTCGGTTGTCAAATGAAAACAGAGGGCCCTACCATACACCCAGCGCAATAAGGCGCAAGACATATTTAATATGATTTGTTGCTATTTTCAGACAAGTGCAACCCTAATTTTCACATTTTTCGCCACGTTGTTTAAATAGCAAATCCATTTGCGCCACTGTGAACTCATGGGTGTGCTGGTCTAAAATAGAGGTGTGTTAAGGCACATTGTTGGTGCGTTGCTATTTTGAAAAACTGAAATGGACCGCACCATTGACCAACTGAAAGCAGGTCTAACGTCCAGCGCAGAGCGAGTTAACTGTGCTTTTATGCAAGTTCAAATGCTTACACATTGCTTTACACACACAGGATGTACCACAATACAGACATATCTTTACATATAAAAAAAATTAAAGGATTAAAATGTTAAAAAAAATGTTTCCTAAATAAATATAAAAACCACTGCCTCCATGCCTTCTTCATGCCTCCATGCCTTTTTCCTCAGTTCATTCATGACAATTTGCATTTGTATAATGTTGTTATTATTTGCAGTATTATTAAATATATACATATATATTTGTTGTAATAAAAACAAGTTTAGATTTGTCCACCTGTTGGATTTTGGAGACGTATGCATCACTATATGGGGCATAAGAATAGGAAGTGTGTTTGGATATAACTTTGACCACACTTCGTTATTATTGTTCATTTTTTTAGTTTGCTTGGAATTAGAACTGAATTTAGAAATAATTTTGAAACAAATATTTGCGCTTAACAAACAAAATTAAATATGTAGGCTAATGGATGTCTTCAGTGGAGTGCGTACAACACCGTTTCAACAACACAAAGTAAAGAGGACGAATGGAGGAGGCTTACTTTTTATCCTCACGCTGCAGATGGTCTGTTTAACTGTTTTCTCGCTAGTGAAAACTAAAGCGTTCAGTTTTTCCACTTACAAAGTCACCATGTAAATAGCAAATGCGCCATGGTGCGACACAGCTGACTCTTAAAGGGAATGGGAGATGAGACTCTGATTGGTTTCATCCACAAAACACACCCATAACTCAATAAAAGAATAAGCACAACCCTGTTAGACCATGCGCCGGGACTCAAAGCGTATTTTTCCATCCTTAAAATAGTAAAAGTGGATTCAGACATGCCCTTAATGCTTTTGCACCACACGCTTTAGACTTTGCGCCCTTTAAGCCTTTAAGGTCCTGTGAAGTGCTTTGAAATGTGCATTTTTGTTCAATAACATTTAAAAATCATATATGTATTTTGATTTCACATGGATTTTAAAGTGATAGTTCACCCCAAAAAGAATATTTACCCTCCATTTACTTTCTATCAAGTGGTTTCAAACCTTTATAAAAGTTGCTTTATTCTGTTAAACACTAAAGATATTTTGAAGAAAGAACTATTGACTTCCATAGTAGGAAAGAAAAATGCTATGGAAGTCAATGATTAGAGGTTTCTTCAAAATATCTTCTTTTGTATTCAAAAGAAAAAAAAATTAACAGGATTTGAACAAGTAAAGGTTGAATAAATTATGACAATATTCAGTTGAGTGAACTATCCCTTCAAATGCACTTTTTTTGCCAATCATCATTACATATGCAGGTGTTTGACCCAGACCTATCTATTAAAACAAGAATGGAAGAACGGTGCCATTAGCATGAAATTATCCAGATATTTTAAAAGCAATTACAAAAGAATAAAATATATCATCAGATGATTTAACCATCACTGAGTCACAGTGCACTCCTCAGTACATTAAGCAACTGGCTCAAACTTGCAGTCTCATTCATATTCTCAAATCTATCCTTTCAACAGTCTTCCAAAAATCTATATTTTGATCACTGAAAGCCGATTCACCAAATCCATGATAAATTGACTGTGACAATTATATTTGATCACAAACAGTAACTGCTCTGCAGTAAAGCCATTCAAGCCATTTTAATTTCTGCATTTTGCTGATGGTATTCTTGTTTTATGCCTGTGGTAATTACAAGTTTAACGTCACGTCATCATTATGTACCAGAAACTGCCATCTAGAGGTATAAGGGTGAATTGCACTTATTGAGAATTCAGATTTATCATTGTTGATGCACAGAAAATTCTATCTACTGACACTATTACATTACATACCCTTATACACTTTGAAAAAAATATTTATTTTTAAATAATTTATTTATCTTTTTAATGCTCACTGCTGCTTTGACTTAGATTTTGTTTATTTCTCTCAATGTGGTCCAAAAGAAAACAAGGGCATATTGCATAAAAACAACATCAGTATGAGTGAACTATAGCTTCAAGGGCACTACGAGTGTCCACTTGCATAAACAACTGCGCCGTATGCCCATGCAACAACTTGAAACCTCTTTGAAATGGCAAAATAAAGAGCGTAAGCTGGCTAACAGGTAACTGCAGAGCGTGTCTGTGTGTGCGAGGCAGAGATAGCATGTGTGTGTGAGCTCGTTCTCTAGGAGGCAGCTTTTGGCTTTGGGCTGTCACAGTGTGTTTGATGCTCTCTCATCAGTATGCGCCATCCTGTGAACAGACTCAGGCTTCCCTCTCTAGCTTTAACACTCCAGAATTGTTCATGCACAATTTATATTCAGTGTGGGCGACAATACCATCGCAATCCAGCCCTGGCACCACTCGACTGCTCTAAAACCCTACTCAAATTCTCTACTTCAAACTTGAAACTTGGTCTAACGAATAGAAAAATGAACTTGGAGACGGTTGCGCCGCATTCAATACCAAATGTCAGCCATGACGGATCATCTCATGTGTGAGAGTGTAATTTTAACTGCTTCTGTCAGTGGAAGGACGTATGTTGTTCCTGGATAATCACCATTGTCATCAGGGTACGGATTTATTTCAGGATTTCATCCAATTAAGGGATGTTATTAGTAATAATGTCAGTTTGATTACTTTCCCCAGGTTGAACAGTAGGGACTTGGGAGACTTTACCTGTAAGTAGGCCTGCTGGCAGCGCTGCACGAGCTGGTGGAAGGCAGGAGTGCGGAGGTGTGCGTGGATATGAGCAGGGTTTAACCTCTGCAGAGCCTCCATAATGATCTCCTGCAGGACAAATGGACTAAGAACACCTTTCGCTGCCCCCACGCAAAACTGGTAGACGTGGTTCACACCTGAGGAGAGATGCAGACGGGGGAAGAGAAAAATACATTGTATTTGCATTCAAGCTTTTTTTTTTATTATTATTAAATTATTATGTAAGTTTCTGATGGATCCTTTTCACATTTCCAGGTTTCTCAGTAGAGGAAGTCATCATAGTAGGATAAACTTGGTAACACAAAAAACCTTTTGCATTCCCATTTGCTCACATAATAAAAAAAGCTCAACTATAGTGTTATCAAGACTTTCAGAAAGAAAAATTATAATAATGATGGCAGCCAGAAGAAAGAACTAGGCATGGGATGATAACCGATTTCAAGGTTTACCAGGGTTTAGAAAAGTCAAGGTTGTAAAACTGCCAAATATTTCTGTTCCTGTACAGTATTTGCAAGTTTTTTGGGTTTTTTTATGCGTTTTTAGTATTTTAGAGCAACAGTATCTCCAGCAGAAACTGCCCCCCCCCCCCACATCAAAAGCTACAGTTCCAAAAATATTTAAAATGTTTCTTAACCCTTTAACTGCCCCACCAAGAAAAAAAATGTTTGGATTGCATTTCCTTACTCCTATTGTCGCTAGTTAACACACTCAATGCATTTTTTTTCAACACATCACATAATTTCTAAAATATCAGCCTCTACCAAATGGTAGATATGTCGGTTTATGGTAAAAGTACCGGACTTAATACATATACTATGAAAAGTCTAAAAATATGAAGGGTAAGACCAATTTATTTTAAAAATATTCTAAATAAAACATTTTTGAAGACTAAATCATCTTTTTTTTTAGTAAGCCATAAAATATTTCAGAGTCTTAGTTAACATGGTTTGCTTTTTTTTTTGTTTTTTTACAATTAAACCAAAATCAAGTGTAGTAGTGCAACAGGTTTGTTTGATTTTTTTGTAAACCAACAATGCTGTGCGTGTAAGCCATTATTTAAAATAGTCATTTTTTAAATAACTTTAACAGTCATTATTTAAAACAGTACAAACATGGTCAACCATTTGGTAGAGAGGCAGGCAGAGGATACAAATGAAATATATTGTGCTTAATGGGGAAAAAAAGATGTTTACCCAGACATTTAAAAATAACAAATTTTAGAGCAGTAATCACAAAACTGCGATACTTTTAGTTTTAGATATACGTGATATTTTTAACCAAGGTTATCATACCGTCAGAATCTTATAATGGCCCATGCCTAGAAAGAACAATGTCAAATTTTAGTAAAACTTTATAGAAGTACATATATTTTTTAATCAATATAATAAAAACATTCAAGGATTTAAGATGTGGATGACCATTAATGCTTCATAACCGTCTTGTGAAAAGGGTCCATTCATTATTATTTATATAATTTCAATTCAAACACGGACAATTTATAACAATTTAGGTATGGTAACTACATTCACTGCTTTCTCGTTGTATCTTGCTTATCAATACACTGCTTTGCTTGTTCTGACTGTTTGTCGTTTTTCCCAGACACATAAAATCCACTTAGCATAATTTATTCATTTTAAAATATACAAATTATCCTGATTGAGAGCTGTTGGTCAAGAGTAATTTCTGAATTACATCCAACAATTATATATACATTTCTAAATCAATTTTTAAATGAATTCCATGTAAAAAATAAAATAAAATAAATATAAAAAAACAAAAAAAACTTCAAATGCCCAAAGGCCAGTTGTTAAATTTCCTTGGAACTGCAAGCTAATTACAGCATTTAATATTTTTATCAATTAACAGCTAACTCGATTTGATGAGCTGCGTTTTGTCAAGAGTCCTGACATCTAATAAATAAAAAAGATCTAGGATAATTCACTTTGATTATTTGTGTTTGTGATGTTCCAGAACACAGTGAATGTAGAATCTGGAGCAAAAGAAAGCTGATTTATAGTTTAGTTAGAGGTGTGGTGTTTGACAAATTGAAAACAGAGGGGAAATTGCTGTCAGTTCCCTCATACAGTCACACACTAGCCTGGCAAATACAGTTTAAGATGCAAGTATTTAATCCAGAATATCCTTCTAAAGGAAGTATGTGGAGGACCAATTAAACTAAACGTCTATCTCAGTGGGGATCATTAGCGAGGAAAGAGGACAAATTACTCATTCGAAAGGATGCTGAACCTGAAGCTGGCTAAATATTTTCTGCTTCTACATTTTCAATCTTAACATTTAGACCCAAGAAAACTGGCAACCTGCTGCGATCAGCATGGGATAAATCTCAGAGTAAAAGAAAAGACATCAAGATGTCAATAACTCAGCTGGAAACTCGCTGTTGAAACCGCTCTCTTCTCTTGTCTGCTGAAGGCAAGGTAAACTGCAGATACATCATTTATAGTCTACCTCAGCCATTATACCAGATAACGGGAAATGAAACGAGTTTTTTTAAAAACTGGTCTTCCCTTAAAGCATTACTGAGAAGAAAGGTGGACATACCAAGACGTGCAGCCAAGCCCAAAAGCCATTTGACGTCTTCCGTGTATGGGGGACTTCGGGAAAAGTTGTTTGGGTGATCGTTGTGGGCCCTCCTTCCCAACATCTCCAAAGCCAGCATCCCTAAAAGAGAACAGGAACATTTGGCCATCAACCCCTTTGTCCTGCACCACACTGTAATGATCTAGTATTGAATTGGCACATGCACCCAACGTCCTAATCTCCAGGACTTATGAGTACTGATAAAACGGAAATCATGCCTTAATTAATATTTCTCACTGTGAGAGTTCTTTGTCAGTCCTGCAACATGGACTCAACCGACCTCTCCCTCACCTCTCTTGATAATTAATCACCACAATTCAGGACCAGATGGATCCTATTGGGTGCAAAACAGCAACATAAGGACAGGCAAGCCATGCCCTAAAGGATCTGTGTAATTAGAAATCAAGCGGCCTTACCGACTCTGTAGGCCGAGTGGAGGTAGTGCAGGCCCTGCTGGCTGATCGGCTGGCTGTGCTGCTCGTCTTCCACGGGAAAGGGTGCGCTGACCAGTGAGGGAGGCTGAGACGAGAGTCCTGGAAGAGAAGCCCCCTGAATGGCCTGGATGGCGGCACCGGCGTGTACTCCTCCTGCAGGGCAAAAAAAACGTTAGGAGTGTCAACAAATTTACAAACTGTCCAATAGATTCCTAAAAGTCTCTGGTGATAAGAACTGTAATGTACTTTTGAATTAATGGCCAAACTAACTTTTAATGTACAGCATAATAAATATAATCCACACAATTGGCAAATGATCATAACAGTCTGGAGCATGGGCGTCCTGAGGCAGAATGACCAGTGTTTAGTTACAAAGTAATCATTTACTCTATAAAATTATTATCTATTGAAGAAGGTAAAGTAAGGGATTACTGTTCACCTTCAGGTAATTAAATTCTTAGTTACTTTTAGGCTCAGTTTCACAAACCGGGCTTAGCTTAAGCCAGGACTAGACCTTAGTTAAATTAGGCTATTTAAATCACATTTATAAAAACGGCCTTAGAAAAATACATTACTGGTGTGCACCTGGAGACAAAGAATGACACTGCCATATTTTAAGACATCTCACTGCAAGTTATTTTCAGTTGAGAGAGCTCAAACATGTAATTTAATCCAAGACTAGCCTTAAACCTTGTTTGTGAAACCGGGGGTTAATGTACTTTCCCTTAATACAGTTGAGCTTTTTCCAACAAAAAATATAAAAATCCTATAGTTTTTTTCCAACTAAAGAACGTTTCATTTATCGATTATGCATGTTTAAGAAACAAATAAATTAGTTTATGACAATATGTGACCCTGGGCCACAAAATCTGTCAAAAGTATAAATTTTAGGAAATTGAGTTTCATTCATCAACTGAAGGCTGAATAAACAAGTATTCCTCTGAGGTTTACTTCGTTATGATAGGACAATATTTGGCAAAAAAAATTAAAATAAATAAAATTCTGAGACAATTGCTTTAAATCTGTCTAATTGAAGTGCTTAATGCATATTACTAATAACAAAAATTTTATGTTTTGATGCATTTACAGTATTAAATGCACAAAATATTTATAAAGAACATGATCTTTACTTACTTTCTAATGATTTCTAGAAGAAAAATCTGTAATTTTGACCCATACACTATTTTTAGCTATTGCCAAAAAATACCAGTGCGACAAGAAAAGTTTGGAATTACATTTAAATAGTAATTATTTTTTTCAGACATAATGAGAAAAGTAATTAAATACAACTTAAAAAAATTAATTACTAATTACCTGAGTGTAGTAACTTAACACTGAAAATTACATTATATTAAACACAGAAACTATAAATTCAAGAATCTCAACTGAGATCATGGACTCTTATGTGCATGTAATTGTGCTTTTTAAAATTTTCCATAGGTTGCAGCATCCAGGATATGCACATATAAAGTACAATTTAAATTTTAAAAAGTATCCCCCCGTCCTGTAAACATATACGTACGAGTTTGCTTCTGTTCATACATCATTAAATGTAATGGAAAACTGATGCTCCAGACCATCCTGAACTCATTCTCAAGAGTTTTCTGAGGTTGTGGATTGCAGATGACACGTTTAGTAAATAATGCTCAGTTTCTTGCTCAGATTGCTAAAAATCTGCTAAAATCTACTTTAATGTTCAACGTAATAAAAACAGTCACCTACAACTTTGATGTAAGCAAATAGCACATTTATCATAATCCTGGGATTGTTTACTTTGAATATTGTTGGCTAAAAGATAAATGGCTTGTTCCTCATTTTCTCAAAGTCCCTTTAGTTAACATCACCGGTCAACAAAATGAATAAAATGTACTTTTTCTCATTTCTATGTAAATAATATTACAATTACCAATCCATAACTGAGTGTTGTGACCTGATTCTAGTATGACTCCGGTGTAGGCATATGCGGATATTTAATAATCCAATATATTGTGATAATGAACATGCACAATATTAATATCATGGGCATTCCAAAATACCATACATAACTATTTATTGTTGAATTAGAGTGCTTTTACAAAAATATCTACATCGTGTTTGCAGTGGTTCATAAAAGTGCCAAATGTTTGGAGACTTCATTGGTTGTCTTAATAGTTCAAACATGTTCACATTAATCTGGCTTACTTCTATTAATAGAAATTTGTATGTTATCAATGTGCAATAAGGCACCAACAGTTAACACCAGTTAATACAACTAAACTCACAATGAAAACTAGAAAAACTTTTAAAACAAAAAATATATACTGTATACAGGGAGTGCAGAATTATTAGGCAAATGAGTATTTTGACCACATCATCCTCTTTATGCATGTTGTCTTGCTCCAAGCTGTATAGGCTTGAAAGCCTACTACCAATTAAGCATATTAGGTGATATGCAAATCTGTAATGAGAAGGAGTGTGGTCTAATGACATCAATACCCTATATCAGGTGTGCATATTTATTAGGCAACTTCCTTTCCTTTGGCAAAATGGGTCAAAAGAAGGACTTTTGAAGAAGGAGGACAAAAGAAGAAGGAGGAATGCAGCACTCTTAAAATTGCCAAGCTTCTGAAGCGTGATCATCGAACAATCAAGTGTTTCATTCAAAATAGTCAACAGGGTCGCAAGAAGCATGTGGAAAAACCAAGGCACAAAATAACTGCCCTTGAACTGAGAAAAGTCAAGCGTGCAGCTGCTAAGATGCCACTTGCCACCAGTTTTGCCATATTTCAGAGCTGCAACATCACCCAAAAAGCACAAGGTGTGCAATACTCAGAGACATGGCCAAGGTAAGAAAGGCTGAAAAACGACCACCACTGAACAAGACACACAAGCTGAAACGTCAAGACTGGGCGAAGAAATATCTCAAGACTGATTTTTCTAAGGTTTTATGGACTGATGAAATGAGAGTGAGTCTTTATGGGCCAGATGGTTGGGCCCGTGGCTGGATCGGTAAAGGGCAGAGAGCTCCAGTCTGACTCGGACGCCAGCAAGGTGGAGGTGGAGTACTGGTTTGGGCTGGTATCATCAAAGATGAGCTTGTGGGGCCTTTTCGGGTTGAGGATGGAGTCAAGCTCAACTCCCAGTCCTACTGCCAGTTTCTGGAAGACACCTTCTTTAAGCAGTGGTACAGGAAGAAGTCTGCATCCTTCAAGAAAAACATGATTTTCATGCAGGACAATGCTTGACAGCGTACTTCCAAGTACTCCACAGCGTGGCTGACAAGAAAGGGTCTAAAAGAAGAAAAACTAATAACATGGCCTCCTTGTTCACCTGATCTAAACCCCATAGAGAGCCTGTGGTCCATCATCAAATGTGAGATTTACAAGGAGTGAAAACAGTACACCTCTCTGAACAGTGTCTGGGAGGCTGTGGTTACTGCTGCACGCAATGTTGATGGTGAACAGATCAAAACACTGACAGAATCCATGGATGGCAGGCTTTTGAGTGTCCTTGCAAAGAAAGGTGGCTATATTGGTCACTGATTTGTTTTTGTTTTGTTTTTGAATGTCAGAAATGTATATTTGTGAATGTTGAGATGTTATATTGGTTTCACTGGTGAAAATAAATAATTGAAATGGGTATATATTTGTTTTTTGTTAAGTTGCCTAATAATTATGCACAGTAATAGTCACCTGCACACACAGATATCCTCCTAAAATAGCTAAAACTAAAAACAAACTAAAAACTACTTCCAAAAAACTCATCAATATCAAAGCTGAATATTTTTGGGTTCATTGAGAACATGGTTGTTGTTCAATAATAAAATTAATCCTCAAAAATACAACTTGCCTAATAATTCTGCACTCCTTGTATGTGTCCCTTCCTCTCTTCACACTTTAGGTGAGATTACTTCAGACATCGAATAATAAAAAAGCACATTTCAAAGCACTTCACGGGACCTTTAAAGTAATCTTTTTGCAGCTCAGGCCAATTTCATAACAACTAATAACAAAATCCACATTACAGCCAGCTTTTTTTTGTTGGTGTGGTTACTGCATGTTGCCTTTGTAGGGCAGTATTGTCACTGTGATGAAAAAAAAAGACGGAGGCTATTAAGAAATCTAAAATTCCATAAACCCTTTTTTTCTTTTGGATCAGAAACATTCATTCCTGTAACTTTTACCTATAAGATGTTCAATAGACAGTTATTTGCACTATTCAATATATGAACTGCCACTCACTGGAAATGGAGTCAGCAATAGTGACAGTAAATCTGAATGTTGACAAAAAGATGTCAATGTTAAATGCTGACAGAATAGACCATTTTGAGGGACGTAAACAAAAACAATGGTCCCAATGTATTTCCTATATTTCCTGTTTTACATTTTTAATTTATATAGCTTCCAAGAATCCAAAAAGAGCCACATATTGATTAATAATGTTTTGACCGCTGTTTTAACATGAAGTTATGATTGAATTGCCTCTTCTTGAAGTTATGAAATAGGTTGATAAGCAGGAAATGTTCATGGGTCAACGGCAATTCTGTCTTAAAACATGGTGTAAACAGGGCCTCAGAGACCATAGTTGGGTACGTTTCAATAGTTTGAATGTAAACTAAAATATCTATAACTATATATAATAGATGTGTGATGTTAATAATGATTAAAACATTTCTAAATTTTTTTATCAATTTAGATTCTGAACCAGGCATTTCTGAGATAATGAGACTAGTATTAGGTTGGTCGTAATCTTAAATGCAACAAAACAGCTATTTAAGGTTCTGAATTGACCATTATTTCAAAAACAAATAAATCACTAATGTACATTTAATGAAAGTACTAATCAGTTCTTACAAATAGCTGTGCTAATTCTAAGTTAAATATGATTTTTCAGTTGAATTTTTGATAACCGAACAGATTATATATGCTTAAAAGCTAGTTAAGATGGAAGTGAAATTCTACACCATCTTCAACTTATGTTCCTTACCAGCCACAGTAGTGCTGAGTGGAAGCGCTGCCTCTGTGGTGTGGTATGGGTGAACTGCGATCTGAGTCATGGACGGCACTGGAACACCAGGGAAAGTGACAGCAGTAGCTGCCAAAGGAGGATGTGGGCCAGTGGCCACAGAGAACGGGTACTGAGCACCAATGAAAGCAGGGTGCATTCCCTGAGAAGAGAAACAGGCGCTTTTTAAACCTGGTTGATACGCCTTCCTTAACTCATACACCTGCCATTGAAAAACGAAAAGCCACAAAATTAAATTAAACCAAGGGCACAGTTGTAAAGATAATTATACACATAATCTAAAATGACTCTGCATCCATTTACATTCTGCCAGAAATGTCACAGTAAGCAACGCTGACTGCCAAGTAAGTGTCTACGTTAATGTATAAATTTTGCATTTATCACCTTCAGTTAAGTGCAGGCCAACAATATTACACACTGAAATAAAAATTCTATGCACAGGTAATTACAGCCTATGAATTATATGAAAGAGTTCATACTTGTGGGTAGGCCGCTCCAGACACAGGGAAGACAGCAGGACGGGGGACGTGTTGAAGTGGGTGGCCAAGGTATTGTGGGGTGCAGACGGTGGGCAGATGTGTTTGGATGGTAGTGTAGGGATGCAGGCCTTGCGCATGCGCCATAGCTGAGCCTGGCAGCGCATGAGATTGGTAGATGGTGGAGCCAACAGAAATGACAGGTACTACAGCGGCTGCGGTCACTGTTGTAGTTACAGCAGAGACACCTGATGAATCCAAAGCTCCGGTATTATCCAAAATACCACAGACTCCTTCTGATGGCGTTCTCCCAGCTCCACCATTGGCCCCGCAGCGTCCAGAACCTTCTCGCTGGGATCCCGAACCACCGCCAACGGTTTGTTCATAAAGCCAATACCACTGATGAGCCACCTCGAATAGGACCTCTGGATAAACACCACCTCCTTTTGCAGCCTCCTCAACGGCCATGCATGCTTTCTCCAGCATTACATTGTCCTAAAAAGCAACAAGCAGATGATTTTGATTAGCATAAAAATCTGATTACAGTCATATAGAATGCATGTGAGCTGTGCTGGACGGTACCTGCTCCTTGCACTGCACCAGGGCTCTCTGAATCTCATTGGGGTTCAAGGCATGAGCATGAGGCAAGCAGCTCAAGGCCAGCTCTGCCGCAGCTCGCACCATGTTAGGATCCCGTGCACGTGACGCACGATCTGCCAGTGATGCCACCTCTGGAGGAGTGAGGTGCCCGTCCCAGCATTCCACCAGGATGTTGAGAGCAGCACTCCCAATCTCCATAGCCTGGCCTGTGGAAACAAAACAGAAGAATTTAAATATAAAATTGTAATTATATACAGTATAGGTCTATGTGATTGATTTTTACATCCTTAAATCAATCAAAATGTAAAATCCATCCACCTATATACATCAAGAAATATCTAGCTACCCTTCTGTCTGTCAGCATGTATGCAGTTATATCTATCTACATCTATCAGTATGCATTCATGTCTATGCACAAATTACCTTTCATACATCTGTATCTACCCACATTTAGATTTCTATCCATTCATCCACAGACCCCCATGTCCCTCAACAAAACATCTATTAATTCAATTCATCCACATCCATCTATTTAATCATCTATATTAATCCATCATCCATCTAATGTCTAACCATTTTGGAATTACACATTAATAAGATCTATACTATAAAGAACTTAGGGGTGTGACAGATCGCGGTTGATCGGTGATTCGTACAGATTACAACCCACAGTTAGGAACCCACGTGACCCGTGGATTAATACTTTTTTTTTTTACTTGTATTAATCCTAAATTTGTACCAATCGCAGAGAGATTGCCTCTCGTGTCATTCAAATCACATGTATGAAAGCATTTAGGCTTTCCTGTAAAATATAATGATGACGGAAGAAATTGTGGTGGGTTATTCAGGATGTGGTGGGTTTCATTAAAGGTGTTTTCTGTCACTAGTTGTTTAGCCTGCAATAATGCATTTAGTGTAAATGCATTAACAAATTATAAATGATGATGATTTGCATATGTTTATTAATCCTTCGAATTGCTGCATTTAAATTTGTGTGTGAAAGACCTAAAAATCAAGAAAGAGATTTAGTTTACAAACAGTCAAATAACACAGAAGTACTGGGACAACAGTTTATAATTTAGATAAAACCACTGATGTTTATGGTAAAGATCACTGTCATATGCTCAAAAATGAAAGTTGTAGCCAGCAATTACATTATTTAACCAATAGGTGGCAACATCCAGCCATCAAAAATATGCCACTGAATAATTCTTTAAAGATGACTCATCTAGCAATAAAACATGAACAGGACATATGTAGGAATCCTAAAGGTATTTACAATACCTTCTTAAGATTTTTTAAAGACCTTCTCATAATATTTTAAGACCTCATCGCCACTTCAAGTTCTAATCAATATCAATATCCTTTAACTTAATAAACAGTTGTTAATAAACAGTTATTATTAAACAGTTGTAGAGAAATAAATCAATGGAGCACTCAGACAAGCTCAGAACAAACAAAGCTTGAAAGAATAAACTACGTGGCTGTTTTCAGCGACAGGCTTCAGCTACTGTTTAAACTCGTCTTTCTCCAACCAGGAGTATGCAAACTTACATTTTCCCATTTTGCTGTCTGTTTCGCTCTACGGTTTCTCTACATGTGGAGAGGGTCATATCACCTTCCCGCGTTTGTCGCAAATTACTTGACATCACCCAGATGGTGGAGTTTGGCCGGATGCACCCCGGCCCGAAACCAAGGACCGAGCATGCCGTTCTTAATATTAAGAGGAAAACATATTTATGCTTTTTGGAGTCAAACACTTTGGACCATGCTTGAACAAAATTTAAGACCTCGTAAAAACACAATTAAGACTTTTTAATACCTTTTAAGGGCCTTTTCTCTAAATTGATTTATCAACTTTTAATACTTTAAGACCCAGTGAGTGAATAACTGAATCATTTATTGAAAAAAAAATATGGGTTGTACAAATTATAATGTTAGATTTATACATTTAGCATCATCAGCAACAGTAGTAGTAACAGTATTTTTTCACAGTACTGAATATTTTACAATTTATTTTTATTTAGCTGATTATTTCTTCATTTTATTTTTAATAAAATTACAGTTTCTAAGTTCAGATTGTTAAAACTAAATGTTTCGTGCAATACAGTTTTGTAATAAATGGAAAGCAAATTACATTTGTCGTCTCCTCTTTTTGGCTGATCCGAAAAATGGTTTGATCCGTGACTAAAAAACCATAACGTTATGTGAACCGTGAGATTTGTGATCAGTTACACCACTAAAAGCAATAGTTTAGAACCAAAAAATTTATAGTTTTACATTTTGAGGTAAATATGACAATCTAGAAAAGATCATAACAGCAAGCTTAGGTGTAAGACATTAACCCTTTCTCTTTATGCACTTCCAGACCATCCAACAGGGTCCCAATGACTGTGCCTTTGCCTCTATGAATTTTAGGACAACACTGCCAGGCTGATTAGCAGAAGCTATGCATTGTAATTAGTACTGATGCTGATTAGATCAGGACCAGGGAGGTTCTAGAGCCAAGCTGAATCCTGTACTTCATTTGCAGGCTTTGTTTAGGTTTGTCTCCACGTCCATCTTAGATTTGTCTCCACCTGTAACACAGCTCCCTGATAATAAAAGATCTTGAAGACCGCAGCAACAGTGAGTTCTCAATAAAAAAAATCCTTTTACAAGAGTCTCCTGTCTTCGCTTCTAAATTCACAACACCATCATCCATCCATCCATCTATTCATGCATCAACTACCCATATCCGTCCATCCTTCCATATTCAACCATGTATCCAACCAACAATATCTAACCATCCAGACATCAATCCTACCATATTCATCCATCCATCCATCATCTACATCCATATTTATCCATTCATTATTCTTTGTATCTATCAATAATAAAGCCATAACTAATGATGCGTCTGTCCATAAATCATGCATTCATCTTTTAACATCAAACTATGTCTCACCATCAATATATTTCTAACCCTGGAGTAGTACTATAGTACTTTTGAGATCACTGCACAGCAATCACTTCTCACCTGTAATCCAGGATACGTGTGAGGAATAAGTTCTTGATAGCCAATTAGGAGACACGAAATTATGCAGGCCAAGGGCGTACAGGCCGATCTCAAAGGCACACAGATGTAGGTTGCGGTGTGGTCCCTGGTGGCCACCGCTGGCAGAGGGCTGAGTGAAAATGGAGGTGGAGCTGTTTCCACCAGCTTTAATCAGCACAGTCTTGGCCAGCTCAAAGTAAAAATGGGCAGCTGCCTCAGATGGCTGGTTGGGTACGTGTGGAGCATGGCATTCAGGCCGACGGCCTTTATACCTAAAAAAAAAAAAACAGTGATAATGTGCATCATAAACTGCAAAGAAACTGAATCAGTGAATATGTTCGATAACACTTTATTTTGATGGTCCATTTGAGTATAAGTAAACGTCTGTTGATACTGCTGCTAAACAGACATTAAATTGTCTTTAGGAAACTTTGCAAGTACATGTCAACTTACACTAACCCTAACCCCAACCTAAAAGTCTACTTGTAATCTAATGAGAATGTGGCATGTAGATGCAATGTAACTTAAATTCAACAAATGGACCATCAAAATAAAGTGTGACCGTATGTTCTGGAAATAAATCAACTAACAATTGGTGTTGAGATTATTGTGTGTGGTACAAGCACTCAAAAATAAGTCCAAACAGGCTTGTCTCACCTGCTGGTATCAGTACTCTTTGCTCTGGCTCCTCCTCCAGCTCTGCGTGAGCCGCTGGATGACGAGGATCCCAGTGAATCAGAGGAAGAGCTGCTAATGCTGTCGCTGTCCTGACCTCTCCCCCAGGAAGTAGCGGTCCAACCTCCTCGAATAGGCCGTCGGCTGAGAGTAGGAGAGCTGTCTGAGGTGGTCTCTGGAGCACTGCTGTCTATGCTTGCCATACCTAAAAAAAAAACATGCAAGAAGAAACATGACTTTCTTTTGCTGTGAAATCTATTTATTTATTGTATGATCATACCTTACTCACTCTGCACATGAACCAAACCCCTCTTTCTTTTATGTGAAGTAATTCTTCATGTTAAAGGGTATTTGTTTGATTTATTATTGTACAGTATACAGTATTGTCATCAAACTGTTGTATCAACACAACATTGCATGAGTAGCAATGCAATATGGCTGTAAATCAGCACTGCCATAATTTACTGTGGCCTCGCTCGTGCACCACAGCAGTACTCATAAACAGCTGTATCCCAGTGCTACTTTTGTGATACTGCTCGAGTATGTCATTTACCAATTATTCTAATATGCAGATTTGTTGTTAAATTGTCATTTGCTGTTTAAAAAATAAATTGTGTAATAAAATTAAATAACATTTAATATAAACTGTTTCATCTATAAAAAATGTTGATCTATGTTGTGGGATAAACTGGAATCAAACCTGTCAGCCTAAATGACATGCATCAGTACTGAATTAAATATTCATTTTTCCGTTCAATAACTATATAAAAGTTAAATTAGTGAATTATGCTCTCTCTTACCAGTGTGTTTCTTTTTCTGCCGTACAGGTGACCCCCAGCAGCGGGTGCCATATGCCCCACGGCCCCCCAGTGCCAGACGACTAGGCACAGTGCCCTCGGGTTTGAACGGTGTAGCTTCACTCTGCTGATCACAAGAGGTCGACTGTGCACTTTCTGCCAAATTAAAAGTATGAGGAATAAAATAAGAATTTAATTTTGCCTACTACAATCTTTATAAAGACACAATATTTCTCCCTGAAACAGAATTGTCTACCCATGACAGTTTGGTGGATATTGCTCACCTTGATCTCTGTTGTCAGTGATGCCCTCTCCCGAGGCTGTGCTCTGAACACCACCAGCTAAACCTCCCTGCTGGCTCGCAGCTCCCCCGCTGGTCATGCCCTGCACAGCAGCTGATGTTGCTGTAGGGGCGTGCTTCGACACTCCCCCAGCGGCTCCGCTGGCACCATGGGTGGCATGTTTGGATGGGCTCTTCTGGCTGCTGGTGGCTGGTTTGCTAGAGTAAAACGAGCTCAGAGTCTGCGGCTTATGGGTCTGGCTCTCACGGTCAAGCAGCTTGTCCAGAATCTACACAAGAATCAAATGAGACAATTTAAACATGGTATCATGGCTTTTGTTTCATCCAAGCGGCAACATCCTGCTCTCCCTCGTGAAGCTAATACAGAAGTAACTGAAAATGCAATTCAGCAAAATTCTGCTAGTCCTGGCTTCATAATAGAGCACATTTCTATTTACCCCAATGTTAAAACTTTACAGCAGAAAAAAAAGAGTGTTTACATCCTGGTACAAAAAAGATTTTGGTATATATAGCTAATATTACATTTCCTGACAACTGTGAGCGGGGTGAGATTTTTTTTTATAAATCATCCGTTTAGTTTATTAAGTTATATTAAGTCTGCATAATTAAGGACGTGACCACTTGAGTGACAGCTAGGTCTCAGTGGTCACCGTCAGGTCACTTCAGCTGATTCCTGCAGATTGGCCACTGAACTTGGCATAAACATCTTATTCTTGTTTTGTTTTATGTAGATTTACACATCCAATTGCCTTTTGAAATCATATCCTACAATTATCAGATAATAAAGCATGCTGTGTGCACTTAATTGTGTTCACAAACCATTAATGTGGCCTCCATTTTACAGGTGAGTGAAATTGTATTCTTATATACCATATCTATAACTTCATTTGTTTTTAAGATAATTTATCCTTTATAGTTTTCTTTAGACCTGTAACGTACTCCAGAATCTGACAGATTGATTAGCAGTAGGCTATAAAAAAAGTCATCTGAAACGTTGTCATACAGTTTTATGCCTGGATTTCATAAACAGTCTTACATTTACTAATACAGACTCTATCTGAAGTGTTTGGAAGTCATTTGCATTTTTCTTCTGTAGAAAAATGTCATAGGAACAATGTTTAGTGGCTCAATGTATTACAACAGTGTTTTTAAAAGACTAAACACTTTATTGATATAGTGTACAACCAAGCACAAATGATCAGAACACATATGGACCGCAGGTAATGAAGTATCAAGCATTTCTCCCAAAGAAAAAGCAGTCTAAGTAAAATGCTAGCAGGCGTCTGTAGCTCCGCCTCTTTGTGCTTTTTTGGTAACCCCCTGTCAGGGTGATGATGTGCAAATAAAATGGCGATGATTGGCTATGCCTATTTGTAGCTTTATTTGCTCTCTTTAGAACACTATGGCCGATGTCACGAATACTACATCCATATCTTTTAAAGTCTATGGTTTCATCACAAAAAATTTTTATAGGATAGATATATTTGTGGAAGCACATTTATATTAATAGTGTACACTACTTTTCAAAGTTTAGGGTATACATTTAATACTTTTTAAGTTTCCCATTTTTCAAGTTTAGGTTGGTAACAAATGTTTTTTCTTGATCACAAAATCATCATATTAGAAAACTTACTGAAGGATTGCTTGCAATAACTTGCCCTTGCTTATCCTTAAGCATAACTTATTTAAATAATTCAACCTCAGACTTTTTTAAATTTACAGTATAACTTCAATATCACTAGAGAGATTGAAGAGAAATAAATGTATATTAGTAACCAACCTAATAATATATTAACATAACTTTGCATTAATACTTACAAATAAAATCCATCAATTATGAAAGATCCCACACATCCTGCAAGATCTCTTTTTACTCCACCTAACTGTTTTATTTAAATTAAAGTCCATTAATTTTGCGGACAGTTCATGCATAAAGATTCATGTATTTATGCAGGTATATTTGTAAAGGTATGTATATGCAAATATGCTTATTTGTATATACGTTTAAATGTTGCCTGAGTTTATGCACAAGAGCAACTTTAAAAAATTATTATTATTAGTTTAATAAAGTAAATACAGCATTGGAGAGCAAAATGATTGTCAACAAAAAGAAAATCTAACAGACCCCAAAATTTTTATACTATAGTGTGCATTTCAGTTTGTTACTCATATTTCTGAAGACTTTCCACAATTTAAATGTACAATAAACAAATCACTTTAAAAATCTTGCCTTTTTAAGCTTGCTTTGGTCATCTTTATAGGTGATCATCAGGGCTAAAGCCAGGTCTCCTTTCTCTCTCCGTGTGCCTTCACATAACAGAGGATGCTCTGCCTCACTGACTGTTGTCTTCATACCTGGAAAAAAACAGGACAGGCAATTGAAAAACAAACAGAAAGAAAAGTTCTTCCATAACACACTTTAGTAATGGTTGGTTTTGTGTTTTGGCCACATAACTTGACTCTTACCAAGAGCTGCTACAGCTGCCTCAAAACCCAGCTCCTCATCGCCAGGCATTTCATTGTTTCGGTTCCGGCTTGGAGGCCGAGAACCCGTGGGAGAGACCACTGCAAAAGGCAAGTGGAAAAAAAACAAATATGAAAAATGAGCACTGGGATTCTGAGAGCATTTTTTAAAATGGTGAAATAAAAAGGTAGATGTGTGACTTACCAGGGGTGCAGAGCACATCAAATATGAAGCTTGCCAGCATGAGGGGAAGAACAGGTCGATAGTCGCAGAAGTTTCCATCACGGAGCTGTTCTGCTCGGTCCCTTATGGAAGTCATTTCTACAATACCCAGAGGAATCTTCTTCAGCAGAGCCACTACCTCTGACTCCTGATATGCAAGCTTCACCTAACACAAGACAACAGTACATCAGTATTCCGGTAATAAAAACACACACACTGTTTGAAATTCATTGTTTTTTTGCAGTTGTGTCAGTGTAAATCACGAGTAGTTAAGAGTGGCTGTTATATGGCAGATAGATATTAAGCGTTTACAAAATAAAATCATAAATACTTTTCGCTAAAAATAACTAAATAAATACAACTTTATAAAAGATTATTTAAATGTAAAAGCTTTTCTTGATCCATAAATATCTTAAAAAGTTTGTCTAAAAAAAAAAAATAATAATAATAATAAAAAAATTACACAATTAGAAAAACTATGCAGGGTCAAATTTATTACAGCATATCATAAAACACCCAACAATCTATTTAGTTTAAATTTATTTTTATATTTATTTAAAATATATTTAGATAATGCTTACACAGCACTAATAATGTGAGAGCGTGTTTTGGCCAAGAACAGAAAAGGAGTAAAGACAAATATTCAAGTGTGT
>CAIGQZ010001313.1:19126026-19146067 GCA_903798205.1 Danio tinwini
CATATATATATATATGAAAGACAATTTTCAATGATACATATTTGTTAAACTAATTTCCATGACTTTTCAAAAACTTTGTGGGTTTTCGCCTTTCGAAAATTTCATGACTTTTCCAGGTATTCCACGACCGTAAAAACCCTGAATCTAAAACAATTTAAATGTAATATATAAATGTCTATATAACCTACACCACTGTACTAACAGATCACCAGATTGGACTATTATAATGTCAGCTTTACCTCCAGGGCTTTAGTAGAAGCTGGTGGCCTCTGCAGCTCCAGGGAGAACATGCCAGTGTTGAAGGCCAGGTTATGGAGTTCCAGCCTCTCACTCAATACTGTCAGCAGGAAGGCTACTTTAGATAGGGTGTTTGTGGCCACCTGTGTCTGTTTAGTGGTCGACACCTTACTCTTTTTACCCTACAGTAAACAAGAAAGATTTATTTTTAAAGGTGAGCAGGGGTAATCGCTTTAACCTTCATGGAAGAAGTGTAAAAGCATGTTTTAGTACCTTTGTCTGTGGCTGCTCCACCTTCAGATCAGGAGGGTTAGCCAGCAGATCTCGAGCAAGATCAACAGCCAGTCGACATGCTTCATTACTGTAGCCGTGAGCATAGAGAGCCTCTGCACATGCAAATAGAACCTGCAACACACACCATTAGACCATTTTAAACCATTTGAAATTCAGGACAATTACATCAAAATGATTTTTTTAATTTATAAAGAATTAACAGTTTTTATTAAAAAGAAAAAAAGTTAAGAAATAAAATTAAGATAATTATAATAACATGGGTGAAATGTGTTGTAGCATTTTTTTTCATAATTTCTGCGTAGAGCATATGTGGAAGGCCCGGTGTAGCCCTAACACAGTCACATACCCTCGTATGCACCTCTCAAAATATTTGACTATGTGAAGCTGGTATAACTGTAATGAGTGCATGCAGGGCCAAGAGCCATGGAAGCATAGCGAGGTTGATTGCGCGTGTTTAACAAGTCCCATAGATGTGCTTTAGGTCAATACTTTTTGTTTTTATTTTATTTTATGATTAAAATTGTTTAATGTTTGCTGGTTCCTTCCTTGAAAGAGAGCGAGTTTGAAGTTTGAACTACTGTTATAGTAGTATCACACACATTTCTGGCATAAAATCAAAACACCAGCAAAGAAACACAACAACGGAGCATAGAAACCCCACTGCCTACTACTTTTTCGGGAGGATTATTGCAGAGCAACACTTAAAGAACACAGAATAAATGCTCACAAAGACCTTGATAGAAATTAAATGAAAGCAAAAAAAAAAAAACACACAAGACCATGTTTACGTGTGTATTTTTACAAACAGGGTTTACCCCGCTTTCGTTTTTAAAAAAAACTCCATCCACATAAAAATGCAAAAATGCACTGTGATGCATGTTAAGAGCACGCCGAACCAACAGGTGGCAATAATGACACTTTTATGCTGGGTTTACACCAAACAGGGAATTAAGTATTTGCACAAGCGAATTGCATACAAATCAATGCAAATGTGAGAACAGATTACAAGTGAACCACACAAATTATGCAATGCGTTTGCGGCAAATGTGCAGAATTTTGCCTCATTTCAGTCTTCTGCATTTGGTGTGAACCCAGCCGAGTTGGTCAATTTGGCAGTAGGAAACGGGCACGCACGCTGACATCATGAGGTGAAAACTCTGGTTGTAGTGTCCACACTGTACCCGGACTTTTGGAAAAATGTTCACTCTGGCCAGAGTTTTCAGAAAGTGTTGGTTTCAGTCACCTGACACAGTGTTTTAGTGTGAACAAACAGTTAAACCACGTAGAAAAAAAGCCATTTTGAAAATACTCATCTTCATGTTGATATGACCTAAACCAGGAGTGACCAACCCTGAGATCTACCTTCCTGCAGATTTCAATTGCAACCCATATCAAACACACCTGTCAGTAATTATCAAGTGCTGTTCAGGTCCTATTTAATAGGTTCAACTGTGTTTGATCAGTGTTGGAACTGAACTCTGCAGGAAGGTAGATCTTCAGGAACAGGATTGAGCACCCCTGCAATAAAACTAAAATACAAATAGAATAGATAAATAATGATTAAATAATAGATATATTAACAAAACACAAAAATAGAAAATATAAATAAATAAATCACACAAAAAATACTTAAATTTATAAGGGGTAGATAGATGCAACTGGTTTAAGTTCTTAATGAGTCATTAAGTTATTAGAAGATGCATATATATATATATATATATATATATATATATTTTTTTTTTTCCCTTCTCCGTCGTTCACCCTGGATCAACTCGAAGAATATATCGACACGCACTACAACACAATCTGACGCAACATGAACACGCTAGATCACACAGGTAAAGGTAATCCTACTCCAAACTGCAAGAGACCTCGGTCTGATTCTCCTTCAACTATGAACTCATCGCCTGCCCTCTCCATCCTGTTGCACAGAGGTAAGCGATATATTACGCTCAATTGAGAATAAACTTTACGGACTCGACTCAAGAATCGCACTCATAGAAGTCATTCACAAGGAATTTCAAGAACTCCGTGACAGTTTAGAATTCAGTCAAGAACAGATAGACACGCTCACGAAAGAAAACAGCTACTTAAAGGACTCAGTTCACGCACTTTCCACTCAACTCACTTCCGATGTCACAGAAAACAAAACAATGAAAGAAAACATCTTGGACTTACAAGCACGCAGTATGAGATTTTTAGTGTTCATTTTGCAGCCTACTTTGACACAAAATGTCATTTTATAAAAAATATTAATAATATTCACCTCCATCCTGCCCTCCTGCTCCAGAGGTTTAATCCCAGCAAATATGTCTGGCTCTTCCTCATGATTGCTGTCTGCAACACCTCTTTCCGCTCCCTCTTCTGAAGCAGCACTGAGGTAATACGCTTGATAGTCATCTTCCCCCACAGCATCTGCACCTGCTGCAGCTTCAGCCACCTGCGGTCCGGGGGCGCCTGAAGCCCCGGCTCCATCTCCCTCTCCGTGGCCACGCTGAGCCTTACTGGGAAGCGAATCAGGCCCAGCATCATCTATGACATCCTCATCTCCTCCATTCTCATCCAGGTCTGCCTCCACTTCCACCTCTTTCTCCATAGCTGCCACTACCGGCGCTGCAATGGAGCTCTCCTTTGAAAAGCAGGCATGGGCATCAGCAGCATGTGGCACACGTTTCGTCTCGAAGGCACGCTCTTTTGAATTACCGCTGTACTTGAGTGGCTCTCGGAGCAGTGTGCTCGGTGAGGGCAACATCTCAGGAGGAGGAGGAAGAAAATCAAAGGTGTTGCAGGCCTCTGCTCCGAGTGCCAGGCTGGAGCCATCATCCAGATTCAGTTCTGCCATGTCAGGCTCTAAAGAGCTGTCTTCACTGCTGGTTCGCCGCTTAGCACTGGGATGCTTCCCGCTGACACCACTCGAACTTCCACACGAGCCCTTGCTGCTTTGTGTTAACTTGGCTTTAGTACCAGCTGATGGGGAAGAGTTAGTGGTCTTATATATGCTTTTACCTCCATCCTGAAGTGAGAGAGGAACTCTGCTGCCCAGACAAACCAGCACACCTCCACTGTTTACATTCGACACTACTTTCCTCTTGCTCACAATGGTCTCCTTGGGGCGCACGGCCACCTCCTGCTGGGGAAGATGGGAGTTGCTCCGTGATTTGTGCTCAGAGGAATTGCCTTCTGATGTCCCACTGCGAGCTCCTTCTCCTGCTTCGCTGCTGGTTCCAGCTTTTAAGCCCCGCTGCTGCTGCATGGCCCTGGCCCAACAAAACGAGACATTTTTCTTATCTGCGTTGCAATATGTGATGCCAGGTAATGGGTACGCCACTTCCCAGTTGAAGTAGCAACACTCCACAGCTGGTTTGAAGCCCTGGAAGAGTTTGTCCAGAGATTTGCGGTGCTGCCCCCGTTTTACAATCTCGATCACCTTCAGGTGCCACTGCTTTAGCTGGGCAGCAAGTTCCAAACGCCTGAGGAGTCACAAATAGAAGAGTAAAAAACATTATTTGACTTGAGTGACAACAAATACTGCCACAAATCCTTTAGCTAAGGTTAAAATCAATGCTGAGTTTGATTTAGAACAGAGATTCTCAGCGTTGCTCATCAAGACTGACTTTAAGAGTTTAGATTCAACTTTGAAATTATAATATGAAATTACAAATAACATATGTAGCAAGGCATTAAATTACTTAAGGTTTATTTCTTTGCATTATAACTTCGTAAACTAAAATCACGGGTCTCTTCATGGTTTGTCTCATTTTGTTGTTCGCTCCCTTCTTTTTCCCCAGCTCTGCAGGCTACACTCACTCCTCCCTCTACTCACAGCGCTCCAAGCCCATCATGAAGCATTTTTTGAACAAATTCTGAAGTAAACTTGAATTGAAAGAGGGGAATTTATGGCCCCCTTTAACTAAGTGTTCTAACTTGCTCACCTCTGGGGACTCATGGTTGGGTCTAGCACTGCCAGCCTCCACAAGACAACCATTTCATCACACATACTAGCACATGCATGTGCTGCAACCTCTGTCTGCCCATTACTGCGACCTGTGTGCCCGCTGGCACTGCTGTGAGAGGCTGATGTTCTTACACTATACCACCAGCCAATAATCTGGAAAACGAAAAAACAAGTCAACAATGAGGACTCCAATGAACAAAGAAAACAGAAATCAGTGTAGTAAGCCTGAAATGCTAAGCTGATACTATATATATTTTTTTTTATAAATGTGGGAAAAATCCAAATATCATTTACTTGTAGTCTCCCCATTGTATATTTAATAATGTTTTAAGATAAATAATTTCGCAAAATAAAGCTTTGTGTAAACATGTCACACACACAAACATATATTTATATACACAAACATATAACACAGTTTTTAAGAAAGCAATAATCTAAAATATAGTCTTAATATACCATAAAGTGCACAAACTGAATATAAAAATTTGTATCGCAACATTTAAGGTGCTGACAAAACATTTGACTGTAAACATTCTGGTAGCACGTTAATTCACAGTCCTGTTTCACATAGACATACCATTTAGTTATCATAGTCATTACACAAACTGAGTAATGACTAGGTGCTATCCTAAACCTTAAATGGATAGTTCACCCCAAAAATTCACACTCAAGTAAACATTTCTGATACTCTTTCATTCTTGGTGGTTGGGGTGGTGAATGCCATTGACATCCATAATAAGAACAAAAAAAATACAGGTACTATGGAAGTCACTGGCTGTTTTTCCAACATTCTTCAGTATATCTTCCTTTATGTTTAACTGATGGTTTAAAACAAGTCGAATACGAGTAAATGATGATCATTTCTATTCTTAGTTGAACCATCTCTTTAACCTATCCAGCTACCTTGTATGTATATTTTTATGTTAGGTGGACATACTGTAAAATAAAGTGCAACCAACACAACTATGAATTTATTTTGGCCTCAGTACAAGCATACAAGTCACATACAAGTGTTTGCATCAGAATAAATGAATGAATGAAGTGTTGCTGAGTCAGAAATTGTACCTGTTCGTGGGTGAGACACTGTTCGGTGAGGATCTCTAACAGAGGTGCAGCGTTACTGTCTCGCCTCTTAAACATCTCTCTGACGATGGACAAAAGATTCCAGATGCCCTCTGGCTCTCTGCCTCGCAGGGGCCTCAGCAGACAAGCCCATTCAGCAGCTGCCGGAGGCTCAGTGGACGACAGGTACATGGAGTTCACATCACTGAGAACAACAAGAGACCGAAGGATCAGTTAGTTCTGTTTGTTGTCCTTCTAACATATAGGTGTATATAAATAGCTAACCCCTAGTGTGATATTTACCTAAACACAACAGGAGAAGGGCCACAGAATTTGTGCAGGGTCTTCTTTATGTTGTCACTAAGTGTGGACTCGTCTAAATACCAGGTGCTCTGGTCAGAGGCCGAAGGGCCAGCAGTAGGATCTGTTCAACCAATCGGCAGAAAAAACAAAAAGGACTTACATGGTATGCATATTTTCACAAAGAATGAGAAAATAGACATTTATTAATTGCGGTTTGTAGGTCAGTACATACCTGGGGCTCCACACACGGTGTTAATAGCGGTAGACTGGGAGGAAAGAAGCTCATCCAAAAGACGCTGAGCAGTCGGCAAGATCTAATCCAATGAATCAAAAACAGAAAGCCAGAAATTAATTCCGAATTAGAGACCGCAAATCATCTTATAAAAGGTTTTTTTTTTTTAGATTTATGTTATGAATAGATTTTTATTATTGTTCATATTGAATTAAAAATATATATATACACACACACACACACACACACACACACACGTATAATCATTTATTACAGATACCTTACTACATGGAATCAATTAATTTAAAATGATTTAAATCAATTATAGTATTATATAATTATTTATAATCAATTAAATCAATTAAATTAAAAAAAGCAAATGTACACTATCGGTCAAAAGTTTGGGGTCAGGTTTTTTTGTTGTTTTTTTTATTGTTCATCAAGGCAGCATTTATTAGAATATAAAAAAAAAGTTAAATTGTTACATATTTATACAAAAATTTAATAACTGCTTTCTTATTGTTATAGTTTAAAATGTAATATTACTTCCAGTCATTATTGCTTTTATTACTATCACATTAAAAATAATAATATTAACAACATCAACAACAACAAATATAGCTGCAAGCAGCAATTATCGGGGTCTAGCAGCCCAGCGGCCACATCATAAACAAGCATGGCAACAAGCTACAGAGGAACTGAAAAATTCTATCACTTTTTGGCAGCATGTTCAGAGCGAAATTTGGTGGAAATTGGAAATGGAGGGTTCAAAACAACAGATTTTCAAACTAATTCAAGATGGTGGAAAGAAAGTTGTGTAAATTAGAGAATTATATCAATGTTCACATATCAATGATACAAGGAATCTGCAAGACCAGTCTCATGACAAAAGATAAAACTGTAGATCTTGTGATTCAATTTTGATGAAAATCTGAAAAAAAAAATGGCCTAGGACGAGTTTGTTCAAACAGGTTTTACAAAAAAAATTGAAATAGTGAAAAAAATTTTAGGACAGAAAATGACGCCATAGAGTGAGACGTTATTTGACTAAGCTTGAGCCAAGGAAACAGAGGAAAAAGAAATTTTGATTGTAGCCTACTGGGTTCAAAAGTTATAATGATAAACATAAGTGGAATTTTGGACAAGTGGTGGCGCTAGAGAGTTTGAGTTAGAGTACAAATTTGTTGTGGTTGAAGATAAGACTGCGCTCTATCAGTGTGCCAAAGTTTGTGCAAATGCCGCAAATGGTTCATAGGGCTTTCATAGACTCCCAGAGCAGAAGAAGAAGCAGAAGAAAAGAAAACCGGAAGAAAAATAATAAGAACCAAAACGGATACCTTCGGTGCTTGGCCCCTAATTAATATTAGAGTGATTTCTGAAGGATCATGTGACTGAGTAATGAAGCTGAAAATTCATAATTTACATCACTGGAATAAATGATTAAATTATAAACTACATTTGAACAGTTATTTTATAGTGCAACAACATTTCAGAATTTTACGATTTGTACTGTATTTTAAATGAAATAAATGCAGCCTTGGTGAGGAGAAGCTTATTTTAAAACATTTAAAAATCCTGCAGACCCCAAACCTTTGACCGGTAGTGTATATATTAAAGTTATGACAACATTGCCCATGTATGTAAAATATTAGAATTTATCACTCAGATACAGGTTATTGTTAACCTTTTCATGTTACACCAATTATTTACAGAACCAAACCCAAGACATGACCATAGAACCGTGATATAAACCAAACAGTGCGATATCTGAATAGCAACACCCTACACAGTGTGCACTTCATCACCACTATTAAGAGCTGTGCAAAGATGCTTCAGACCATAGAGAAACTATATGAAACAAGCTCATCTCCACAATTTAAAAGAACAAATAAATAATTCATGCTTCACCTGCTGTGGAAGTTCACTGATGAGGTATTGTGCAAACTTCTGGAGTTGATCCCGTTGTAATCTGGACAGGGACTCAGACACAGGTGCTCGAAGACACACGGCAGAAGCCTATAGCCAAACACACGTCAAGAATCAGAGATTTGAAGTTGACACTGTAGAACTGAAAACAAACTCCTATTCACTAGTGCAAACTAAACCGGGAGCAGGCTGCTCATTAGCAAACACTCTGTGCATTTCTAATGTGTCTGGGGGCTGTGATGCCTTCAGGTGGCTGTCCCAGTGTGCAGTCACCTGGTCTCCACCATGGGCAGAAAAACCCTCATTTGCAAATGGTCCATGCATAATATATGAGCTCTAGATACACATGCTTTGAGCTGATCAGGGCTAATTCTCTCTTTAGCTCATAGTGAGGTTATTAAAGAGAATGCAGAGTGTCCTGTGGGGGCTGCACTGTGAGCTACTGGAGTAAACCTTGTTGGCCGTGTCTGAGAAATGAAGGTTGGGAAAAGGGGAGGAAGGATGACGGACTGAGCTGGAGAACTGCACTGAGGAAGATGGAAACGTTTGAGATTCCTGGACAACACCCATAAAAAGCAGAGTGATTAGGGATTAGCCACGTGGCTCTGAGAGAGATCATATACTTCCATATCAGATTGATTCAACTGCAGATATTTCACACTTAATAGCTGCATTTCTACTTTCATGCCTCAAGCAATTAAGTCATTGTGTGCCTGGGCCAGTTCCATTTCCATAGTAATTTTCTGGGCCTTATTGGGCATTGTGAAGGCTTACTCAAGGTCAATGGCCAGGGTTTTTAACTGGCCAAATACCTTGGGCCAAAGTGGGCCAGCTGAGGCAGGGAGAAAGGCAAAGATTCAACACAGGTCCACAAAAAGAGGTGGAGAGACCACTCGAAACACAATGCCACAAACATTACAGTTACTGACTAAACAAAGAAAATGAATGAATGAATGAATGAATGAATTCAATTCATTTTACCTTTATTTCTATAGCACTTTTACAATGTAGATTGTGTCAAAGCAGCTTCACATAGAAGATATGTATATGGTACTATATATATATATAAAATATATGTGATATAGTAAATTGAAACAGTCAGTTCAGTTTTCAGTGTTTAAGTTCAGTATGGTTTAATATTCACTACTGAGAATCCAAACACCGAAGAGCAATTCCATCGATGTGCAGCTCTACAGATCCCGAACCATGCAAGCCAGTGGCAACAGCAGAAAGGAAAAAACTTCACCAATTGGTGAAAGTGAAGAATTTTAAAAAACCTAAAGAGAAACCAGGCTCAGTTGGGCACGACCATTTCTCCTATGGCAAAACGTCTTGTGCAGAATGAATGAAATGAATGTATGTATGTATATATGCCCAACTGGTCATTAATGCAAATTTCTAATTAGCCAATCACATAGCAGCAACGATTTAAATGACATTTAACATGGCATGGTTGTTGGAGTATTTCAGAAACAACCATCTCTTGGGGTGGAGAATGGTCCGAAAAAGAAAAAATATTCAGTGAGCGGCAGTTCTGTGGGTGCAAATGCCTTGTTGATGCCAGAGGTCAGAGGAGAATGGCCAGACTGGTTCAAGCTAATAGAAAAAGGCAACAGTAACTCAAATAACCACTCGTTAAAACCTGAGGTATGCAGAAGGTCATCTCTGAACTCACAACACGTCCAACCCTGTCAGCAGATCTCAATCCAATAGCCTTTGAGATGTGGTGGAACAGGAGATTTGCATCATGAATGTGCAGCAGACAAATCTGTAGCAACTGTGTAATGCTATCATGTCAATTTGGACCAAAATCTCTGGAATATTTCCAGTACCTTGTTAAATCTATGCCAAGAAGGATAAAGGCAGTTCTGAAGGCAAAAGGAGTCTAACCCGCTACTAGTAAGGTGTACCTAATTAAGTGGCCGGTGATTGTTGATTTATTAGTTAATACTGTACAGTAACATGTAATTGAGAGGTGTTCTTATTGTGGGGTTTCTATGCTGCACTGCGAGCAATTGGCCCTACATTATTGTTAAAGCTCTGATGGTATTGGCCAAGGCCAGCCTAACTTAAGCCCTGGTTCACACTGGCCGGATAGTGGAAAAGCAGTTAAAAAAAGCAATAAAACTGTTCAAATTTGGTTTTCCATAAAGTTGTGGTAAAAAAGTTCATACTCACATAGCAGAATCTGCAAAATGTTAAAATTAACAAAGAGGCATCATCAACATTGCATATCAAAATCTGTATAATGCATTGTCCAGAATAAGCCATATCCCATAACAGATGTTTACACAAGAAAAGTGACACTGTTAGAAAAAGTTCATATGCTTGATTCTTAATACTTTACTTTGTGTCATTATCTGTATAATCACCATCTGTTTTTGCTTTCCGATAGGGCTTTGTAAATTATTATTGTTTGTCCTGAACAGTAAAATTTTTCAATTTAGCAATTATTATTATTGTTATTATTATTATTGTTATTATTATTATTATTATTACAGATTCTGTAAGGTTCTGTGAAGCAGAACGTTTGTTTCTGAATGTGACTGGACAGTCACAATATTATTGGATGGGCTAAATATTTTTATTACTAAAAATACAATTTAGAAATAATTTAGCTAGAGAAAGATGCCTCTGCAATCAATCAATTCATCAATAAAACATTTTAATGGCTTTGTGTATCTTAAAAAAAGCACAGGAAATGTCACCTAAACACACCCATATAGACTACAAAACCACATTTAGTTTAACCATTGTAAAAGCATACTCCTGGCCAACTTTAGGTAATGCAATACTACACATATGTGCTATGGATTCTTGCAATATTTGTCAAAACACACAAACAGAAAATGTGAAAAGTGCTGCATTTTTTTTTATATTAAAACTGGCTAAGTCATTCTGGCAAAGGTTAACCCTGCAATTACCCTGGTGTTTACAATTCCAACTAATTTGTGGGACCATTTTTGTTGTTCATTTTGGTCACAATTAAAATATCTTTAATAAAGTTAGAATGTTTTAATGCAAGTTGCAACCAACATAATTTGGTAGATTGGATGCACTGATGCACCACATAAACCACACAAGCCCACTCAAATAGTTAAAGGGCACAGAAAAGATAAGTAGAGGTCTAAAGACTGACATGCACATTTTATCATGACAGCAATCCTCTCTAGCTACTAAATATACCATGTCATAATTCAGTAGCATCAATTTCTGTTTGAATTCAGTGTCAGGTAACTTTCATGTCAAGTTTCACTAAAGCTTTACAAAAGGACTGCAGCAATGCATCACACTTTGTGACAATCTCGAGTAGGTGGGTTAAATGTCAAGCCTGAAGTATTTGAACTTCAGGCTGTGAAGTTAAGGAACGGTAACTAATCTCCTCAGACACTGCCACTAAAACGCAAAGCAGCGATTGAAGAGATACTACAGCAAGATATCAACATTTAAGTGTCAATGATTTACTGAAATTCCTGTGCGGCTGATAAAGGTCTTATAGCATAGCATAAGATAATGCTTATTCAACTCGCAATAGCAGAATCAATACTGGAGCTGTTTGCAATGGACATGACTGCACAATAGTGATTAGTGTATTAAGAGAATACATTCTCAAAGCTGCTTGCCAAGTGGTCGTTTATGATAAGACAAGTCTCATGTTGCAAACACTTCCTAAGAGTCTTATTCTCCTCATTCTTTCCTTTTCCAAATTTATTTCTAGCATAATTTCCAAGAAACCAAACGGGAGAATTGTATATTTATTATTTATGAGCAGACCATGCAAGAATGTTTATGTAAATCAGTTTGGAATGGACAGGACTGTACAGTGATCACTGGTGCATTAAAAAAAGACATTCTCAAGGATAAGATACAAGACAAAAAGCCTTAAGATATGAACAAGTGTCATGTTGCAATTACAAACACCACCTAATAGTCTAATTCTCCCCATTCTCAAATTTACAAAGTCATTTACAAAGGAATGCAGTGGATTTCTACCATCGCTTTTGAGAAACCAAACAGGAGAGTTGTGTATTTATTATTTATGACCAAACCAAGTCATGCAAGAAAGTATATGCAAAATAAGTTTGTAATAATTTCCCCTAGAAGCAGCAAACACAAGACAAAGCCCACATGCAAATGCTAAACGCCACCCACGGCCCGGGCCGCCGGGTCTATCTGACTGTGGCAGGGCCCTCCTACGGGGGGGTGGGATATCACAGCAGAGCAGATCCTTGCCTCCACCCTCCTGACTCCACAGGGAGGTATCAAACCTAATCAAAAGCTTCTCAGTGCTCTCACGCCCATGGTCAACTCCACACAGATAGAAACTCAGGAGACACATCGGCGAAATCTTCCCCAGATACGTCCATTTTAACCAGGCCATTGTGCATACTAAAAATCTGGTTTATACATTGTTTTTGAGACACAATGAAATCTGTTGCCTTAGGTAGTTGACTTTTATTAATGCATTCAATTTTTAATCTTAAGGGACAGTCTTCAACTATGCTGCAAACGGATTTGTGCATTTTTTTTTATCAACTGGCACAAAGATATTTTCTATTTTAAGTTCTACATTTTACTTAACTGATAATTTTTTTGAAAAAAAATAATCACAATAAAAACACAAAATGAAATGGAGTAAATGAACTAACATCAAGTAACTGATGCTGATTAATAGTATTTTTGTATAACTAATAATCAGTGTTAATTTCTTTGACAACGAATTTGTCATTTTTTTCACTGACGAAACTTTATTTTTAATTAAAACTTCTCCAAGATGGACGTTCAGTGTTCTTCAGCCTCTGGCACCTAGACTGCAGCTCTGCGCAAAACGTTGGGCCACAGAAGAAATGGTCGTGCCTAACTGAGCCTGGTTTCTCTCAAGGTTTTTTTCCTTCACTTTCATCAATTGGTGAAGTTTGTTCCTCACCCCTGTTTCTACTGTCTTGCTTGTGAAGCAGTAAATGGAGGGATTTGCTCTGCTTGGACTTTCAGCAGTGAAAATTAAACAACACTGAACTGAACATAAGTTCAATATACTAGAATTTCAGCTTACTAGGACTTTTATGTTAAGCTGCTTTGACACAATCTACACTGTAAAAGTGCGATATAAATAAAAAAAGATTAATTAAATTGAATTTGTATTAAACAAAATCAGGATTTTTGTCAGATTTAGTTGTGTAATAGTGTTTGTCATTTAATACAAAGCAGCTAATGAAAGTCTCGCACATGCACAAATAACAGCTTGCTTCTGTGTTGAAAAATAAGGTAGGTCCAATGATTTCCTAACCAGAAGTGAATCTCCTTACATTGTGAATCCTGAAGAGGCAGAGGGCCACGACATGGGCACACCATTTGGCTCCTGCTCCACAGGTACAGCTGCAGGAAGTGATGCGGCAGCGGTCAAACATTACAGCCACATTGTAGGCTCCTTTTGATTGGCCGGCCTGAGGTGACACTACTGTGGCACTGAGGTGGAAACCTGTTTCAGAGAACAAAACAAACAGGTCAGTCCTAAAGACTCAAATTCCTCACAATCTGGACAAAATGTTCTAGTTACTGCACAATTCATGATTTCTAAACACTATTTACTATGAAAACACTGTGTAATTGTGACAAAAGGCCATTTCTTTTTACTTTTTGCTCATTATACAAAAGTAATAAAATAAAGATTCCACAAAGTTCACAGAAATGTGCAATGAATATAACTTATTTTTGCTTCTAATAATAATGAAAATATAACAAAGGTTAAATGATTATTGTACGGTCTAATTTTATAACTGTTTAAAGCAATTAACTAGATGACCCGACAACACTGCCACAGACCATTTAAACATTCCTTAAAAAATAAGAATTTTCTTTTAAAATTGGCTTAAATGGATGATTCAATGAATAATAAAGACATGTTTCATGAATGGAAGAATCAATATTTTTAAATCTCAATCTCTTCTATACAATTCAAGAACATGCGTTTTTAACAATTTACTTGTCACCATCTTTAGTGCAAAAACTGAATTTTAGTGCTCGCCAGAATATCAGCATGCCTTTGAGCCAATTTCTTCATTATATCAGTTACTACCACAACCATCTCATCTTTCTTCATAAAATGCACAATTCCAATCAGCTCCTAATGAGAAAGTCTTGTTTGTATAAGCATTTTAACTTGTAGCTGGCAAAACTGTTTTTTTTGCCAATTTGTTGTCTTGCATTGTTAAACAGTGTTTGTTTTTGGTCTATCATTCACCATCTGGGGAGGTGTTATGTGTACCTCATGTAAACCCTGGCCCAGAGTTTAATCTTTTATTGGTTAAGCTGGAGATAAAAAGGTGGATATCAGAGGTCTTTCTCTGTCAGCAAGTTCTTCCATGGCCACAGCACCACATTTTGCTTACCATAATTTGCAACTTTAGTTTATGGGGGTGTCCCAACCTGTTTCTGTTAGTTTAATTAGTTCTTCCTTATTTGCTGGACTCACCACCTCTTGCTGTTTGGTTATTGTTGTGGGTAATTTGTGTTGAAATAATCAAGTTGAAAGATTCCAGCTGTTGTCTATTATGTTTTCTGTCCCTCTTGACTTCTATTTTTCCCAGAGACATTACCCATTAAGGTACTTCCAAAAGTTTTTTGAAGATTTAAGCCCTGGTCAAAATCACACAATTTTGGCATGATTTCCTTGACATAGGGTGTGAGGGGGAGTTGTAAAAGACAAATGGGCGGTGACATAAGATTCAAACATTTCTTTCTATGTAATGTGGCATAGTTCATGATAACCGATACCATGTCTGCGACACCTCACAACACCATAGCAGAAAGTCTAGCATGTTTCATTTTTTCCCCCATCTTCACGATGAGTTCCGTCATGTGGATGACACTGGACAATAGGAGCACATCTTTTCTCAGTTATATCTGCAGGTGCTGCTATTAATCCTAAGGTCAGTTAATCAAAAAATAGGCTGCATATTAGGGGTTGGTCTCGGGTATATAAGATCAATCATTGGTTATGCAAACTTTAACTACTTTCTCTGAAATCTTAAAATGTTTTAAGCCGTTTTATTTGACAGACTGGCACAAATATGCAGACATCTCCATTCTCACAACGATTTTCTGAGTTCTCTCAGGCTTCCAACAGAGTTTGTTCTTCCAGGGTTAATCTGGAAATACGTTTGGTGCTGAGAACTTATTGTAAAAGCCTGTCAAATTACTGATTAAATTGATTAAACTAATTAAATTAAACTAACGGGCGCAAAGGATGATTGTCATTAACAAAAAAAAACAAAACTGTTTAATAAGTTTCTGAAACTCTGAATATTTCACTTTAATTTTATTTAGGATAGACTTTATTTTAACAAACCAGTTTGTGCTTTGGTGCTGAAGCATATAGTGGACTGGTTTTGAAGCATGTCACCTCAGATGTTATTCGTTATTCTTGTTTATCTAATAGATAATGCATGGGCAAAAAAATTATTGAAATTAAGATACAAATTATACCAAAACAAATTAGTTTCAAAAAGATATTTTTCTAAGAAAAATAAACAAATAATTTTTTTGTTTGTGCCCATCCACTAGACTACTTAACTGTGCGATGATGATTTGTTCCGCTTCGTGGAAAATAAGGATTTAATTAATGCTCCACTCTAACTGCTGTATCACAAACCTCTGTCATATATTTGCAATTTTTTTTTAATATGTCATTATTTTTTGTCTTGAGCATCTGATTTTTTTCTTGGTGCTTATGTGCTTTCATTTTCTCCATCTCACTCAAGGCAAGTTCAGGCAAGGGACTGTTTAATAAGCAACCCATGGGTGGAAATACAGCCTACATTTAGATTTAAAAGAAAATAATTTAATAGTAAAAAGGAAATACACGTTTAATCCTATCAATGTCATAACAAATGCCCTTAAATAATGTAACCTAGTTGTCAGCAAGCATGTGTGTTTGAGATTGACATAGATAAAAAAAAAAACATTGAAATTAATAAAATAAGAAATACTGTTATAGCAACACTTGTGACTGCTTGGGAAATAATGCTCGTCGTAGATGCCACAGGATGACTGATAGTGAAAGAAAGTGTAATCTGGCACATATGTTACCCAAGACAAGTAAACATTTTCTTTCTTTCTTTCTTTCATACATAATGACTTTTGTAACCGACAATAAAATTCATGTGACCTGACCAGGGCTTTACTCTACTACTTTGATCCTTATTGTAAAATAAGTTTTTATACTCTGTTCCTTTAAGATCATTAAAAAATGTGTAACATAATACTGTGTGGTAAAAATAAAAAGTCTGTGAAGCCATTTCTTAAACATGCATGTTAACTGCTCTCTCTGTAAAGCAGCAGTATGAACACAGATCTAAAAGTCCACTTCAATTGTAGACAACAAAGGTTTAACATGCATAGCTAATTTACAGTCATTTGGAAATAAGATTGCATAGATTTTTAACAATCAATGGTTTTTGTCAACAAAGATTACAATCATACTAAAGAATCCCGTTTCCTATGATTTTATTAAAACTGAGTTTCACCACAATGTATACAATTGCAAGGAGGTTTAGTGGGAAAAAGGTGGAAATTGATAGTTTGCCGAGTGTGCTGACTGTAAGACTGAATGATATACCAGGTTTAGCACTGTACACAGACCATACAGGAAATGAAAGACATCTGAGATGGAGAGAGAGAGAGTGAGAGAGTCCAAATGTGTGTGGAGAGTGAAGTGTAGTGGGTTGGCCAAAAGCTTTTACCACTGGACAGCGGCCAGCACTCCCCTGGCCAGTAAGAGCAGAGGTGGGGGTGGTGGGTGGTTTTAGCCTATAACTCCTGTTCCAAATTCAACGGGCCTCCTCAAGCCAGCACTACTACACCGCCTCTTTATTCCCTTTCAATCTACCTGCCAGTGCCAAAAAAGCACCCCTCTATTCCTTTATTCCTGACCCACATTCCCCTGTCAGCTGTCCCCGCTAAAACAAAAGGCCCAAAGAATTTCATAATCAATCTTGACTGAGGAAAAAATAAAACAGTGTCTTTCTTTAATTTAGTGAGCAGCTGGCTGAGCCAACAAGCACATCATGACTGCAAATGCCACTGGGTTGTCATTAGTCGAACGTCATGAAATAATATTAATATTAGTCAGTCATGGCAACTGATAATTTGCCTCACATGCACCATAAACAGCCGACTGAATGAATCTACCTGACTCATATCCCAGCGGGCGATGCAGTAGTGTTTGTTGAACAGACTAATACGTTTGCAGCAGGCATTATAGGGAGTTTGGGCATGTTGTGAAAAGGCAGATCCTTGGAGCTTACAGCCTTTTTAGCACTGTATTCTCCCTAGGAGGTTAAACAAAGTGCAAAGAGCAGCTGTTCTGCGTCAGACTGTTCTGGTTTCATTGTGGTGGAGTGACTCAAAACATTTAATTTGGCCTTGATGGGCAGTTAGGAGGTCAGTGAAGTAGATGGACAATGATCAGCAGGGATGTTTCTTTTACAGAAATTTGCAGTATCATGTAATTGAATGTAAATCCCCCTAAATATCTGTTACCACAATATAAACAGAAAGTGAGCGGAGGAACCAAGCCTACAGTCTCGATGTAAACTCGATGCAGTGCCCAGACATGTTTCCCGGTTCATTTGACAAGTGTGAGTGCCCCAAAATGGGCCCAGGCACAGTTCAGTTGGCCGGCCCTGGCCCAGTTGGAAGAGGTGTGCCAGAGCACGGTTGGGCTTTAGCACGGTATGCTTGTAGTGTGAGCCTGAAACGCCCGAAAAGTCACAACATCATTATTAAGGGACTATTTCATTTGGATTTATTAATCATTCTTACTTTTCAATGAATGCAAGCTGTCATAGTTTATTAAAGACCTAGTTATGAGTACTACCATAAACTTGAAGTCGGCTTCTAAAGTACAAGGCTAGTCGGATTTTTACTTTCTGAAATTAAATAATGCTTAAATGGAAAGCTCTCTTTTAATGCTTTTTAATTTCTACCCACAATCTTACTTTTTCCTTTCTCTGATCATCTTACATTTCATTCCCAGGAGACAGAGAAGTTCTGTATCTCACTCATGATACAAGTCAAGGCTGATTTATACTTTTGCGTCGAGCATACACGTATAATCCGGCACAGCATCCGTGTCAGACCATATATCCTTTAAAAAAAATTAACTACACGTCGCAACAACGCATAGCGCGGCAAGCTCTGTGATTGGTTGGCTTGGTAGCGGTGACAAGTGTGGGTGGTGCTAAGAGCTGTGAACCTGATATAGCGAGTGTTTACAAGTGTGGAGTCCTGCAAACGAGCTCCAGATGGAAACTTTTGTTTTGGGTTTAACTTATGATTGTCCGCCAGTTCCTGCATTTAAATGAGCAAGGTTGAGCTACTTGTACATTAAGGTAGCATTCAGAAAAAACTAAACCACCACAAAGAAACAGAGAAACAATAAAACCTCACTGCCAGCTAGTGCTTCGGAAGTGTTATTGCAGAGCAACACAAACAGCAAAGAGAAGTATAAATGCATGACTACGCGCAAGGCATATGCCGTGGGTCACAGCGATCACTCGATGCAGAATTATAAACCAGTCTTTAGAGGTAGGGCTGCACAATATATCGTTTTAGCATCGATATCGCAATGTGTGCATGCGCTATATACACATCGCAGGATATGAACTAGGAATATATTTGACCAGGACCCACAGTTCAAACATGGAGTTATTGGAGATTTTTACCATAATGAAGCAAAGGTTTATTAATTGTATATGTTTTTTAAGGCCTGTGACTGTATCTTCAGATACAAGAAATTGTACCATTTGAAACTTTAATAAACAATATTTTATACAATTATTTATACAATGTGCATTGCTATTTTACATTTGATTGTTCAATTTCTATACCTGAATTCATCTGTTGAAATTGTATTCATATCCCAATATATATCACAAAAAAGCTAAACATTGCAATGTCAGATTTTTCCAATATCATGCAGCCCTAGGCTAGGGGTTTTTCTACTGTAACATACCTAAAGCACAGATTGACGCAAAAACTCGTCATTGGCCAGTAAAGAGTTAATAGAAATGTTTGAGCTACTGATAATTATTAATAATCTGAATAAATGCATATATTATAATTATAACACAGAAAAGACTCCTCGATTTGTCAAAAGCAATATCGATTTATCCTCAATCTTGAGTTTAAGGCTATATTTCAGAGTTTTAAAGTGTTGCCTGCACTCTACTGGTAGTTTAAACACTCTGTAAATAAGCATGCAGGCAGACCCCTGAAGGGTGTGTGTGTGTGTGAGTGCTAGGTCAGGCTCAGGCCAGCTGCATCATGATCTCCCTCTGCTGCTGTACAGCCCACTGCCTCCAACAACAGCATTCATTCACACAGCCCGAGTACAAACCACTCACACAAACACTCAGCCTTATGTGCCATGCCTCTGCTTCGCTCTCAAGCCATATGAAGATTTGGCATTTAAATGTGTGCACAAGAGAGCCAAAGATGACTCTAAAGCACATGGATGGCTTATTTGGGGTTGCAGTTACATCCTAAAAAACTTTAAGATGTCAATAGTGATTTGGAGCAGGATTGAGAATCACTGTGCAATTCACTTCACCTAAAGGGACTTTCAGGACCACAGGGTAAAACGCTTGTGGTGGATGTGTGTGGGATGTCTTACCTATTTGCAGAGGGTCTTTCACAGCCCTCACCCTATAGAGCTGCTCGCCACGCTGAAACTCATCAGGGCTGCCGTTGGCCAAACAGGAATATAATCTGCAACAACAAATACAGGGAAGTAATTAAAAGCAGCATTTAACAGCTCATTCGGTAACACTTTATTTTGATGGTCCATTTGAGTATTAGTAGACTGTCTGCTTAATATCTGTTGACACTGACATTTACAGTCCTTCAACAGACATTTAACTGACTATAAGAAACTTTGCAATTACATGTCAACTTACACTAACCCTAACCCCAACCTAACAGTCTACTTATAATCTAATGATAATTAGTTGCAATGTAACTTAAATTCAACA